>CANTUT010000106.1:0-367500 GCA_947687605.1 Reutealis trisperma | reverse complement strand
CCTCGTAAGGTATTTATTTTTGTTAGTTTTCCTTAGGATTGCTTAGATTGTTCTATTCATTTATTATTTCTTTACTTTGCATGTTTTATCATTTTCTTTCATTATTTTGAGGCATGTTGATTAGAGTCTGATTTAGTCAACTAGGTAAACAATTTGAATTATTGCATCGACTTGTTAATTAAAACCTGACCTAATTAAATCAATCAATCTGATTTAATCAATCAACCCACATTTCAATCAATGAATTGAAACATGATAAAATGACTAGACTAAACAAACACCTTCATAAGAAGGGCGAACTACGTGGATTTTGATTCTCATTCAAAGGGATATGTAGGCTTGCTTATTTAAAGCATCAAATCCAATTTAAATAAGAAATAATCCTTTTCTTGCATATTCTTTTATGAATTAGCTCTTTTCCTTTGTGCTATTTGTTTTTAGTTTGTTTTCTTTATTATGATATTGGTTTTATTTCTCTTTTTTTCTTTATTTATTGCTTTAGAATTATTTTGAGGAATGTGTAACTTTCCTAGAACCCATAAAGGTTAGAGAAAGTATCCCCTATTTTGGTTTTTGAATTATAAGTTAATTCTTTTACTTTATTGCTTTGCTTTTCTACTTAGAATGAAGTTTATCTATTTATTTATTCATGCATTATATAATTGTTCACGCATTATATAAATTATTCATGAAATTTATTTTAAGTCATTTTTATTAAATTTGCCAAGCTAATCATTTTTCTAAATAGACCGAAAACCTAGTCCCCAAATTCTCTTTGGTTTCAAGGCTAGTAATCTTTTCCTCTAGGATATTAATTGGAGTCAATTTGGGTTTCCTTAATCTTTTTCCCAAATAAAATAAAATTAAAATGGTGACTCTTTTCAAAATCAATCTATCTGAACCTGAGGATTCCATCGTGAGTTCAAACCCAAATGAGCATTTCAATCCCACTTAGCGAATCGGACCGATGCTTGGGCGAGGCCTCACAATTAGTAAGTACTTGGTAATATGTAAAATGATAAACTAGTAATGGGCAATGAGAAAAGGTAATTAGGTTCTGATCTTGGGATAAAGTTCAACATGGTAGATGGTATAGAATAATAAGTTAAAGGGGGTTCTACGGGTTTAGGTGACTTAATGTCTCCCTATGCCCTAGGATTATCACAGCTTAATAAGTGGATCGTGACATCACTAGTCTCGAATCAAGTTGAGCTCAGAGATTAGGTTTTTGGTTTTAGATAATTGCAATTTGGCTCTTGAGTTTAATTTGACTTAGAAAAAGTGATTTCATGAATAACATTTGACAAATAATTAAATGTATGGACATGGCATAGTATGAATGCAAGGAGAATTAATAAAACAGTTAAAGTAAATATCGACAAATTAAAGAGTGTGCTCCCTTTAATCCTAATCCTTATGGATTTAGGGGAACCACACAATCATCCCTCGATTCTAATTTAACTAATTAATTAAAAACATGATGTCTTCTTTAGCCCTTATGGGATTCTAGGAAAAATATAAAATTTCCTTACAAATAACATTAAATAATTAATTACATTTGGAAAATAAAAAATAAATTTAATTTGAAAAATTGGATTTGAGGTTTGAATTTAAATTCCAAACATGCCTATGTACCCCATTAAATGGGAATCAAAATTCACGTAGTTTATTTCACGGTTAAGTGGAGGGGTTTGTAGATTAATTAAATTGATTTTGGTTTAGGGAATGGGTTGATGAAAAATACCTTGGATTTTGGTGGACGGGATGGAAGAAGTGTTTTCCCGGACCGAAATTCCCTTTTATCAGGATTGAACGATTGGATTGATTAAGAATTTGATTAAAAATGATTAGTGGATGGATTAATTAATTAAAATAGTGGGTGGATAAAAAAAGATTTTGATTTAATTTGATTTTTAAAAAAAGTGGTTAATTAATTAATTTTTCAGTGATAAAAATAAGTTTAAGTTAATTAAAATGATTAATTAACTTGGTTTGGGTGAAGCAATTAATTAACTAAAATAATTAATTAATTAATTAGAGAGTGGATAGAGATAGAAGAAGAAAGAAAAATTGATAGATAGCAATCAATATCAATTTTTGGGGTGAAGAAGAATGAAAGGGAGTGGGGGCTATTTATATACAAAATGGGTGAGGGGCATTTTGGAAAATGAAAAAGTGAAAAGACAATGAGAGGTAGGGCTAGAAAAGACTAAAAATTGGGCTAGAGAGGGCTAAAAATGGGGGCTAGAGAAGGGTAATTTGGACATTTCAGCTCAAAAAAGGGGACCATAGGCATGGATCTGTATAAGGCTAGCGTGGCCATCGCGCCACTAAGGCACTGATCCATGGCAGGCTTAAGCGGCTCCACGTGGTGCTACAACTAGCAGCATACTTGTTGACCTAAGTTATTTCAAAACTTAGTCAATCTCTGTTTTGATCTTGTCAATCAAATTGAAAGACATCTAATGTTTTTTCAAGTGTTTATTTTGCAGAATATATCATATTTATTGATTAAAATTGAAAGGAAATCAAAATCTCCTAAAGTATATAAGTTGACTTTTGAGAAGACAGAAAAGTCATGACCGCGACCACTGAATCATGAACATGACCATGATTTCGTGACCAAGATAATTAAAAGGCAAATTGTTCATTTTTTAGCTTTGAGACTCACAAAGAATCGCGACTTCAGTCGCAACCGCAACCAAGGGTGTGACCCCTGAGTCATGACCACGAATTCGAAGTCACAATTGTAAAATTCTTACAGCATTTTGAGCTTCCAATGGATAGTTGAAAAACCAATGAGAAGATGCCACATGTGATATAGCCATTGTGAATTATGAAGATAGCGGCCACAAAATACTAGTCATGACCGCAAAAAAGGCTTAGCGACTGCAACCCAGCTCTAACAGTGTATTTAATGCAAGATATTATGGCTGCTGTGAGGATCCTTTTTGGTATCTCTTTGTAATGGGAATTTGGAGGGAAGAAGCTATAAATACCCCCTCCAAAGACCTTCATAATGATCCAACAACTTTCATTTAAGCCAAACTCTTACAATTTTAATTCTCAAACCCTTTACTTCTTAATATTTATCATTTGGTTGCTGTAAGAGAATTGATAGCTCAAAGGGTTGAGTGTAGCCTTGAAAACACATATTGTTGGGTTGAGAGTGAGCCATTGAAAAACTCTTGTATAGGTTTGAGTGTGAGCCTAAGGGAAACACTTGTGAGGGTTGCGTGTGAGCCATTGAAAATACATTGTGGAGTGAGCTTGAAACTCCTTGTAAGCATCATCTAGTAGTGGAATACCTAATTGAGATTAAGAAGTGGATGTAGGGTTTGTTAATACTCGAACCACTATAAAATTAATTGTGTTCATTCTCTTTCCCTATCTCTTTCTATCTAATTTTTAATTTTCCACCAATTCAATCCCCCTTCTTGGTGCATAAGGAAAAACAACACTTTTTTTAGATTCTCGAGATTCTCGGGTCAATTTTCGAGAGTTTCAGAGTTCAAAAATTTTATCGGTCAGTATCGATAGACTTGAAATTAATTTTAGATCAACTAAGCAATCAGTTTAAGGAAAAATTCAGTCAATTTTGGAGAAAATGTTATTGAGTACAGAAAGTCCAATCAGGATGAGAAAAATATCATATTGTACTAAAAATATTTCGATTAGCTCTGGTGAGTTCAGAATTAATTTTAGAGGTGCTAAAATAAGGGTTCACACTCTGTAAATCTGACCGAAACCTTTCAGAATGATTACTTCATCCCTAATGCCATAATAGCATTCTCATTTTCAAACAATACTAAGATAGCCTTCAGACTTATAACTTTCAATCAACAGACAACCTTTGCACAAAATAAGGTCCCCCTTTTCAAATGATTATTGCATAGAGCAAGTTCCCTTTTTTAGACAACCTTACTTAAAGTAGGATCTCCTTTTTAAGACAACCTTTCCACAAAAAAAGGTCTTCCTTTTCAGATGACCTACGTATAGAGCTAGGTCTCCCATAAGCAAATCAATTATCTTTCACCTAATTCTAGCTATGGTGCCATTCTGACTATGCATCTAAGCTAAGTGGTCATCCTTCACCCTACCCTAACCATGGTACTAGTCTTTCACCCTATTCTGATAGTGGTAACCAACTTTCACTCGATCTTGACCATGGTAACCAACTTTCACTTGATCCTAACTGTGGTAACCATCTTTTCACCCAAACCTAACCCTAATAATTAACTTCTGCAGGCAATTATAATACCAAAAAAGGACTAAAGAAGGCATCCCATTAATTAATTAATGTAATTAATTAATTTAATTATCATGGAGTTAAATAGTGATTTGTGTTTCTCATAGAATCCATAAGGATTATAGAGAATACCCTTCTTAACTTGTGCATGTTTAATTTATTTGCTTCTCCATTTCGCCATGCATCCATAATTATACCATGCTCATGTATTTAACTATCTTTTATATTTGTCATTCATGAAATTAATTTTTAAGTCAAATAACTTAGCAGCCAAAATTATATTATTTAAAACAGTTCCAAGCTCAAACTTCATTCGAAAGCTAGTGATTTTATTTCTTAGGTAAATTAATTTAAAGATTAATGAATTAGAGTCAAAATTGGATTTTTTTTCCTTAATTTTCCCATTTCAAATAAATTAGGGTGGCAACTATCAAATCCTTTTCAAAAATTAAATTAATTTTCCAAATGATAGTTGTTCCAATTGTGAATATTGGAACTCGAATCTTAACCTTAAAAAATCGCTTGCCTTTTATATTTAGATTCCTATTATTTTTTTTTTTATCGAAAAGATCCCTAGTTGTATTAAGTCAATTATGACTCGTGAACTTTCTTTCAAATGCAATGCATTTACTTTTTTTAAAAGAAAAAAAAAAACTCCAGGAATTTTCATAAGTTAACCCTAACTTCATAATTTTTTTTTAATTTTACATATATAACTTTTAATTTTTTATATTTGTCTCCCAATTTTTTTAATATCTCTCCCTAATTTTTTATTTTTACCCTTCTAATTTAAAAATTTTTATGGTTAAACTTTTAAATTTGTATATAACTGTTGCCCCTTATGCACCAATAAGGGGGTTGAATTGATGGCAAATTAAAAATTATTGTTTGAGATTTAAGGGTAGAAAAGAAAGAATACAAACAATTTATAATAGTTCAAGTATAACAAACCCTATACCTACTTTCCACCCTTAATTGAATATTTCCATTATAGCTAGACTATATTATAGAGTTTTCACAAATTTACTCCAAACTTTGTGTTTAGATTCACATCAAATCTTACAAGTGTCTTAATGAGACTCACACTCAACCTAATAAGAGTTTTCTAATGCTCACTCAAACCTGATAAATATTTATGTCTAATACCCAACCTTCAGAGCAATCAAAGCTCACCAACTTAAAAAGAAAATAAATAAGAATTTAGGTGTTTAAGGCTCAAGAAATCAAATTACAAGAGTTTAGCCACTTAGATAAGTTGTCGAACTGCATTAAAGGCTTTTGGAGAAAGTATTTATAGTTTTCCATCAACAAATGGCTGTTACAAATAATGGTGTGACAAATCTTCTTCTTATAGCTAGAAATCTTGTATTAGATGCTTTGTCAGGTAATAATCGTAGTCGCAAAATCTTTGTCATAGTCAGAATCTTCATTTTCTCGACTGAGACTGATGAATAGCAGTCGCAAATCTTTAAAGTGCTCAAATGGCTAATGACACGTTGCAGAATTTCTTTAGTTGCTCATATGTCCATTTGGACAGCTAAGATCAAAGTCGAGATTGACTAAATTATGAATCTAATTTAGGTCAACAATAACCTTATAAAAAAATTTAATTGACTTTTCACCCCACCGAAATCTTGGGTCTATAGCTAATTATATGCTAATTCTATCGAGTTATAGGTTAGGTTTGGGCAAGAGGATTTAGATAGGATCAGGATTTGCTGCCTCTGCCATAAAATATTTTAATTAAAGTATTTTTACTATTATGATATATTATAATATTTGATTGATGTCTTTCCATATACATGAATATTCTAGTTTCCATATTAGTATTGATTGTATTTTTCTTATTAGAAAAGTTTCCTATTTCTATCTCTTTTGTACTCTATATAAAGGGCTTAATACTATTGAATGGAAGATCTGGAAAAACTATTCTCTTCTCTATATTCTTTATTCTTATTCTTCTCCATTATATTTATAACACGTTATCAGCACGAATTTATTCTACAATTTTTTTTAAAGCTTTTCCAAGATTTTTTTTTTCCTCATCTCGAATAACATATGAATCATATATATTCTTAAAAAGACATATTCCTATGGCTTAATACACATATATGTTTGAGATGTATTTATCTTATTGTGTCAATGAAATTAAACGTATATATATATATATATATATATATATATATATATATATATATATATATATATATATATATATATATATATATATATATATATATATATATATATATATATATATATATGTGTGTGTGTGTGTGTGTGCTTTTTGATGTGGGCATAAAAAACTTTGCATACATTTTTTTCCCCAACAATGAAATCATTTTTTTTTTATTTGATATGATTTTTTTCTTTTTTATGTTAACATGCAAAATGTTTATTATTATTATTATTATTATGAATCGATTTTTATTTTGTTACCATATAAAACAAATGTTATCATATTATATTATTATGAAAATGTTTTTGTTTTGTTATATATATATGTTTTCGTTTCTTGTTATATATTATTATTATTTAATAATAATTTGATTATCATTTTTATGAAAAAAAAATTATTATTTGATGTTATTTAATTTTCATTAAGTAAATTATAGTTCCTGAAGAACTAGTACCATATTCTAAATTCCAATTTCTGAAGAAATTAGTATTAGTTATAATTCTTGAAGAACTAGCACCATATTCTAAATTATAATTCCTGAAGAAATTAGTATTATTTATAGTTTCCTAAAAACTAGTACCATATTCTAAATTCTAGATCCTGAAGAAACTAATATTATTTATAGTTCCTAAAAAACTAATTAAATAAATAACTATCTATATTTCAAATTCTAGTTCTTAAGAAACTAGTATTATTTATAGTTCTTGAAGAACTAATTAAATAAATAACTAAAGTATAAATTCTGAAGAATTTTTGTCTAAGTTCCTGAATAACTAAGTATCCTGAAATCTAATATCCCAATTCATTAAAGAATTATTTTATGTTCCTAAAGAACTAAATGCATTGTCTACAAGTTTTTAAAAGACTAATTTTATTATGATCCTCTATTAGACAATATTAATTGATGACCCTCAACATCACGAGTAAGAGTTATTTATCATGGATACTAAATGCTAAAATTTTTGAATTAATTTTAATTAATTATTTATCTTATGGGATTTTCATGCCAAGTTTTCATGGTAGTATAATTTGTTGATGTGAAATTGAGAGCAACAAACCAATGTGGCATATTGCCTATTAATTTTGATTTTGTTGAATATGAAATTAAGCCTAACAAGATCTAGATTAACTGATGTCACTCCTTTAGGTATTGAAAATCTAATGCTGCTAAAGATTTTTTATTGTCCGAGAACCGTTTGACAGGTTTGATACTTTAGTTAATCTTTATGGGGTGAACTTCTTATTTGCCATATTTTATCTTCCTTTAACAATTTTTAATGGGTTACAAATTACACCGGATATTTGAAATATTTAATTGGTTAATCTATTATATATATACTCTTGATGATTTTATTTTAATAAATGAATAGTATTATATATATGACATATAGATAGAAAATTTGTGTTTTTCTTTTGCATTTTTTTTGGACATGATTGCGATGATTATTTATGAAAAATTTAGTTTATATATTATACAGTAGACTCTATTTATACTAAGAGTATAGAATGGTTATAGTGTACACTCTGTATTTTGAAAACCTGAACCTATGTAATTTACTAATTTTTGACCAATTAATACATTTAGAGTTTTAAAAATCCCGTAAAATTTATAATTAACTCAAGTTTACTCCAGAGATATCTTCACTTATACTCACAGCATCTATGTCCTAAATTCCTTAATGGAATTATAAATATGCCATGATAAATATGTTTTATATATATATTGGTTTCTCTGATTAGCAAGTATAATTTGCTTGTGTCATTGCATATTATTTTTTTATTTTTAACTAGAATTCTAGTATAAAAATTGTTGTGCCTTATAGTTAATGGCTAATTTGTCCTTAACTTGACTTGATGCAAATATATTTTATAGTAATTGCCGTATTTTGACTTTTGACTATAAAATTTATATTTTTTATATGTTTGGTTTCAGTATGAAATTTGAAATAATTGAAAATTTATTATTTCATTATAAACATGAATTTATTGTAAATGGTTAGATTGATTTATAAATTATTGGAGTTTTTACATGAAATTAGTTCAAATTTCTTCATTTTTCTCAAAATCGATTGAGTGCTAGATTTTTAAGAAAATTATTTTAATATTTTTGTTTTATTTCCAACACAAAGACTTTGATCATATTTATACTATATGTAAAAGGGGTCTAATGGATGAATATCTCACTATTTAAGATTTTTGTATTATCTAGAAGAGTTTTAAAGATCAATATAATCACTTGAAAGATGTGGTACTACCACAAGCTCAATATGATTGGATAAATCTACGCCTACAAGACTTGAAGTCTATTTGAGAATATAATTCAACCATGTTTAAAATTATTTCATAGCTGAAATTATGCAGTAATAAAATTACATGCTCATGTAGTAGCAGTATAAAAAGTGAAAATTTATAAATATTGTTTTTCTAGTGGTTGCAAAGAATAATTGTTAATGAGAAATTATCAAACAATGCCCACTAGTACAACTGCATTCCATGAAGTGAATGCTATAAATCATTTGGTAGATAATGAAAATTCTGAAAGAATAATTTCTAACGAGAAATTATCAAACAATGCTCACTAGTATGACTTTATTCCCTAAAGTGAATGCTATAAATCATTTGATAGATCATGAAATTTTGAAAGATGAACTACCCATATAGAGGACACAACTCAATTCAATATTGATGATTTTATGTAAACTCCTTGAATGAGTAATTTGCAAGGATTTTATAAGTTGTGCATTATAATGAGTTATTTCATTATTGTTTTATTCCTCATATACATGCACAACATATTGCATTGAACCTGCATTTCAAGTATTAAACTTATAGTTTAATAATTAAACCTTTAAGGTTTGGCATGAATACCATTATGTATATCATACATACTCTTCTTTGAAACTTGTATAAGGACATGAGTCGTAAATTTTTTATGCCATGAATATATTAATATCACTATCTCAATGTACGACAATGGGTCCATAAAAGAGACTAAAAATTTATTTTGATGAGGCATATTTCTCGATATTAGGGGAAGAAAAGTACCTGCAGTGCTAAAAAATGTCAAGAAATTATTGGAAGGAAAACTCTTTAAATAATTTTGATCCACGCACAAATTAGAGTGAACCAAAAGTTCACAAAATAACACAGTTGCAATAAATTGCAACTTAACTACCAAATGCATTTATAGATACTAAAAAAGTGGCAAAGTCTCATATTACAGCTGCTAAATACCCCAGTAAAGTTTATGGTTCAAATTACAAATAGAAAATCAATCAATCTTACTACATGTCAGAATCATAGATAGTAAATTAGAACTAAAGATAAAAATCTGCGGAAAAGAAAAATAGAGTCAAATCTCCTAAAGAGAAACCTCCTGAAGAGGAAGATATCAATCAAAGAGCTATAGCTAATTATGAGACACAGACTGAGACAACGAAACAATTAGATCCTCCAGAAATGGCTTATAGAGTTGATATCATATAAATAAAAATTATGAGATCTCAATTATTTTTGTAATGTAAGAGAAAAAGTTGATAGAAATTTAATTATCGTCGACGATGAATTTATCTCAACAGTAGCTCTTGCTATTTCAAGAGAAAATTTGGATCCAAAATCTATAAGTATAACTGAATAGTAGCATAAACATGATTAATCATTATGGAAAAAGGCAATTAAAATAGAGCTACACTCATTCTATTATTAACTATGAGAAAAAAAATAATTCTCTAATTATGGAAATGATCATGTTCTATTATTCAATTAGTATGGCAGTTTAAAAAGGGCTTAATATATGCCTTATGAAAATAATATTTATATTAGAGTCCCAGAAAGACTAGAGATATCATAAATGAATATACATTAAACAAGTGACATGTATTTCATCAAATTGCAAAAGTCCTTATATGGATTAAAGAAATATGGACATGTGGTGTAATTGTTTGAGTAAATTCTTATTGAAAGAAAGATATGTGAATAATACACTATGTCATTTGTATTCATAAAAGACCATAAAATGATAGATGTTATTGTTGCAGTATATGTTGATGACTTAAATATCAGTGTAACTTCTAAAAAACTCAAAGATGTATCTATTTGAAAAGTAAGTTCAAAATAAAAAATTTAATGAAATTTGTATCAGCCTATAGACTAATTATCAAAGAGTCATAATACACCAGTCTACTTATGTGAAAAAGGTATTTAAGCAACTTTGTATGGATAAATCTTTTCCCTTAAATATACCAGTGGTGGTCCTCTCACCTGAAGTGAAGAGATACCTTTTTAGACCTAAAAAAGATAACAAAGAGCTATTTGGTCTTGAAGTACCATATATAAGTATTATAGAGGCACTCATATATATTGCAAATTACATCAGGCCTGAAATTGCATTTGTAAGAAAAATTTCTAGCTAGGTATAGATCTGTACCTACTAAGAGATATTAAAGTGGTATAAAAAATTATCTTCAATATACTATTAATATTATGATTCATATTTGAAATTGGTCTATATGCGAATATTGGTTATTTGCTTAGTCTCTATGATAATAGATTTTAGACTGGCTATGTATTCACTTATGGTGATACTGCAATTTTATAAAGATTTTTATGGTCCTGAAATACCTCATTAAAGATACTCCTATTGTATTTTGAGAATAATGCAATTTGCATTGCACAAATTAAAGATGGTTATATCAAGAGTAACGAAGTAGACATAAACTTTATCCAAATTCTTGCATATACATAAGCTCCATAAGAGATATCCACCAAATTCGCTTGAGTGACAACCTGACAGACTTATGTACTAAATCTTTACCTAATGTAGTATTTAAACGGCATTATTTCATCAATTAGTATACGCCGTTTTAAAATTTATCCTCATCAGGGGGAGCGAATTAGTATGTGATTGTACTCTTTTTCCTTAGTCAAGTTTTTATCTCACAGAGTTTTCTTGGACAAAGGTTTTAATAAGGCAATATGTATAATGACAAAATAGTGCATGAAATGTACTCTTTTCCTTAGCTATATTTTTTTTCACTGGGTTTTCTAGCAAGGTTTTTAACGAGGCATATTCATAGCGTAAGTAATATTCTAAGGGAGTACTATAAATAAATTATTATATGTGGATATTACTTAAACATCATTAAGTATACGATTTGACAACTTAGCAGATTTGTTTACAAAAACACTCCTTACAACCACATTTAAAAAATTAGTCAACAAAATTAGCATGCGTCGGCTAAGAGATATTTGATAGAAATCATATTTTCATGAGGGAGAGATTTTAGTACACTGTACTCTTTTTCTCTTAGCCTAGATTTTATCACATTGGGTTTTCCAGGCAAGGTTTTTAACGAGATAGTGTTATGGCGCAAATCCCTATAAGAATAATGTACTCTTGTTCCTTCACTAAGATTTTTTTCCCACAGAGTTTTTTCTTAGTAAGATTTTAACGAGCCATATTCTTTATAAAAGATATCAAGAGTGAGTGTTATGATATATCATAAGGTTTAAGTGATGTCTTTCCATATACATGAATATTCTAATTTCCATATTAGTATTGATTGTATTTTTCTTATTAGAAAAATTTCCTATTTCTTTCTCTTTTATACTTTATATAAAGAACTTAATACTATTGAATGGAAGATCTAGAAAAACTATTATCTTCTCTATATTCTTTGTTCTTATTCTTCTTCATTATATTTATAATATTTACTAAAATTGTATATTTAATTTCAAGTTAATTGCATTTTATATTTAAATTTTTATAGTAAAATATATTTTTTATGGAAAATTTTTGTTACATAAATTCATGCAAATAGACAATCTACCATAAAAATCTTAAACAAAATTGCAATTGATTTGCAGAAATAATTCCATAAACCTTCTTTTCACAAATAATTTGCAGAAATTGATTCCATGAATTAATTTAAGAATATTCCTATTTTTATATTTATAAAAAAAAAATTAACATGATTACTTAAATTTTGTTTTATAAGAATTGAATGTAATAAAAATATAATTGTTATTTACTCTGATTACTTAAATTTTGATTTACAAGAAATGAATGTAATAAAAATATATAATTGTTATTTACTCTGACGTGAAATTTTAAGACATTGTTATCAACAGTTGATAAATTTAATATTTAGAATTGAATTATTTTATCGGATGTAATCATATTAACAGAAAAACTCAAAAAAAAAAAAAAAAATCAGATTAACTGTATGTCACTCTCCATCTCCGTCTCATTACTAATTACAAATCGAAGTGTGGCGTTGCTAAGATGTTAATTGTTTCCATTGTCGTGTGATTAGAATTGCGATGTGACAGAATTTTCGAGTCTCTTGACTGACTTGTGATTATTGTTGATGTTGAATTCAACTAATGACATGAGACAAGATAAAAAATCTCACATGATATCAGAATGGACACTTGAATTTTCATTTTATCTTTTTAGAATTTTAAATTACTAAAAAATATATTTATATATTGTCATTAAATACATGTATATATTTTTTTAAACTTATACAAGGGCGAAAATTTCCTATCATATCGAGTAGAAAACTTTCATTGGATGTAGCATTTTATCTTATTCATTTGCACATTTTATCATTTTGCACATTTTATCTTATTTGCTTAAATTACGGTGGAAAAATTTCCAGCTCGTCCTAATATTCATCTAAATACAATTTCATTAGATAGAGCATGAATCTAATCCATTGGAAGTACGTGTAGATAAAACAGGATAACTATTCCATTGCATCAACCAAAAATTGGTATGGGAATTGCCAAAAATGGTACGCATAAGAATAGCTAAGAATAACCATTCTATTTCTTTTTTTATTCCATAATAACTATTCTATTTCTTTTTTATTCCATTCCACCTACTTTTGGTAATTTCTAGTCTTTTTAGATAAAAGTTATTTGTGCATCAGGCCAAAAACGATCATAGTGGGCTATGTTTATTTGGATGGGTGAAAAAGTAAGAGTATATGAATTTTGTAAAAAATATTATCTAAATACATTTCTTTTTTATTTTGTATTTAGACAATATTATTTATATAATTCACATCTCTCCACTTTTCTATCCTCTCAAACAAACACAGCCTTGGAAAGATTAACATTTGCATCATTTACCTGTGGCATCAGGACTTTCTACATGTTTCTCATTAAAGATTTAGAAACCATTCCGATTGATGCTCAAAAGAGAACAGTCCAAAAGATATGATATCAATATACACCAGTACAAGAAGGCATTTAAGTTTCATAGAACAAGTAATATGCACATACTTTTATGGTCAGATGTAGAATGCAACTCATAAAGACATGAGCGCACGAAGATCATCTACACTAACCTCACGTGTTTTTGTTCCCCGCTTTCCAAAAGCTTCTCTTGCCAGTTTCTTCTTCCTTTCCTGCATCTCTAATATCCTTTCCTCAATGGTGTGTAGAGCGATCAACCTCACTACTGTTACATCTTGTTTCTGTCCAATTCGGTGGACACGGTCCATAGCCTGTTCCTCAACTGCTGGATTCCACCATGGCTCCAACAAATAGACTTTAGAAGCAACTGCAAGGTTTATACCAGCTCCTGAAGCCTTAAGACTTGCAAGCAGAACAGTGGGACCATCAGGTCCAGGCACCCCAAATTCTTTTATTACTTGAGCCCTCTTTTTTGCGTTTATTGATCCGTCCAGCCGCAATATCTTGAAACCAGCTGCTTTCAGTGGCTCCTCAAGTAATACTAACATCCTCTGGAATTGTGAAAATATTACCGACTTAGCAGTTGGATCCTCATCTCTTGCCACTACAAGGAGTCTTAAGAGAACTGAGACCTTGGAAGATGGTTTTGAAGAAGACATTTCAGTGTTTTCAGTGTGAGATGATTCAGGAGGGGCTGAGAACAGATCAGATGTAGACAGGGAACGTCGACAAAGTGGACAGCAGGGTTTTGTACGCTGCAGGGTTTTCAAGATGCAGGGTCGGCAAAAGATGTGAGCACAACGTGTAATTACAGTATCACTTGGTGGAGAAATGCAGATTGGACAGTCAAAATCTTCACCATCTTGTAATACAGCAACCACTTTTTCAAGCAACTCAGGGTTATTGGAGACATCTGTATGGAATCAATTTTCGATAATTAGATCGAAATGAACACAAGATGATTCCTTAACCAAATGAAAAGGCTCACCAGATGACATAACACGTCAAAGTGGATAAAAAGGGCAGAATACATGTCTCAAAATTTTGTTTAAACATGTTCCACATATTATGATTGTTTCACTCTTTACACTGGCCAACATCCACATTTTCTGATAAATCCATGCCAAAGGAATTTTGAAGAAATGCAAAATTAGAATATCCCAATGACACAGAAATGCAGAAATGCAAGCAGCAATTTCACAGATCAAGTGAAAATCATTATCACCTTTGCTAATGGGGAGACAATAAGGTTCCAAAAAAATGATTCTTATCCTACTTCTATCATTTATCAGGCACTTGGAGTGAATTAAAAAAGGATCCAACTTGATGATACTTCCCATACGGCTGCCTCTAGAATGGTTAAATGCATGCCTCTTGCACTGTAAAGAGGTTGTTTCCATGGTTTGAGCCATGTCTTCTTATAGTTGCACCAAAATTCATCCTCTTGAACCCCAATCTGATCTGTCACCGGTCACCCATTCCAACTAGGTCCCAATGCTCCATTTCCTATGAAGATTCCCATGTCCAGAAAGAAAGTCATAACATGTTATCACTATCAACTCTAAACCAAAAATCGTTGTAACAAGAGAAAGTTTGCTCGGGTATGCCCTAATACCAAATTATTGAGTATACACACATAAACTATGATTAAATAAATCTCTCTTCCCAAGCTCATTCAATTACATTGCAGATGGTTCACATGAGAAAATATTTCAGAAGCCCTTGAAAACTTTAGTTAGAAAAAAGGCCAATGGCCAACCAGTTAGATACGTTATCAATACTTCAGAATGAAACACACCAAAAGTGAACAAAACTTGTGAACATCACATCCTAAACTCTTGCATATTTAGCCTCTATCACTCTCCTCCATGAACTTTCCCCATCCTCTGCAACGATCTCCTCAACAAAGGCTTATTAAAGATCTCTAGCTTTCTTAAACCTTCTTTTCAATTTGACACGCTCCAACAAAAAACTCAAAAATAACTCCTCACCCTCAACACCCAACCCAAGTAAGCAAGCAAGCCAACAAAAAAATTTCCTTGAAATTTCTCAAACCTCTTTGCAGCAGAAGTTGAAACTCGAAAATAGGAAGCTCCAGCTATTCATGCTTCTTGTAGATAATTGGTTACACAAGACAACAAGCCATTATCAAAACTTGCCCTACTCACTCAAATATTAACTGTGAGTTATATAAATATGATAGATTAAGATCACATTTCAAAGCCTAAAAATGAGTGCAATTCCAGCCCCACCCGCTCACCGCCACAAAAAAGCACTTAGATCACTATGTTACTGCTTCTAGAGCAAAATAAACATAGTCTAAAGGAAAACAGATTCAAGGATTAGGTCATTCTCTCTGTGCCTCCATGCAATATGCTACAATCTCCTCTTTAACCTTAGTCAGATGTTAAATTAGGGAATAATAATAATAGACCAATAATAAAAATGCAACCTCCAAAATTAAAGATCAAGACAAAAATTATATCAATTGTCTCAAAGAAATCCAAGCCTGTAAACTGAAAGGAAATATATATTGAACTAAGTTTAATGACCAGCCAGGCTAAATAAAGATAAGGAAAGTAATTTTAAAAGATTCCAATACCTTCAATACTGCTAGAAGGCAGTAGTGATCTCAGATCTGAAGGACATAAGGCCAGATCATTACATATCTGGCGAAGTCGTAAAATTATGCAAAGTACAGTTGAATAGTTGCATGTTAGACTACCAGCATTAATAAAGCCTTGGAGGACACCCTTGGCTTCCACTTCCATCTGGTCATACAATTCACGTTCTTCTCCAGAAAGTTCAATGTAATGTGTCTCCACAGTTTTAGATGGCAATCCAACTAAACCCTTGTCCTTTGTTCTTCGTAAAGAAATAGTTGCCATTAAAACCTAAAATCAAGAGAAGTTGCAGCTTAAAACTAAGCTAAAAACGAAAGAAAGCTCATCAATTACATCTCTTCTGACCAAAAAAAAAAAATGCAGAGCATCACTAAAGGGGTAAAAATTGCAGATTGCACAAAGGAAAAAGGAAAATAAAATAAAATAAAATAAAATAAAGCATTGACAAAATTAATTTATAAAGGAACATTCACTTAGCAAAGAGGTTTTTAGGCCCTGATCATCTTTTGATAGACCTAGTACAACTCCTAGTATCTGATTTGAATTGCACTATAAGAAGTATTGTCCATCTCAGTTGCTATATTTATTATTTCTTTTTTTTGCCTTTCAACTTAGCTGCTTCTGATTGATTCATCTATATTTGCAACAACCACTGCTGAAATGCACCGTAAGTTTCTAATCATGTTAAAGTCCATTGTGTACCATTTGATACCTGGGTGAATAGAAGCATGCCTGCTAGAGCTAGAAGGGATAACAAGAAGAATTGATTGGTATTGTTGTAAATATCTTTGATAAAAGTCTTCAACTTGTCTCTTTTCCTTGGGTGGCTTGGCTCCAAAATAGATAAATTAGATCCAAAATCATATTGCTAACTGAATTATTTCTTCCTCATTTTAGACATATCCTTATAGGATTATAAAAAATCCAGGCTAATTTTTTACTTTCTTTGTTCAGTAGGTTAGTTGAAACAAATCTTGTTCATCTGGAAAATACTAAACAACATTTGTGTAAGCAAGATGTATTTTCTTATCTAAACCAGCGATTCTTTTGCCGCATTCAGAATAGATAAATAAAGATTAGTTGCTTGTATACATCAACCATATAAAAGAGAACACTGACAGATTGTTGTAGTTTTTTCATATTAAGGTCAAGAAAAAGATGAGTTGATTGAAGAGCTATGCTAAAAATTTCTCCAATTTTTATTTAGATTTTTTTTTAAACTAATTATAAATAATCTATATTATTATAATAGAATTTTCATGGTTCAACCACCATACAGAGTGCTAGGACATCATATACCCATACAGAGTGCAAGGGCCTCAATTCACCATATTGAGTACAAAGACATCATATTTGGTGAATTGATGTCCTTCACATAATTTATAAGAATTTAAAAAGTTCTCTAGAAAAAAATTATTATTACAACTAATATGTAGCAGTTGCAATACATGATCAGAATTGCAATCACAAGCCTAGAATAATGAATACAAAAGAAAGCAAAAATAAAGAATAAAAAGGACCTTAAATGACTGAAATTACTCAAATTACACAAGGACATTAAAAAGAACTGCTACAATTGACAAAGAATACATCTCCAATAATTTATATTTCAAATAATGAATATTCCTAATTTTTGTTTTTTTTTTTTTTTTGTTATATATATATATATATATATATATATATATATATATATATATATATATATATATGGAACCAAGTCCTTTTCATAGTTTGTATTTCTCTAAAAATTCATTTTCTTTTTAATATAACATCAAGAAATGGCATCCTAATTTCACAAAATAGGTCTTTATGACTCAACCCACTCAACTAAGTCTTAATTCACAAAATATTTTGGATCAGCTACATGCATAATTTTCCTTATGTTAATGTCTTTATGATATTTAAAAGTTTCTCCAAGCTACAGTATCAGTCACCTTCTAGTAAAAGAAAAAAGAAAAGGTCAAGGAGAACTGGATGTCATCAAATGCTAAAAGTTTACTTTATATGTTCATGCATCTGAAAAAAGGACAATAAAACTTAGAATAGACTCTTTTTTCACCATTTGTTTCCACTTGGGTTGCACTCCCTTAATGCCCTTTGTGATTTTTCCAGTCATCAAAATGAAATAATAATAAAACCAAAACTGGAATACAGAACCGATCAGTTACCTTTATCCACTATTGTGTTCTAGAAAAGCAACTGTTTATGGCTACGAAGAACATTAAAAAAAAAAAAAAAAGTGCTCAGCCATTTGAATAAGTATGAGGACAGAAAATTACTCGAACAATAATCCATTTCAGCTGCAAAGAATAAAGAAATTCTGAAGCTAGGATCAATCAATAAGATGCACATTCATACCAATGAATGACCATAGTATTTCCAGTATATGAAAAAGAAATAATTGGGAATATGATATTACCTGCAGTCGTGAGAGCCCCTTCTTATCCCCCTGAGCAAGCGGGCGCTGTACAAGACTTTGCCAATAGTTCTTGATTGAAAATGGCTCAAACCGCAAAAATGCCATCAATGAAAACAAGTCATAGGATCCATTCTGTATAGGTGTTCCTGTAACAACCCATCTCTGTTTAGCCTTCAAATTAGTAACTGTTCGACTTTGTTGTGCATTTGCATTCTTAATGACATGCGCCTCATCCAAGATAACTCTCCACCACTCAATCATCTTCATAGGAGAGTCTTCCCAAGAGTCTTCACTAGCCAAAGTACTATATGTTGTCAACACTATATCTTGCTTCTTAAGCTCCTCAGCTTCTTTAGTCCTTTCACCATAATACATGTACACCTTGAATGATCCACGCTGGGTGTGCTCTTCTAGTTGCGTTATCCATGTTGAAAATACAGCAGGAGGGCACACAATCAATGTCCCCTTTGAACCCAATACTTTAGAAGAATTATCAGTTACACACAAAGACTTCCCTTTTACATTGCTATCCACAAGGGTATTTTCAGTCCTATGCTTCTTTTGTCCTCCAGCCCCCTTTGTGCTCACCCTACCCCTCTTACCATTGTTACCACTCGAAACAATGGATCCCTCATCCATTTCACATATTACTTCTCCAACATTGTCTCTATCAATGGTGGCATTACTATCAACTTTATCAAAAGCAATCAAAGAAAGTAAAGTTAAAGTCTTACCCAAACCCATGTCATCAGCAAGAATCCCACCACGCAATGGCTCTGGCCTCTTATCTGTATGATAATTCGTCAAAACATTTACAAATTCCCCATCTTTTTCCTCCCAAAATGGGGGTAACTCGCCAGAATTCTCTCTGTTCATCAACCACCATAAGCCCTCCTTTTGATGCACAAAAAGTTCAGACTTAATCACCTCCTTGGGTGGCTCCAAAGCCCCAATTTTCCCTTTCTTGTTCACATTGTCATCCACTAACTTAAAAATTTCATCCAAACTTTTAAGCTGACTTTTCTTATTCTTTTCTTTAACCACCATAGCCTCTGATAAACCAAAACTAACATCCATTTCCGAAATTAAAACTAACCCACCACGAGAAATGGTAGATTTTACAGTTTCAAAATCATCAAACCTAGCAAAAATATGAATTTGACAAGGAATCCTAAACTTATTACCCCTACTACGAGAATTCGCCACAATACCTTCCACAGTAATTTTTCGAGTGTCGATTAAAGGAGAGAGAACAGAAGCAACTGACCTTTCAATATGACCAACTTGAAGCGATCTTGTATTAAGTACTTTGATAGCGTTCTGATCATAAACATTGAGGGGTTCACGGACCAAACCCACCAATTCACGGCCAGTAATTGTGCCGGAGTAGTAACGGAGACCCACTATGTTGGCGATAACGAAGCCAACCATGAAAGTTTCGGTGGAGGATTGAGAAGAGCAGTCCTGCCAATCATCGAGAGACATGAAGAGGGCAACCGGGTCTTCCTCTTCATCGATTTCCATGAGACAGAGTTGAGTTTTGTGGTCGGTTCGCGGTGGGTTTAGCTAGAGAAGGAGAAGGAGAGAGAGGTTTTTGGGTTTTGGAATCTATGAAACAATGACATGTCGCAGTATTAAAATAATTATATGTCATAGCGTTTGAAATGGACTAGAAAGGGCGCGTTTGGCGACTGGTAACGGTTGGATATACATATTGAACACAACATTGCCATATCCGCATGGGATTTCATTTCTCGTCGCCGCTTCCAAATTTTTTTTTTTTTATTTTTAAACAGGAAATCAAAATTAAAGGACAAGAAACACAAAAATTTTATGAGTTCTTATTCTTAATTTCTTCTATTGTCTTTGAAAAAATTTTAAGTACACTAAGTTTATCACATCATTTATATACTAACACATAAATTAGTCATATCACATCACCCATAAATTAACCTAAGAAAAATATATCACATTAATTAATGATACTATAATCTATAAGTGATATTGTATTATTAATTAATATGTCATATTTTTATTAGATTAGTCTATAAGTGATGTAGTAGACTTAATATACTCAAGAATTTATATTTTTGAGAAACTTTTAAGTAAACTGAGTCTATAATGTCACTCATAAACTAACATGTAAATTAATCACGCCACATCACTTATAAACTAATCAAATAAAAATAAACTATATCAATTAATAATACTATAATTTATGGGTGATATGGCATTATTAATTGAGGGTTCTTATATCTTGGACCTAAGTCCACCTTGCACCATGGATCTGAGTCCAAAATACACTGTTTTACTAAAAACTCCTGCTGCTTTCTTTTCTTTTCTTTTTTAATTTTTAATTAAAACTTAAAATTCTAAACTGGCAAACCATTCATCTTCTTTGCGCTCCATGCCCATCTTCGTCGAACCAGTTTCAACTATCTAATTCTCCAAAAACTTTCAACCCCCCTCACCTCCAAAAATCATCCACTACTACATTATATCCTTGCTATTAACTTCATTATCTCATATAAAGAAATTCAATACTTATTCGCATTCGCATTATCAGAGCTCTACATTACTTTCAGTAAGCTTTCCACAACTATTACTTTTTTTCTCTTTGTGATGTATGTGCTAAATCTTAGATTTTCATCATTCTATACTAACAATATCATCTAAATACAAAAATTCATTATTTTTGTTTGAGATTCAATAACACAATAATTAATTTTTAGGGCTAGGGTTTCAAAAATTTTAATTCTTCTGAAATCATTCAAAATCAGTTAGATCATTTAAAATCAATTAAGTTCCCATTCGTTTTCAATTAAACAAAATAAATTAAATCCCTCTATCAACAAGCTAAATAGGAAAAATGTTAATGAACATGGGTTTCATAACTGATGAACCCATATTTATATACTTAAATTTATTGATGATTTCAGTATCTGTTTTAAATTTATATTATACTTTTAACTAAATCTTATGAACCTCAACGATGTATCTAATGAACATGTATATAATATCTAATGAACCTGCAGTTTTTCCATACATAAACAATATGACCATAAAGACATTTACATATCCATTATTTTTTACTAAATCTTATAAAACTCAACAATATATCTAATGAACTTTTATATAATATCTAATGAACTTGCAGTTTTTCTATACATAAACAATACAACCATAAGACATATACATATCCATTACTTTTAACTAAATTTTATGAATCTCAACGATATATCTAATGAACATGTATATAATATCTAGTGAACATGCAATTTTTCCATACATAAACAATATGGCCATTACTTAACCTTTACATATTCATTACTTTAATAATTATTCTTTCTATTTCCATTATCATTTTGCAGAAAAATGAGGTCAAAACTAGTTGCACATAAAACAAAAAAGAGGCCAAGGAAACACAATAATGAAGAAGAACAATGGGATGTTCCTTTAAGCACTGCACTCAAAAAGACAAAAACAGTTGCTCCTGAGTCTATTGACTCAAATTCTAATGAGCCTGATTCTAGTGAATCAATTCAGCAATAACAAATTCAAGAACAAATTGATTCTAAAGACATATAAGTTCACAAAGTAAAAACAAAAAAGAAAATGTACCAGTCAAAAAATCTCATACCTACAAGAATGTCACCAATAGCATTGTTCACCATGATCTCATACCTACAAGAATGTCACCAATAGCATTGTTCACCATGATAGGTGAACTCTCACCTGAACAACAACAAGTAGTTAAAGACATAAGATTTGGACCCCTCCTCAATATGAAATTGTTTGAATGCCATTCCCATTTGAGCAAGTACTTGATTGATAACTTTAACTCCTACAGATGCACAATCAAGTTAGAAATAGAAGAGCTCGAATTAACTAAGGAGGATGTGCACTAGACTTTGGGACTTCCAAAAGGACAAAATGAAGTAATTGAAATTAAAAAGACAAAAAAAGAAATAAGAAAAAATAGAGAATACATGAACCTGCTGGCACAATGGAGAGAAAGATGGGGTATAACTGCTGGCAATCTAATAACCAACAGAATACCATATCAAATTATTCAAAGAGGAGACCACTCTGATGAATTTATGAGAGATTTCGTGATCTTTATAGTTTTCAGTATAATCAAAGGACATCAAAGCTAAAAATCAAACTACAAGATCTTGTATTCTCTGGTGAATGTAAATGAGATCAAAAATCTCAATTAGTGCTAATACACATTGACAAATCTAGCTCAAGTAGTACAAGATTGGAAGGGAAAACTAAAAGGATTCTTTACTAGTTATACTACTTTCCTATTAGTAATTATTCTATAAGTTAATGTCATTTATTCCATATAATTAAAATGTTCATTACTTAATATTTCACTTATAATTATGATATTCATTATATTTAAAATATAGGTTCATCACATATAATTTTCAGTTTTATTATATATAAAGTTTAGGTTCATCTCATATAACTATTAGGATCATTATATTTAAAATTTAGGTTCATCACATAATAATTTTAGGTTCATTATATTTAAAGTTTAGATTAATCACATATAACTATTAGGTTCATTATATATAAAGTTTAGGTTTATCATATATCACATCTAGGTTCATTATATTTTACTACAGATGCATAATTATAAATCAATACTAAATTATCTATTTTTTTTATTTATCAATAACTAGCTCTTTACCTTAATAGAGTAGAGTTCAAAGCAAGAAGACTGATCGAAAGACAATTTTCAATAATATCTTGCTGGACTACTCAACAAGTCAGAGATAGAGTAAAATAAGAACTCAAAGCAAGAGGTTTGGGAAAAGGAAGAGTGGTAGAACATTTCAAAGACATAAGACTCATAGAAGAAGAAGAAGAGAAGCAAGACAAAAATGATGCAATTTCAAAAGAACAAGGTGAACCATCAAAATCAGAAAATGTTAGAAAGGTAAATTAGGTTCATAACTTAAAAATAAATATTCATCAAAATATATATAGGTTCATCACTAATTATTATATTTCACAAAATGTTATTACTTAAGATCTTTTGCATAAATGACAAACTCATAATAGAAAATTCATAATTATAGGAATCTGTAAAAAAGGTTTATGCAGTTCTCAAGAAAATGGCCAACACAATCATTGAATTTGGAGAAGTAATAGCCGAAATTGGAAGAGTAAATCCTAGAAGTGAATTGTTGAAGAAAACATTCAACTATGTGTCATCTCGAGCTCTCAAAATGATGAACCGGCTGCTATGGAAACAAATGAAAAACTAACTACTGTAGATGAAGATGATGATTATTTCAATGACCCAGACTTCCTAAATGCAATGGCAGAACTCGAAGAGGCATTGAGTAAGATAATGAAATCTACTACCAAAAAAAAAAAACAAAATGATGTGCCTAGTTTTTCATTAGGGCTTACTCCAGATAATGACAGTGAAGATTAAAGTGAGCAAGAAAATTTTGAGATTCGAGTTTGAGATGCCACTGCAAAGAAAAACAATGACAATGCTAAAGAATCAAAAGAAGATGAACCTCAAAGTCCATATATAGAAACTGGACCAGTTGGTGAAGAAGAAAATAACGAGAAAATATTTGATGAGTATGTTTCATAAATTTCTATTTTAATTATAATTTATTTTCTGAACTTGTATTTTATTGCATTTGCTATCTATGCTTGTGAACTCGTATTTCTATTACAACTTGTTTCTCTAACATAATGAACTTGTATCATGTTTCTTGAACTTGTATTTTAATTATAATATCTTATTGAGTATATAGTTTTTAGTTGTGTTAGTGCTGCTATTGATGAATATGAAACAATAGTTTAGGTTCATCAGACATAAAGTTTAGGTTCATCACATATAACTATTAAAGTTCATTATCTTGCAAGTATAGGTTCATCATATGTGAATCATATTTTCTGTCATGCAGATACATCAATAATCACACAACTTGTTTCTCTAACATAATGAACTTTTATCATGTTTCTTGAACTTGTATCTTAATTATAATATCTTGTTGAGTATATACTTTTCAGTTGTGTTAATGTTGTTGTTCATGAATATGAAATAATAGTTTAAGTTCATTAGACATAGAGTTTAAGTTCATCACATATAACTATAAGGTTCATTATGTTGCAACTATAGATTCAGCACATGCGAATCATACTTTCTACCATGCAGTTACATCAACCATCATGTGTAGATTCACTAACAATACTTTGTATGTTCATTACTTATTCAATTACTCTATTTCAAATGAATGAAATTCTAACCATTTCTTTTTTTATACTGTACTTCATATTTATTGTAGAATAATTGGTGAATCTAAGTCTGAACCGAAAGATGTACAAAGCATAAAAAGGCCTATAAGGAAGTACAAGAAACTTCCAATGTCATTGAGATCTCCCTTTTGGAGCGAGTATGACATCTAACTTAATATGTCAATTGCAAAGAGAGAATGATTTCAGAATATGTGTTCTTGGAAGAAGACTAAAAGAGTGAGACTAACTCCCAACATCTGTATTATTTATTTCTTGTAAATATAATATATATTATAGTATGTATTATTGACTAATACATACTTTTTGAATAGTGAATTTCTGTTCCACGCTAAAGATTATTGGGCTACCAGAGAAGATGTGAGGAGCCTCTGTGAGAATTAATTAGTGGTAAATGTGATTCTTGACATTTAGTGCATAAGGATGAATATGCTAAACATGAGGCCTTCTGTTGCCAAAAAGAAAAGGGTTTTCTTCTCAACTAAACCATATGTAAGTACTTATTTAAATTAATTAAATATATCTTAAAAATTTATATATCATTATTATTAATAATTAGCATATTATTTCAGCTTCAACTAGGACTAACACTTGACTACATGGAGAACCTTAGCCTTGAGCAAAATTAGAAAATTTCAACACATGCTTGGGTACTGAATTGAAATTGGCAGAAAACATTAACATCAGTGACACAGACCTTCTAAGTAATACTTCTAGCTGCTATAATATTTAAATTTTTAAAAATAAACTTTTTTGTTTCTTCATCTACTTACCATCAAAACTCCAAAAATAGGTATTTTTTTTGTTATTCTACACCATGCACATTACTTCTTGATTTGCATCAATTTCAAAAAATCTCAAATTGAAATTATCGACTACAGAACCCTCTCAAAAAATATCAAACATACTATCAAGTATAAGGATGTTCCAAGGCTTGTTGTAAGTAACCTTCTTTTAGATTCATAAGTAATACCTTATATATTCATTGTTTCTAATACACATATTCATTAATATTGTAATACCCAAGGTTTCCCTAACCTATTAGAGTAAAAAATGGTGACACTATAATATTCATCTACTATACCATTCAAGGCCTTTCTAACATATTAAGAATTACAAGAATACCATAAGAAGAAATTTTAAATGAATAATATGACAATGAGTAATGAATGTAATCAATTTTGATAAGCATATTATGAGAAAATGAAAGTCAAACCGAGTTTGACTTAATGTGACTATGTTAATAATTTCTTTGAAATATGAATCTGTGAACCCTTAATTTTACACCTTATCATTCGGCCACAGCTTGACACCCGCTAAAAATAGTGCACTGCACAAAGCCAACATGGCGGTCCTGCTAGCCAGTTAGAGGGCAGAGGTCAAGGGGGCAGTGCCCTTTGTGGGGGAGTAAGGGGCAGCACCCCCGGAGCTAAAAATGGACTTTCAGTCACATTAGTATGAGCATACTTAATTTTTAAATACTGGCACTTTTCCTACCCTTACTGGACCTTCTATATCATATAGCATTTTTTTAAAACTAACTCAATTTTTTCTCAAACTGACTATTTAATTGTTCTCAAATTAATTTTGAACCTATCAACGCTGACCAATTAATTTTCTGAGCTCTATAACTCTCGAAAACTGATTCGATAATCTCAAAACCTGGCCGATAGAAAAGTAAATTTTCAACCTGCACGCCTACCAAGCCACTAGGCGGCACTAGTGCCCCTCCAGGCATCGGCCCCATTGCCCATCTTGCAATCCCTAAAATACCCCACAACCTCATTTTTCAGCCCTTTCTAGCCCTACCCCTCATGGTCTTTTCACATTTTCACTACCTAAATTACCCTCAACCCCATTAGCTCATAAATAGAACCCCATTTCCTCATTTCTCTTCACCTCTTGAATTTGAGTAGATTGCTACCCTCAAATTCCTCTCTTCTTCTTTCTCCAATCACTCTCCAATTAATTAATTAATCTTTTTAATTAATTAATTATCTCACCCTAATCAAGTTAATTAATCTTTTTAATGAACTAAAACTATTTTTAATTAATCACTCAATTAATTAATCTTTTTAATTAATTAATTAATCACTCTTTTTTTAAAAATCATTCTTTTTTTTCAAAAATCAAATTAATTCTTTTTCTTAATCCACCCTTCATCAAAATCAATTAATTAATCATTTTAATTAATTAATCTATCAATCCATCTATTTCATCATATTAATTAGTTAATTAATCATTTTGATTAATTAATTAATCTCCTAATCAATCTAATTATTCGGTCCTAATAAAACGGAACTTCAGTCTGGTAAAACCTCTACCCGTCTAAAGCAAAGGTATCAATCTTTTTCCCTCACTATCAAAATGCCCAAACCAAAATCAATCTGATCAACTTTTAAATCCTTTTACTTAATTGTGGAATGAACTACGTGGGTTTTGATCACCATTCAGTGGGGTAAGTAGGCACATTTGAAATCTAAATCTAAACTTCAAATCCAAATCCCAATCAATCTCCTTTCCCCTTTTAATTAATGTAATTTATGAATGTTTTATTTTAATTTTTGCACTCATACCATACAAATACATTAATCATGATATTGTCATATAATAATTGTTATCCATGAAATTAATTTTTCAAAGTCAAATTAAACTTAAGAGCCAAATTTAGATTATTTAACTAAAAACCTAGTCCTCGAGCTTAACTTGGTTCAAAGACTAGTGATTTTTACCCTTGGGTAAATTAATTGCAAAATTAATAAATTTGAGTCAACTTGGGTTTTTTCGTTAATGTTTTCCCAACTAAATAAAATTAAGGTGGCGGCTCCCAAAACTATTTTTAAAATCAATCAATCCAAACTCGAGGGCTCCATCATGAGTCTAAATCCGAATGAGTATCCTGATAGGGCCGGTGCTCAGGCGAGACCTCATAGTTAGCAATTTCACTGGAGACTAGTTGCCATCTATTTTGAAATAAAAATGGAAATAAAGAGGATTACTATTTGGTTAAGAAATTTTTTTTTTCCAAAATAATCTCCATTTGGTTCATTAAAGTATAATTTGACTTTCATGCATCACTTTGCATAATAAAAGCTCATTGCTTAACCTTAGTTTTAGGGAAAACCTTTGGATGGTAAGTAGCATTGGCTCAACAACTCTCTTTGAATATGTCCGAAGATAGCAAAAATAATCCACCCCGCGATGAATCCCCGATCATTTCAGCAGTATAACAAGCAATCAGTACTATTGAACCCATGTGAGGCTCCTTGCCTCATATGTGGCTAGGTATATTGATGTTCTAGTAGGACGAGGACCCTTAATCAAACCCCGTTTTACCCTTGTGTATATAGTCACCCTAACGCTAACCTTAGGCTTCATGAATTGTAATGCTTGCGTGCATATTCATGAAATCTTTTCAGCATGCATCAAGACATGACCATGCATACATATTATAAGACTAAGAACCTTAAGTCTATGTTATCCCTTGAACTAAGTCGAGCATTAATGTTCAATCCTTAAACCACCTTTGGCCCAAGACTTTTGGCTCATTACCTCCCTCAAGACTATTGGCACCACCATCACCTTAAGTTCAAAAACTTGAAATCTAAAAACCAATACCCTTGCCCAAACACTCCAAGATATCAAACCCTCATTAAGCCCAAAACCTTTTAGTCCCAACCTAAGCCCTAAATCCTTAAGCCCAAAACCTTTTGGCCCTAACCTAAGCCTTAAATCCTTAAGCCCCAAACCTTTTGGCCCCGACCTAAGTCCTAATGTTTAATCCCAAAACCTTTTGACTCCAAACCTAAGACCTGATCCTCAAAAGCCCAAATACCTTTAACCTAATGAACAATCATTACCCCAAACATCTTAAGCTTAAAATGTTTGGCCTTAAATGCCTTAGGAAGTCCTTTTTCTCCTCAAAATTTGCATCCTTTCATCATTTTTTCATGCCTTTTTCATACACTTACCCTTTTTTTTTTTTTGCCTTGAAGGTATTGATGGCCCACTTTTTTTACCGGGACACCATGAACGCATTTTTCACTGGCATCCTCAAAAGGCAAGAGGAAAATTTCCAAGCCATACTCACCTTTGCCCTTGATTCTCAATAAGCTAATTTCAACAATGCTTTTACAGCCCAACAAAACCAAATTTAACAAAGTCCTGACTGCTCAACAAGTCAGCTTCAACAAAGCATTAGCTCAGCTCACCAAAGCCCTATGTTCCCAAAAGCAATCTATACATTTAAATCCTTTGACCATGTCTTGTGATTCTCATGTTAGTATGTCCAACATCATACCTCCCCATTTTGTAAACCAATTTAAGTCAAATCTAATTGACTCAATTTTCAGTGCACCCCATCTTAATCTAGCTAACATTGTAGGTCCTCCTATAGTCAATAAGCCCGACAACTCTTTTTTTTTTTTAACCAACATTGCCTTTGGTCCTATTGCTGCAATCATACTAACTCCTATCGTTGGCCTTCCCTATGATAAAGAAGTGTGCAAAAATACCACACAGCTAACCTCAAACACTCTTGCCAACCCAATTCCTGTTATTGATATGACCAAAAATCTCATGCCACAAAACACCAAAGTCAACTTTCTTCCTTCCTTGAATCCTTTTTGCGGAATGGAAACTTCTACCTAACCAAACATCAAAGGACCCATCAAACTACCATTAAAGCGTAACACCACTTTGCAGCAAGCTCACACAATTGAGAAAAGATGTAAGAATAGTAATCCTTGTGCTATCACTCCAATTAACTCATCCAAGCAAAAAGGAAAAGAGGTAGCTACCCTCACCAACCACCAATCCCATAAACCATAGAGAAGTTCACTGATTTGGGAATCTCTTTAAGCACGATTTACAAGATGGCTTTTGAAGCTAACTTGGTTAAGCCTTTAGAGCCGAAAGCACCCTCCATCCATCCATTTAAAAACTATATACCTGATTAGTACTACAAGAACCACCAAGGAGCTGGGCACGAAACCGAGATGTACAAAAATCTATGGCATCGAATTTAAGACCTTATTGACAATGGAGATATCCTCCCTCTAAAATCGGTACCCAATGTGCCCATTAACCTTAGGGACATCATCAATCTCAAGTGGGAACACACCTTGTTAGATTCATCTAACCTACCTAGTGACTAGCACTTTGAGGAAAGTATTGGACTAGCTGATGTGCTCTTTTTTCAAGTCCTATAATCAAGTTGAGTCCAGTCAATCCTGAGTCTAAGTCATCTCAAGTCCAAGTTTGAGTCTGTTGAATATTTCTCTTAATTTGAGTCTTATGCTTGTTTCTTTTCTTTTCGTCCTCAATTGTCCAAGATCAAAGTCAGAGCTTGCCATGTATTTCTATCCTTTTAAGTCTATAATGACTTTTTCTAGTTTGTCTTAATAAAAGTTTAGATTTTTGATATTCTATCTCGTGTTCTTTTCTGAATCTAGCTTGAATGATACACCATAAAAAAGAGAGAGAGAGAGAGAGAGAGAGAGAGAAGAGAACAAAAAGGAAAAATAAAATAATAATAATAATAAATTTTTGCTTACATGCACGATAACATCATGCCAAGACTGAAGAAGAAATAACTCTTAGAACTTAACTACAAAGTTGTTGTGCGCATCAAGGCTATCCTTCCTTAAGATGAGTCCGACTAGCTATTTATTTAGGGCAATCAAATCCTAAATCCTTGATAGAGTATGAGAACATCTTAATGACTGAATATCACTTCATAAAGAGGATCGAAAAAAGGCAGTGTCAAGTTTTGAAGTAGTCAATTTGCCAAAATGGAGAAAGGCCTGATGAGAAGCTGCAAAATAGATCAAAAGGCTAACAAGATTGTCATGCCTAACTTTTTCCCACTTTGTACAAAAAAAGACCATGTGTCATTCAAATTGGATTCTATTTTGAGTCATGTCAAAATCCATCTAAATTTATCAAGTCGGTCTAAATAAACTACCATCATGAGTAGTCAAATAATTTTATCCTCCTTAAAGTTGTCCTTTGTGACACCCTTTTTTTTCTTCCCTTAATCATTCATAGGGTAAAGAAAATTTTCAAGTCGAATATCAAGTCATCACAAATAAAGCTGCCTTTACCCATAATCAGGGGCATGTCATTTAAAGACATTCATATTCTTTTAAGCAAGCTTCGATCAATCCACCACCTCTTGTCAAGGGCAAGATCTCTAAGTCATGTTTTCTTATCAAAGTGCATGAGTCACCAAAAGACCCAAATCAGGTGTCTCTCTATCATTTCCTAAAAGTTCATCCCAACCTCTATGCCAATCCAATTGAACCCAAAAAGCAATACATGCTTTCCTTTCTATGAAGCATTGAATTGAAAAAAAAAAAAGAAAAAGGAACAACCATAAAGCTAAAGCCTTTGGCATAAATCAAAACTCTTGAAAATCTGCATCACCCAAGCCAAGCACCAGAAGTCCACAACCCAATTTCTTGGCAAAATGAAAGCCATAAACACTTTCTAAAAGCCCCAACTTCAAATGCCATGCCAATGGAGGAAGCCTATCTCCCATTTCCAAAGCTCTAACTCCTTGATGAAACCAAGCCACTTGAAGGATCCTGCTATGAACCAAAATCAAGGCATACCCCTCTTATATACTAAAAGGAAACCTGATCTCCAAAATCCAAGTGAACTTTCTAAACTTAACCAAGCCATTTATCCTTGTAACCAAAACCCTATCATACCAAGACTAGAATCAGAACCAAGATTAACTGAATCCTAATACCTACCAATTTATTTGTTCAAACCTTTTGACAAAACCAAAACTAAACCCTGAAAGAAGTCCAAACCCTAGACTCCCTAATTAACCACCTAAGCGTAGGCTAAGAGCATAAAAAGAAACCTCAGGCCACCGAATCCCAAAAACTATGCCCTCAGAAAAATCTCAATCCTCTCCAACTCCTTATAAAGCCACTATAGCAACTATCCCATACCAATCCAACTTTAGTTTCTTAAACTTTGTAGAGTTTCTTAGTCCATAAATACATGGCCCTATGGATGCAAAAGTCATATAGAAAAATTGCATTCATAAAGCAAATGCATGAATCCACCCTTATGCATCCATGCAATTATCCATTACAGACATCATCACAAATCATGTATGACATAGAAGTCAAATAAAAGGTCTATGAATTCTGAAACATGCATGCATCATCTATGCAATCATTTGTAATCATGCACCATCATGCATAAGCTAAGCCAATAGCTTCACCAATATCTCCTAAAGCTGACCAGTGTCTCTTTGAGGCTAAATGATACCTTTCTAGATCTAATAAATGAGGTGTGACTTTTAGAGTCCATTTGCTTCCAATAAAGTTCCTTTGAGCCTTTTGAAAGGCCCAACCCCTCACATTTAGAAGCCTAAGTTTCTTTGGCGCAATTAAAATCTTGTCAAAATCTCTCGAGCTGACTCGTCATAAGCTGAGGATCTACCTTTATCAAAACCTTTTCAGAATCTCTTAAGCCGACTCGCCATAAGTCGAGGCTCCCTTTTTGTTAAAACCTTTTTAAAATCTCTTGAGCTAACTCACCATAGGCCAAGGCTCTCCCTTTACTAAAATCTTGTTAAGATTTCTTGAGTCGACTCACCATAGGTTGAGGCTCTGCTTTCACTAAAATATCTTGTCCAAAATTCTCTTCCACCAATAAATGTGTAGAAACGGTCTCCTAGACATCCATGTGGTTCTTTTTCCCACATCTTTTATCCAAATCCATCAACTACACCCATAAATGTCTAGAAATAATAACGTAGATATCTATATGGTTCCACTTTCCATATCTTTTATCTAAATCCATCAATTCACTAAAAAATATTTAGCCATTAGCTTAGATATCCCTTTGGTCCATTTTGTCACTTACATTCATCAGTCGCACTTTCCCCCTATAAATGTTTAAAAACGATTGCTTAAACATCCCTATGACTCTTCTTACCATCTTCCTTTTTCAGCCATGTTTCCTACCCAAATATATCCAAGCACCGATATAGACATCACTTTAGTTCTTTATACCATCCCCTCTCTTGAGTTCACTATCATCAAAATTGAGATTTACCCAAATCATCTTTACCTTTAATGTTAAGGCCAGACATATAGCCTTGATTGAGATTTACCCAAATCATCTTGAGCTCTAACATTAAGAACAAACATATAGCCTTGATTAGAATTTACCCAAATCATATTTACCTCTAGCATTAAGGCCAAACAGATAGCCTTGATTGAGATTTATCCAAATCATCTTTAGCTTCAACACTAAGGTTGGACAGATAGCCTTGATTGAGATTTACCCAAATCATCTTTACCTCTAGTATTAAGGCCAAATAGAAAGCCTTGATTAAGATTTACCTAAATCTTCTTTACCTCCAACATTAAGGCTGAACATATAGCTTTAATTGAGATTTACCCTGGATCATCTTTATCTCCAACATTAAGGTCGGACAAATAGCCTTGATTGAAATTCACCAAACCTTCTAACATCAAGGCTGAATAGATAACCTTATTTGAAATTCACCAAGACCATTCTCGTATCGAATGTCAACGCCAGATTGATAGCTATTAATAAAACCTCATTTATCCTAGAGGGCCTCCTCCCAAAGGACCTGACAAGGATATACAAGCCCAGAGTTTGACATAACACCTCTTCCCAACATTCACTATCATCATAATCACCTTTTGTTCAAAGCTAATTCTGATGAGGGGGCAGCTATGAACCCTTTATTTTGCACCTTATTATTCAGCCACAGCTTAACACTTGCTAAGAATAGTGCGCTACGCAGAGCCAGCACGGTAGTCTCATTAGCCGGTTAGCGGGTTGCCCCCGGAGTTAAAAATAGACTTTCAGTAACATTAGTATGAGAATACCTAATTTTCAAACACTAGCACTTTTTCTATCCTGTATGGACCTTTTATATCAGACAACATTTTTTCAAAACTAATTGAATCTTTTCTTAAATTGACTGTTAAATTGTTTTAAAATTAATTTTGAACCTATCAACACTGATCGATTAATTTTTTAAGCCCTGTAACTCCCAAAAACTAATATGAAAGTCTCAAAATCTGACCAACAGAAAAGTAAGTTTCTAGCCTACACATCCACCAAGGCGCTGGAGGCGCCGGCTCCTCTTTGGGCAGTGCTGGCGCCCCTCCAAGTGGTGCACCGCCCTCCTCATTGGCGGTGCCAACCCCACTGCCTTGCCTACAGTCCCCAAAATACCCTCCAACCTGATTTTCCAGCCCTTTCTAGCGTTACCCCTCATGGTCTTTTCATATTTTTACTACTTAAACTACCCTTAATCCCATTTGCGTCTATAAATAGACCCCCTATTTCCTCATTTCTCTTCAACTCTTGAATTTGAGTGGATTGCTATCCTCAAATTCCTCTCTTCTTCTCCCTCCAATCACTCTCTAATTAATTAATTAATCTTTTTAATTAATTAATTACCTCACCCTAACCAAGTTGATTAATCTTTTTAATTAACTAAAACTATTTTTTAATTAATCACTCAATTAATTAATTAATTAATCTTTTTAATTAATTAATTAATCACTCTTTTTTCAAAAATCATTATTTTTTTCAAAAATCAGATTAATCCTTTTTCTTAATCCACCCTTCATCCAAATTAATTAATTAATCATTTTAATTAATTAATCCATCAATTTCATCACATTAATTAGTAAATTAATTATTTTTATTAATTAATTAATCTCCTAATCAATCTAATCATCTGGTCCAGATAAAATGGAACTTTTGTATGGTAAAACCCTTCGCCTGTCAAAAGCAAAGGTATCAACCTTTTTTCCTCACTTTCAAAACACTTAAACCAAAATCAATATGATTAACTCCTAAACCTCTCTACTTAATCATGGAATAAACTACATGGGTTTTGATATCCATTCAATGGGATATGTAGGCACATTTGGAATCTAAATCCAAATCCCAATCAATACCTTTTCTCCTTTTAATTAATGTAATTTATGAATGTTTTATTTTAATTTTTGCACTCATACCATACTCATGCATTAATCATGATATTGTCATATAATATTTGTCATCCATGAAATTAATTTTTCAAAGTCAAATTAAACTTAAGAGCCAAATTAAGATTATTTAACAAAAAACCTAGTCCTTGAGCTCAACTTGGTTCAAAGACTAGTGATTTTTATCCTTACGTAAATTAATTGCAAAATTAATAAATTATAGTCAATTTGGGTTTTTTCTTAATGTTTTCCCAACTAAATAAAATTAAGGTGGTGACTCCCAAAACCATTTTCAAAATCAATCAATCCAAACCCGAGGATTCCATCATGAGTCTAAACCCGAATGAGCATTCTGATTGGGCTGGTGCTCGGGCAAGGCTTCATAGAATCTAAAGTGCTAGTGAATAGAATTAGCATCTCCTAAGTCATTGGGAGATGATAATAGTGATATGAGAAGTTCATTTCAATCAAAGTTATAATGGTACAATACAAGTCAAACTTAGTTCGACCTAGTTAGTCTATATGATTTACATACTTGAACTATGTTAATGAAGGGCCAGAAAATATGCACTATAGAGTGAATAAGATTTATCTACCGATGTTTAGAGGGTGTAATGATATTAAAAGGTAGAAATACATATATTAAAGTGAAAAAAAATGAAATGGAAAATGTATTAAGTTACCAAGTTTGAAATGTGCATAAATGGGCTTGTTAATGGGCTTTTGAACACCAAAGGCTCAAGCCCACTTGGATGGCTAGCACATTAGGCCCATGGTTGAATGAACATACATTTAACTAGAGTTAAGAATGGTTAACCAAGGTTAAGTTTGATATTGGAAAAGCTAGCCATTAATTTTGACTTGGAAACCACTATTTTTTACTATGTCAATTCCTTTTCCAACTTGAATTCTCACTTTTCCTACACCAAAGTCTATATTCATTTTTGTTCTTTTTAAACCATGTGATGAACATCATCAACCTAGATGAGATCCTAGCAATTCACTTGATTAAATTATAGCCATCCCTAATGATTAAGTTATAGCCATTGGATTAGGGATGATTAAATCAACACCATCCATTTTCCATATATAAGGAATAAGAGGAGCATTTTTCTCCAATTTTGCAAAACCTATCATAAAAACACATCCTAATAGAGAAATAGACTCTAAATTTCTTGCCACCTCTATATAATTCAAAATAAGGCTTCCTAAGGTAAGAGTTTATGCACATCTCTTCTTTTATGTGTTCTAAACATGACTTTGGTGTTATAGTTGTCAAAACCTTCTTTTTCTTCCATCTATATGATTCAGCTAAAAACTAGTATCATTAGAAAATGTTTATTTCATATGTTCTTTGATTAAATATGGGGATTGGGCTTGAGAACTTGAAGTATGTAAGGTAAAAATAAGCAAGGGAAGCAAAGAGCACATGTAAGGGAACATCAACACTAGATTCAACCTCTCTTAGATTTAGTATAAAAGATGGTTCTAAAATATATTTGATATTATCCAAGGTTATTTGGGATGGAGAATAGTGGTTTGAAAGTGTCAAAGGGAATTATAGAAGCTTATTTCAAAACTTGAAATTTTGAAGACGTAACTTAGGTTAAAAGACGAAGTTCATGATCTAATAATTGTTTTCCATGTTTAATTAATGATATAGGCTTTTTAACATGCTAATTTCATAATTCTATAATCAATTTGAGGATTGGATAAGGAATTAATAGTTTTCCCTAAATTCTAGGGTTTATGGACAAATTCAAGATTTTGTGAACTAAACTTGAATTCATGAAATTGAAGGGGGAATCAAGTTTAAGAATAGTTTGACATGATTTGTGTAATGTTAATTTCAAAATTCAATTGATAGAAATGATATTTCCCAAATTCAATGAACTAGATTCATGTATGAAATTGAAAGGTGGAAGTGGAATTAATTCCATTGAATATTGGAAATTGTTTAAATTGATTCTAATTAAGTAATATGAAATTGAAATGTGAAATTGGGAGGAAAGGAATTATCTTTCCTTAATGTGAATACTTTTAGCTATTAGGAAAATAAATAAGGAAAGTGTTAAAATTAGTAATAAGTTAGTACTACAATAAACAAGATGAAAGTGTTAACAAGTTAAGTTAAATTTAAACTAATGAATAACAAAGAAGTGACTAATATATAATTGAAATACAAATGTGTAGAATCTAAAGACTAGGATAAGGACATTGTCCAAGAGTGCAAAGAACACTACTAGCATCAAAATTAAACACAAATAGGAGCAAAGGAGTCCAAGGTGAGTACTTAATAATATAATATGGCATGTACATATTCTTTGAACTTTTATTATTCAAACCATTATTGTTAAAATATTCCAATTCCACGATGAGCATGAATTGCCTATTGAATATTGAGCTATTTAATATGATATTCCTTGATGGCATTTGATTATTATGAACCTTTTATGTTGAATTCATAATGTGATCATTGAATTCCTTATTGTGAACCTTATATGAACCTTTCTATTGATGCCTATAGATAAGTAGAAATACCCTTCTGATGTGGGGTAATACATTAAGCCTTGTGCACTTGATTTAAGCCTGTGGGTAGGGTGAGAGTACCCAACCTCTATTATAGGGGAATGCCTAACTGTAAGATCTGATCAGTCTTGCGTAATATGATACATGTGAATGAGTAAGGCTTAAACCGTCTCTCTTTAATTTATATGTGTGGGAAGCATTCTGCTTCCAAAAAATTACTATTTCTGCTAAAAGATATTTTCATCTTAAATGAGAAATTGATTCATAATGACAATTTTGATTAATATCACTCTATTGTCACCATGAACTATCTTAATAATGAACTACATACGCACCATATATATTATATTATTATGTACTCACTGAGCTTGTCTCATTCCATAGCTATTTAAATTTTTCAGGTAAGGCTGACGAGTTAGCAAGGTAAATTCCAAGCCCTATTCTTCTGTTTGAAAGTTGTTATGCTAAATTCAAGTGTTATGAATCTTGGTTATATGATTAAGAAGACCGTTGATTTAGAGCTCCATGGTTACTGAAGGTTTAGCATTAAAACACCATTGGGTTTATATATATTGTAATTACGATTATAATAGTGTATTGAGTTATGAATGTTTAGATAGTAACATGAAATACAAATCTAAAAATTTTACCAGTTGAGCATAAATGGTATTAGTAAGTAAGTTTTTGGTCATATGTAAAATGATAAACTAGCAATGAGCAATAAAGAAAGGTAATCAAGTTTCGATTTTAGAATAAAGTTTAACATGATAAATGGTAAAGGATTAGAAGTTAAATGGAGTTCTACGGGTTTAGGTGACTTGACGTCTCTCTATGCCCTAAGACCATCATGGCTGGGTCATGACAAATATACTATGCAAATGTACTTGTATTCAATTTCATTTTTATCTATAACGTAAATCCATATATCATAACATTAACCTAATCATATTACATTTTATCAATCCTTTAGGCTGAACCATTTGCACAATATCTAGCAACAAAAAGCATTCATAAAAAAGTAGAATTGAAGGAATTCAAAGAAGTGTTACTCAGAATGCCTTGGAGGACAAACACTAATGCTCTGGATTACGAAATATATTGCATGAGACATATGGAAACTTACAAAGGACAAGGACATAATTGGAATTCTAACTTCACCAAAAATGATGTAAGATATAAATATTTTTTTTGCTTGATTTCTTAATTCACTATGTTGTCATTTACTTATTATTTTAATCGTATTTTTTTGCATAAACTTTTCATCAACTCTCTATGAGCAAAGTACTATGCATCAATTTTGTCATATGGAATCAACAATTACAAAGACTTTGTCAAAAATGAAGCAAAGAAGAAATTTCTAGAGAGCAAAAAAAATAAATAGATTTATAGTCATAGCTTCATAAGATTTTGATTTTATTAATTATTAATAGTTTGAACAATTGTTAATTGTTTCAAGTTCTTAATAGTTTTCATTAACTTTGAATTTATTATCACAGGCATAGGTTCATAGGATTATAGTTTTCATATTATGGATTAAAAATATTTGTTTTGTATTTGATTTCTAGATTTGCTTTAATATTTTACTGCAAATATTATAGTAATATGCTATTTTTCATTTACAATGTCTATAATTTTGTCCATCTTTAAACTTTATTATATATAACACATGAACCTCATACTTATATCAGATGAACCTAAACCTTATGACTAACGAACCTCTTAGTTATATGATATGAACCTAAACTTTGTGACTAATGAACCTAAACTTAAAACTGAACATTCAATTACACCAATAACATAACATAAAAAAAATATATACTTATAGACATATTAAAAAATTATTTTATTCTAAAATTTATTTTAAATGATATTTTTATCCCCAATGTGCCAAATATAAAATATTATACATTTTGTATGAACTAAAAATTCATATATACTAAAAAAAAAAAAATACTAAATCTGAATTTGAAATATAATGAACCTCAAACTTATATATGATGAACCTAAATATTATAACTAATTAACATGAACCACAACTAAAAGGTGCATATTAAAAATTTTATTTTAGTTATAAAAATTATTTATTTTGGCTTAGAGCAAACAACTATAAATTGAGACCTGCCATAACTTGGGTATCTAATATCCCATTTCACTCGAACCTCAAATTCACATCTAATGAACCTATACTTACAATGTAATGTACCTCACCTTTATAACTAATGAACCTAAATTATTGATTCATCAAATCTAAAAATTATAGCAAACTATTAGAACACATAGGATTAAAAAATTCAATAGATCTATTTCCAACAATTGAACTATAGTTTATATTTGGGTTTGACGAAAAAGCAATCAATTGAGAGCTGTTAGAACTCAGGTGTGCTAGATATCCAATCCCAACAACTTGTAAAAGACTTTCTTGAAAATTTATTTTTAACCATATCACTCCTACAATAACAAATATAGCAACTTATATCTAAAAAAAATTAAAATTAAAAAAATAGTAACAAAAAATTTTACCTAAAATGAAAACCATACTATAGATTTTGTTTTCAACGTTGCTCTTTTAGCATTCCTTCTACACCCTTGTACTTGATTACACCTTTTCTCTATTATGCTTTTTTTCCTTTTGTTGTGTTAAGCCTTTGCTCTACACTTACTAGGATTTTGAATCTCCTCATTTGATGTTCTTACAAATTCATCACACTCATCAATAAAAACAAGATGAATCTAACTTCTAATGCTAACTTCTACATTTCTAAAAGCTTCCTCACATACTTCTTGAGCTTTACTATTCTGTTCATCAGCTAAAATCAACTGCTGAAACTTCCTTGACGTTTATATTCTCTAATAAGAAGGAATAATGCCAGATTCATCAATCAATGAACTAATATCAAAATCAATATTTCTACTTCCAACAACTTCTTTCATCCACCTCCTCATTACATACTTATCTAGAATTGCTTCAACACAATTCACGCTCATTACACGAAAACAATGGTAGCAAAGAATACAGATTTCTAAAAACATCTTACAAGTGCAGAAAATATTAAGATTTTGCTGATCAAAATGCACCTCATGCTGAATAAGATCCATATCTGGTTGCCAAACATGAAAAATCAACCTATTTTCCTGATTTAATAAGCATTCTTGATGACATACAGTACCCTTCATCAATCGCTTCTTAAACAAAAAATAAATCTCTATTGTATAAATTTCCTTAGCATGTGAAAGCAACTTAACATACTTCAAAAACATCTCCAATTTATCTTCCAAACAACGTATATCTTCACCATTTTCCATGCTCCTCCACTCCGACACTACATCAACAAAGCAATTATAAAAATTACAAAGCCCAGCAATCTTAAAAAGTCTCCTAGACACAGAACAATTCACACTCTCACTCATTTGCGATGATAAAATACCACCAGAAAAATAATCCATATTAAAAGTAGGACATCATTTCTCTCTGTAATTGTAAAGTTTCTATAGCCAACTATTATTGTGACATCTATATTCATTTAACAACTAAAAAAAATGCATGATGTAACATCTCGGACCACCCACTATCGATATTGTCCACTTTGGGCCTGGGCCTGGGCTTCCACCCAGGGTGGCGCCCCAAGACCTACGCGGTTTTACAAAATGCGTCATCTAGAGTAACATAACTTCCATACCATGGGCCCCATACTACCTGGACAATACTGTCCTCTTCGGGGGAGCTCTCATGCTTCCACCCCTCAAGGTTTTAAACGCGTCGATAGGGAGAGGTATCCACACCCTTATAAGGCATGCTTCATTCTCCTCTCCAACCGATGTGGAATCTCACAATCCACCCCCCTTAGGGCCCAGCGTCCTCGCTAGCACATCAATCCAAGAACCGCTCTGATACCATCTTTTGTTACGCCCCAAGCCCGAGGGCACATGACTAGCACTAGGACACGAAAAATGTACGTGGCTACCAGTGCCCATAGTAAGCCTAACCCAAAACACACAACATAAGTCTAGAACTGAAAGGGCCTATGGGCCCAAATGATGTAAGCAGATCCAAATAATATCATTATAAAATAAAAACTCGCTGGGCAACAACTTGTTTATTCCACAAATGTAATAAATTACAAAAGGGTTTTGCTTAATAATAAATTGCAACTCTTTAGGTACATAACTGCATAATCAACAATGTACAAGTACAGAGTGTAACATTGCAGAGTTCTAGAGCTATATTTACAATTGTACATATATTACATATAACCTTAATACTTAATATTACAAATTATTGCCGAAGGCAAATTGGTAGTTTACTCAAATACATACCCTTCACAGGCTCATTCCCTGACCTGAAAATAACAAGATGAACAGGAATGAGCATCCGACTCAGTGAATGATACCAGCTAATATATTAAACTGGTATCCTACAGATAGATGTCTAATGCACATGCTATGCACTATGTCATAGAGATAGATAATTCATATCATCAAACAAGGATGAGATACAGTCCACAGTACCACTCTAATCTCAATATGGGAAGCCAATCCTCCTATCCTGGCTCTCTGAATCTAATAATCTATCTCTTATATCCAAGGGGCTCGGCCGTCACTGGTCTGTACCACGCAGCCTTCACCTGACTGACGCTGCCCTGACCTGACTGACAGTGGCCCTGGCGATGAGCTGGCCCGGCTAGCATCCATCAGTCATAGCTCATCTTCTAAATCTTAATAGAATCATAATCATAATAGTATCCATAACCATATTCATCTCAAAAGTTCCTAAGTGGTATTGCATCCTCCCGACCTCCATCCGTCAATCACAACCACAATACAGCACAGAATATAGAAAATTAATTCATCATTCACAATCATATGTTACATACTTATATGCAGTAGTAGTGCATAATATACATATATATATACACACAAAAATGCAGATGTATATGGAAACAGGATAATACATTAGTGAGTATCACTCACCTAACTGACGACGCTTCTGACTGGCTTCCCTTGGAAATGCAGCCTTGGAACCAGGAAGACGCCAGACGTTGACACCTCGCAACAATGGATATCATTAGGATAAGAATCACACTTACTAGACACAACTTAAAGATTACTGATATTCTGATCGAGGTCAATAGTACCATACTGAACCTAAGGATAGACTCGACAACTTAACAATTACTCTAAAGACTGCTAAATATAGAATAACTTATTTAACGACTGAAATACAAGGGTTTCAGGTTAACCTTCACAAATTTTGAGCATACAGATGTCGAGAATCACACCAAAATGTCAAAACGGAACCGCTGGACCTTCCCACATGCCATCGCCGGTCGGCCATGTGCCGCCGCTGCTGGTGGCGGATCTGAGGGACCTCCACACCAGCAGGTTCACCTTGACTCCAGGATCACGAAAATGGTCACCACTCGCCGTCACTCGCCCTCCAGCCACCAGAAAATGCCTCCAAAGGTGTGGTTTTGCATTTTTTGATCTCCTCCTCCGGTGGTCCTCAGGGGGCAAAGTAGGTATCAAACTGAAGCTCTCATCCTCAGGAGTTGAATGACACCAAAATCGCTGGATTCCACCGCTGAAATTGGCCAAAAAATCAATTTGAAGTTGCAGTGTTGGCAAAGCTTCTCCCAGCACGTCTGCCGCCACCCGTCGATGATCTCCGGTGCTGCCAGCTCCCACGCACTCGTCGGTAGGTGGGCTGCCGCTTGGAGGGGGTGGTGTAACCCACCGTCGGCTGGAGAGTGGCCCACCATCACCCCGATCGCGCTCTCTCTCTCTCTCTCTCTCCACTGTCTGCTTCCTCTTTCCTCTCCAGTTTCTTCTTCCTTTCCCACGTGACAACCACCCTCTCTTTTCCTTTTTCTTTTCTTTTCTTCAACAATACTAACTTATAATTATAATTATATATATACTAATATAAATATAACACTAACACACATATATATATATAAAACAATAATAATAATAATACTAATAATAATCATAATAATAAAAATGATAATATTAACAACAACAATACTAATAATAATAATAAAAATAAAAAAAATAATAATAACAATGACAATAATATTAATAATAATAATAACAATAATAATAAGAATAATTCATAATTTACATACTTATAACAAAATTAATAAACTTATTCACAATCATTATCATAATAATAAAATCCCGAACCTCCGATACTAAATATATAATTAGCAATATACTTTAGACTAATCGAACATAATATTTATATTCAAATATCAAAATATAATTTCTTCAATAACTATAATAATATCATAATAATATACATATATAATATTTAAGTAAAATTACCATTACTAATACAAATTCAACATATAAAAATATACATTTTAATAAAATATAACTTTAATATCTACTTAATTAAATAAATAAAATAATAAAATATTATCATTCCGTATCAAAATAGGATTTTAGAAAAATAATTGAAAATTTAGGATATTTCAATCTTCCTCCCATAAGAAAATTCGTCCTCGAATTTTTAAACACAACACCTTACACTTAAACTTCTCCACCATGCTTCCACTGCACACTCCGACACACAATCGAACCCATAAGTAAGGTAACATAACATATCAACTTCAACAAGACAAAATTATATAACTAAATCTCCAACAAAATTATTGAAATATCCTAAATTTTCAATTATTTTTCTAAAATCCTATTTTGGTACGGAATGATAATATTTTATTGTTTTATTTATTTAATTAAGTAGATATTAAAGTTATATTTTATTAAAATGTATATTTTAATATCATTTGAATTTGTATTAGTAATGGTAATTTTACTTAAATATTATATATGTATATTATTATGATATTATTATAGTTATTGAAGAAATTATATTTTGATATTTGAATATAAATATTATGTTTGATTAGTCTAAAGTATATTGCTAATTATATATTTAGTATTGGAGGTTCGAGATTTTATTATCATGATAATGATTGTGAATAAGTTTATTAATTTTGTTATTAGTATGTAAATTATGAATTATTCTTTTTATTATTATTGTTATTATTATTATTAATATTATTGTCATTGCTATTATTATTATTATTATTGTTATTATTATTATTATTGTTATTATTATTATTAGTATTGTTGTTGTTAATATTATCATTTTTATTATTATGATTATTATTAGTATTCTTATTATTATTGTTTTATATATATATGTGTGTTAGTGTTATATTTATATTAGTATATATATAATTATAATTATATGTTAGTATTGTTGAAGAAAAGAAAAGAAAAAGGAAAGGAGAGGGTGGTTGTCATGTGGGAAAGGAAGAAGAAACTGGAGAGGAAAGAGGAAGCAGACAGTGGAGAGAGAGAGAGAGAGAGAGCGCGATTGGGGTGATGGTGGGCCATTCTTCGGCCGGCAGTGGGTTGCACAGCCCCCTCCAAGTGGCAACCCACCTGCCGACGAGTGCATGGGAGCTGGCAGCGGCGGAGATCATCGACGAGTGGCGGCAGACGCACTGGGAGAAGCTCTGCCGGCACCGCGACTTCAAATTGATTTTTCGGCCAACTTCGGCGGTGGAATCCGGCGATTTTGGTGTCATTCAACTCCTGAGGATGAGAGCTTCAGTTTGGTACCTACCTTGCCCCTTGAGGACCACCGAAGGAGGAGATTGAAAAAATGCAAAACTGCACCTTTGGAGGCATTTTTCGGCGGCTGGAGGGCGAGTGACGATGAGTGGTGACCATTTTCGTGATCCTGGAGTCAAGGTGAACTTACTGGTGTGGAGGTCCCCCAGATCCACCACTAGCAGTGGCAGTGCATAGCCGGTTGGCAGCGGCGTGTGGGGAGGTCCAGCTGTTCTGTTTTGACATTCTGGCACGATTCTCGACATCTGTATGCTCGAAATTTGTGAAGGTTAACCCGAAACCCTTGTATTTCAGTCGTTAAATAAGTTATTCTATGTTTAGCAGTCTTCAAAGTAATTGTTAAATTGTCGAGTTTGTCCTTAGGTTCAGTATGGTTCTGTCGACCTCGATCAGAATATCAGTAATCTTTAAGTTGTGTGTAGTAAGTGTAATTCTTATCCTAACGATATCCGTTGTTTCGAGGTGTCGGCGTCTGGTGTCTTCTTGATTCCAAGGTTGCATTTCTGAGGGAAGCCAGTCAGAAGCGTCGTCAGTTAGGTGAGTGATACACACTAATGTATTATCTTGTTTCCATATACATCTGCATTTCTGTGTGTATATATATATGTATATTATGCACTACTACTGCATATAAGCATGTAACATATGATTATGAATGATGAATTAATCTTCTATATTCTGTATTGTATTGTGGTTGTGATTGACGGATGGAGGTCAGGAGGATGCAGTTCCACTTAGGAACTTTTAAGATGAATATGGTTATGGATACTATTATGATTATGATTCTATTGAGATTTAGAAGATGAGCTATAACTGATAGATGCTGGCCGGGCCTGCTCATCGCCAGGGCTACTGTTAGTCGAGTTAGGGCTGCGTGGTACAGACCAGTAATGGCCGGGCCCCTTGGATATAAAAGATAGATTATTGGATTCAGAGAGCCAGGATAGGGGGATCGGTTCCCTATATTGAGATTAGAGTGGTACTGTAGACCGTATCTCGTATTGTTTGATGATATCAATTGTCTGTCTCTATGACATAGTGCATAGCATGTGCATTAGACATCTATCTGTAGGATACTAGTTTAATATATTAGCTGGTATCATTCACTGAGTCGGACGCTCATTTCTGTTCATCTTGTTGTTTTCAGGTCAGGGAATGAGCCTATGAAGGGTATGTAATTGAGTAAACTGCCAATTTCCCTTCGGCAGTAATTTGTAATATTAAGTATTAAGGTTATATGTAATATATGTACAATTGTAAATATAGCTCTAGAACTCCGCAATGTTATACTCTGTACTTGTACATTGTTGATTATGCAGTTATGTACCTAAAGAGTTGCAATTTATTATTAAGCAAAACCCTTTTGTAATTTATTACATTTGTGGAATAAACAAGTTGTTGGCCCAGTGAGTTTTTATTTTATAATGATATTATTTGGATCTGCTTACATCATTTGGGCCCATAGGCCCTTTCAGTTCTGGACTTCTGTTGTGTGTTTTGGGCTAGGCTTACTACGAGCACTGGTAGCCACATGCATTTCCCGTGTCCTAGTGCCGGTCACGTGCCCTCGGGTTTGGGGCGTGACACATGATATGCAGATTCATCACATATAACATCAAGGTTCATAACATAACAAGTACAGGTTTATCATATAATACCATCAGGTTCACTGAAAAAATATTAGAAAAATATATAACATAATTAAATTTACTTGCTCTAATACAAATGAAACTCAGCCTCCGTATCAGTGTATCAACAAATAATTGAACAAATTTGCAAATCCTTTTTGACTTCTCAAGGACTTTATGTTCTTCAAATTTTCCCCAATGTGCCATATACAAAGTCTATGATGAGACTTGGGAAAAACTTGAACGATTGCAGAAGCCATAGCAGCAGACTAGTTCGTCATATTAGTTTGTGGATGTCTCCCATCCATTGATCTTAAAAATATACTAAAGAGCCATACAAAAGACTCTATTCTCTCATTTAGCAAAAAACCACACACAAACATCACATTCAAACAATGATGATTCATACCCATAAACGGTGCATAAATCGTATCATATTTGTTAGTTTGATAAGTAGTATCACGAACTAACAAATCTCTAAAATGAACATAATTTTCTTTCATCGATCCATCTCTCCAAAAAAAACTATACAACCTAAAATCATTATCAACCTCAAAATAAAAAAAGAAGTCATTTTCATTCAATTGTCTTCTTCTAAAAATTTTAATCAATGAATTAGAATCACTCCCATCTAATTTCTTCAAATTCTCTAATGCTACATGATTATAAGCATCCTTAGTAGTAATTCCAACAAATGGTGAAGCTCCACTCTGATTTTTAAACAACCTAATCCCATCAGCAATTAGAATTCCACTTTTCTTTAAATGCTTAAGAAAAGTAAGTTGATTTTTTATAATTTCTCTATGTGAACGAAGGATATGATTTTTTTTTTAGTGCACATAGCTTATGATTATGATCCTTTTGATGTTTTATTATAGTCCAAACTCCATTCTCATCAATATCAAACTGCACAAAAGCTTTACAACCACTACGAACATCCAACTTTGCACAACACTTATTCCCTTTTAATGTATCCCCTTTTAATCCAGCCTTATAACAATAAAACTTTTTCATTGATTGTCTTTTACCATATGCTATATACCTTTCCTTACCCCTTCTTGCATTAAATCCTAATCTAAATGTATAATCATTATAAAGCGCATAAGCTTCATTAACAAATCTCATAGAAATGCCTAATAAATCATCACCACAAATAATATTTTGATTATCAACTGCAAAGAGTAAAACAAAACATTATACTAATGAATACAAAAATCATTCTAACATTATACTATAAATTTTAAGCAATTAATTATCAATTACTGTAATATATTAATTGAACCTCAACAGTACATCTAATGAACATGAACTTTATAACTAATAAACCTGCATAGTATAACTAATGAACCTAAAATCCTAAAATTATTAACGTATAAATTCATCAATCATAATTATATTTCTACTAAAACACAATGTTATACTAATGAATACAGAATAATTCTAACATTACACTACAATTTCAATCAATCAGTATGCTTCTACAATTATAAATTACTATCATATATAAAATAAACCTCAATAGTATAACTAATCAACATGAACTTTATAAGTAATGAACTTGCATAGTATAACTAATAAACCTAAAATCCTAAAATTATTAACATATAAATTCATCAATCATAATTATATTTCTATTAAAGCACAACATTATACTAATGAATATAAAATCATTCTAACATTATGCTACAATTTTAATCAATTAATATGCTTGTACAATTATAAATTACTATCATATATCAAATGAACATCAATAGTACATCAAATGAACATGAACTTTATAACTAATGAATCTATATAATATAACTAATGAACCTATACTTCCAAACATGAGAACATACAAATTCATCAATCAAAATTAAATTTCAACTTAACAAACAAATGCACTAACACAAAAAAATCTCAAAATCAATCAGTACAAAACCAAAACTACAAAAATAAACATAACAAATGAAAACATAAATTAAATCCAATGGAAAAAACTGAATAAATCAAAATTAAATATAACTTACCTGTACCAAGAGATGAATCCAAATTTAAAACTGAAGAATCATCTACTGACGTTATCTGCTTAACTACATTGTCCAAATTCTCATCAACTAACTAAATACCACATGAATCAATAGCAGATTCAGCTACTGATACACACTTTTCAACTCCAACATCAAATTTTCTTCCCTTCATAAAAAAATATCTCTTACTCTTATAAAAAAAAAAAACCTAAAAATACCAATCAATTGAACTCTAAACAAATATCACAAAAAACCAAACATTATGAAAGAAATATGAAGAATAATAAGATAGAAACAGCTTCAACAAATCAAAGAAGAGAATAAGAAGAAGAAGAAGAAGAAGAAGAAGATCGAGGAAGAAGAAGAATAACAAGAAGATCGAAGAAGAATAAAAAGAACAAATCTAGCTCCCTAAACTGAAAATAGCTAAAAATCCATTACAAAGATTGTTCTTTAACTTTTATTTTTAAACTAAAATGAAGCGTTTTAGACCTGGGACCATGGTGTAAGGTGGTCCCCGGTCCATGATATAAATTGCTATTAATTGACGTGTTATGTTTCTATTAAATTAGTTTATAAGTAACATGATAGAATTAGTCTACCTAAGAATTTCTGATTGTTTTTTTACTTTAGAAATTAGTCAAATTACTCTTTAACTAGAAGTTTGCTCATGTTTAATCTTATTATATTATTAATTAGAGTTTGCTCGTGTTTTGCGCATGCATAATTTTGTTATATTATTTTGTACAATAATATAACACAATTTTATAATAAATCCTACCTTGATTTTAATCGTATTTTGTTATAATTACAAAATAAAATTTTACCTCATTTATCAATTATTATATTTAAAAAAGCGTAATTTCATGTTATAATTATTTTATTTATTCAGTTTTTTAAGCAATTTATTTGGTTGTTCAATTACCTATATAAACTATATCTATATTTATATCTATATCTATCTATTCATCTATACAATAAATTTTCAAATTGCCCATTAGAGTTATAATTTTTAATTAAAAGATAAAAATTATCCTTTTATTTTTAAATTCATTGGTCTAACATTTCTTACCTTTTATTTCTTAATAAAAAAATATATTAAAAATTAAATAATCAAATAAAAATTATAATTCTAATTATATTCTAATTCATATTTCAATAATGATTTTATTTTCACTATAAATATATGTTCATGAAATCGCTATTTTCCTCATATTCATATTCGTTTAATAGTATCAATATTTTATATTTGTTCAAAAGATCTATTTTTCTTACTCAACATGATATATATATTTTTAATTTTTTTACTTAGTTCTTTTTTTTTAAATTTTTTACGGATTTTTTAAAATTAATTTTCTTCATTGTTACATATGAATGACTTAATTATATATTTGTGTTTTTATTTATATAAATCAATTATTTAAGTTTATTTTTGTATTAGTTTTTAGTTCAAATTTCTTTGTTTTTACATGTTAATGGTTTATTTTTTATGTTTATGTATGATGTATTAAATTTATGTGTATTCCAATGATATTTTTTATCATTTTTTTTATGTAGATGATAATTTATAGTTTATTACCATTAACAAACTTGAAATTTCATAAAAAGAATGAAATATTAAATTAATAGTATAAACTTTAGAAAACAAAATTTAATGAAAATTTTCATTTCAAGAAAATTATATAAATCTAGAAATTTATTAAAAATGTTTTCATTGTTTTGATTTATCTTTCTTATTGTTTAAAAAGGATAAAAAAAAGAATAGTCAATTATCTTTTTATTTTTATTATTATTGAGCGTGCTTATTATGCTATGTTGAGTTTTTTTTTAATTTTATTTTTTATTTTATAGATTGACGGGCTTAAGGCCTAAGAAAACAACAAACACTAAGAGACAAACTAAAAAACTCCACCCCTGAGTTTAGCCACTCATGGCAATTTATATCACAGATCCAGGACCATGTGGCACCATGGGTCTTAAGTCAAAATGCACCATTCTATTTAAATAAAAAAAAGTATCATAATGATATCACAATGAGATCTCATCTTCTGCGAGCTCGATCTTTTTTTTTTTTTTTTTTCTTCTTCTTCTTCTTTTTGTGGATGCACGATCTCTTCTTCTTCAAAATAGTGAAACCCAATCTTCTTCTTCTTCTAAATTACTTTGATTTTGTTTTTTTTTTTTTGAAATTGTCTTCTTCTTCTTCATATTTCTTTTATAATCTTCATTTTTTGTAAGTTTTTATACTATTTATTTGAATATTTTGAGTCTTTTTTTTCATTATTTAATATTAAATTTTAAATTATCATGTTCATTAGATTTAAAGATTAAGTTCATCACATATAATTATCAGGTTCATTAGATAGAAAGTTGAGGTTCATCATATATCACAGGCAAATTCATTTTTTTTTACTGCCAGATTCATGATTTAATTATTCTATAATTTAATTTCCTCCATTCCTCATATTTAAAATTTTCATTATTTAATATTTCACAAATAATTATGAGGTTCATTAGATTTAAAGTTTAGGTTCATCACATATAACTATCAGGTTTATTAGATATAATATTTAGGTTTATCATATCGCATGCATATTCATTATCTTTTACTACCAGATTTATGATTTAGTTATTTTAGAATTTAATTTCATTCATTTCTCATATTTAAAATTTTCATTATTTAATATTTCACATATAATTATGAGGTTCATTAGATTTAAAGTTTAGGTTCATTATATATAACTATTAGGTTCATTAGATATAACATTTAGGTCCATCATATATCACATGCAGATTTATTATATTTTACTGCCATATTCATGATTATAAATCAATAATAATATCCATTTTGTTTTTTTTATTAATTAACAACTAGCTCCAAAATTTAGCACAGAAGTCATAAAAAATTAATAAAAAAACAGTAATAATTGTATAAAACTTACTCACAATGAAGTAGAGCTCTAATAATGTGAATGATTACTGCATTTCTTTGTACAAGATGATGAAGTTAATAGGAAGTAGTTGATTTAGTATAGTAGTGGACGGTTTTTGGAGTTGAGCTGTTGAAAGATTTTTGGAGAATCAAAGAGATGAAGGTTTTTGGTTTGAGGGAAATGGGTATAGAGCGTGAAGAAGGTGAATAGTGGGAGGAACGGTTTCTAATTTTTGAATATTAAATTTTAATTAAAAATTAAAAAAAAAAGAAAGAAGGCAGTGGGAGGTTTAATGAAATGGTGAGTTTTGGACCTAGGTTCATAATGCAAGGTAGCTCTGGGTCCATGATGTAAGAACTTGCCACTCATCTAGCAAGGTTAAGGATGATCTCCATTAAGCCATTACAATTATTATCAAACTTAATAATACCAAAGGGCTGCAACATAGCTTGCTTTGCTAGCCAATCTGTTGCACTATTAACTTCTTTTAGAGCTTGTTGTAATTTCACCTCCCAATCTCTACAATTAATGCACGAATATCATCTAAAAGTGCTTAATGAGGGCTAGGGATAACTTCCTTGTTTTGGATCAAATTTAGAGGAGCTTAGGCATTAGCTTCAACAACGATCCTTTTATAACCTTTCCTCGAAGCCCGTTCTTAGCCCTTATAAACTCAGGTTTGTTAGATGAATAGAAATCCAAATTTTGAGCAAATCCAATAAGCCATCTCCCTTTATCATCACGAATAAGCCCTTCAGTCCTAGCTGCTTGTTGTGATTAGATTTCTAATCCTATGGATGTAACTCTACACTGCTTTTCAACCTACGTCAAGAGAAGATGAAATGAGCCTAAACCTAAACAGAGAATAGGAGTCCCACCTAGTTTTTAAAAACTAGGAAAAGGGTGAATTGGATTCCTTACTTATTACCCAAATCACCTTAACCGAGAGATTCTAGGTGAGAAAATTGAGTATAGGCTTAGGAAGATATTAGGCACCTAAGCTCACCCAATTGTGAGATTGGCTTCCACTTAATAGTTTGAGTTAATTCCAAATAGGTTAGATTTATGAAGGCTTTTATTAAATGACAGTTTATATCACATATTTGTAATTGATATTCAATCCATCAATTCAATAATTTCAAACAACATAAATCAAAACCTGACTTAATTACTAAATCAATTTCATGCATATGAATCTTAAATTTACCAAATGGCAGCCATTTTAATTCAATTAATTATCTTAATAAATTAAATAAATCAAGCAAAGCATGAATGACATCAAATACATTGAATTAAAGTGATTAATTTAACCAATTTCATGCAATTAAAACTGAAAATATAATTTTCCTAAGTTTTTCCTAATTTAATTTAATTAAACCTAGTTCTAATTAATTAAAATGGAGGGGATTAACTATTCTTATTATAAATTACATCAGGCTTATTAGATTACTAGGATTTATAGCTATAAAATAAATAGTTAAAATTAAAATAAAATAAAAAATAAAATTCTGGGCTGGAACGACGCATGGGGCACATAAGCTGGCCAACATCCTATGGATGGGGTGCAGCCCAAACCTAGTGCCTTTCATGTCTAGTCTGCAGGGGCAGACTTCTTTGCCTTTTCTTCTCTGCCTTTTTTTGGCTTTTGGCCTTCTAGATGCCTAGGTGCATAGTTGACTCACATGGAATATAATATAATATTGCAACAAATTGGAAACAAAACAAATTAACAATCAAAGGAACTTAATTAAATTTATGAACAAAAAATAAACAATATAAAACCAAACTTATATCTTTTTTAAGATTATGCAATTATGCTATGTGCTACTGATAATCAAATATTCATCCCTAACCATATATTGAGTAAATACTATAACAAGTACAATTAATAATAATACATGAAATTATGTCTTCAGTCACAAGATTTAAGAAACATAGTGGCCAACATGGACTAGACATATAGATATATAGAATTTAGGCTTAATGATCTCAACTATCCTAATCTTTGGCCAAATTTTCAAGTCTACCTTGACCTTTAAAACTTATCAAATTATTAACTGACCTTTTTGTTCTGAACTAAATCTACCACAGTCCCATCAGACACGTGATTCCTTTAACGTGGTTTGTAGACTTGGTAAGTAAATCTCAAACTATAAACACATAATAAGTTTTAAAACCCTAATTAAAATCCAAATCCCTAAAAATCACGGCAACAGGCATGTCAGAGGAATCATGTGACTGATGGGGTTGTGGTAGATTTAGCTCTAAATGAAAATTTTAGGTATTAATTTGATAAGTTTTAAAGGTCATGGTAGATTTGAAAAATTATCCAAAAGCTAGGATAATTAGATCTTTAAGCCTAGAATTTAAAATACAAATAAACATAAGAACTGAATATACATGGCATATAAACATGGAGCATAAGCATAAAAATAAAATGCAATAAGAAAATGGGAAATCCTCTTACTGTAGCCTATCCCATGGCAATTCAAATGAATTTGAATACATTAAGAGTATTTGGCTATTGGGATTCAGCCTTCAGAGGCTTACATTGATTGATTCTTACCTGTTCTTTCAAGAACAAAGTTATAGGTCTCAAGGGGGTATGAAACACATAAGAACTCTTGAATGGAAATGGAAAAGAGATAGAACTCTAGTTCCTTCGGAAATGGTAAGATCTTTGGCGCAAGAAGAAGGCATTGATCCGTATGATCTTAACTTGGTTCTGATTTCTCTATTTTTTTAAGAATATCAAATTGAGGTCTTCTCCTACTCATATCGAATAGAACATGCTGAGCCATACCTATATCGAATAGAACATGCTAAGCCAAATCTTCTTCATGTAAAACGTTCACTAGTTTTTAGGTTTTCGATGTTTATTTCTCACTTTTCTCTCAAAAAGCCCTAATATGAAGCTTTTTTTTTTTTTTGAATTTCAAGAGCAATTTTCCTTCTAATTAGATCCTCTCTAGCTAAAATCCTATTAAAAGCCTTACTCCTTCTCTTAAACCTTAGATAGAAGTCTGAATTTATAGGGTTTTGAAAATTCAACTAAAAGGGAAGAAATATCTTTCCTATTTAGAATGAACTTCTATTTTTCAATTAAGGAAATCTGAATTCTACTGATTGGGGTTGCCAAAAATGATTTTGGGCTAATTTTGGAAAGAAATTATGTCAAAAAATAAAAAAAAAGAACGAGTTAGTATGTGTGTATGTGTAACAATCCACACCTACCCTAGAAATTTTCGTGACAATTTGCTTAATTTAGAACTAATTAGGGCTAAGTGTGTGTTTTATGGAAATTTGTGTTATGTGATTGATGAGCATGTGGCATGTTAAATTAATTTTTTTAAATATGCATAATATGAGCTATTATGGTGAAATAAATGACTTATATGAAATGCATTAGTATGAAATAATTTATTTAAAATAAAATGAACTTTCATGCATAAAGACAATTTTAAGCATAAAATGATTTTATGAGTATTTTAAAATAATTTTTAAATAAATGTTTTAGGGGAAATATTATAGAAAAAATAAGAAAAATGTTTTTATTTTAATTACTTATAATCAGCCCCTAATTTAAATAAAAAGCTCAAATACCTAAATGCCCACTACCTAAAAACCCTCACAACCTAACTCATTAAGGGTATTAGCGAAAATTACCCAAAACCCTACATTTAAATATGAAAATTTTGACCAGCCCTAATGTTCCAATAGCCATCACTCTAATTTTCTATATTTTGATAGAAAAATTCTCTCTAAATAATTCTCTCTGCTGAAATTAAGAAAACACCTTTCAATTTCATGATTTCTTGACCGTAATCATAAGTTTTTCTTTTCTTTCAATTCCTTAACTGATTTTTATGAATTAAATTATAAGAAAATTATTTTGAACTAGTTGTTTACTGATTTTTACATATTTAATTCTATTTGAATGAGTTTTTGAAAGAGAAATTTAATTCTTTACTAAAAACACAAATCTTTCTGTGCGATTTCTCCAAAGGTGAATCCTGTAACTTTAAATTAAAATTTTTATGCATAAACACTACAGGGGGGGATTCACCTAAAAATATACTGACCAAAAGCAACCCATAAGTATATGGGGCAATTATAGTATATCGATAGCAACCAAGGTCGTATTCACTCAAGGAATTGCAATTTGAAACACACTCAACTCAATTATTGGCAAAGTAATTTAAAAGAAGACTATTCGATCTTGAATTGTAAAATGCAAGACTTAAAAATTGACTACTGAAAGTAAATGTTGATGAAAGAGTGCAGTAAATTTGATGCAGGGAATGAGAGCTGTCTAGAGTTCATAATCCATAAGTTAATCATTTATGATATTTAATACATTCGATTGATTAAACCTAAAAATCCAACTCCTCAAGATAATTCTACTAGCAACCGCATTCATAGAATTCAGTTTAACAAAGCATAAGTTGAAAACAAAACACTTCTCTCAAAACTTATATTTCTAATTCATTTTAAGAGCTTAATTGGACGAAGTCAGGCACCAAATTTCAACTTTTGTTCCTTCATTCGAAACCTAGTCAGACAATTGGTAGCTAAGCAATCGGTCTATAGCATTCAATCAATCCAATTAAGAGAAGCAACGGATTAAACAAAAGAGCTAAAATTCAGTTCTCATATCATAACTCATTTCATAATCCCTCTAGACAATGGTAAATTTAGTTCATGATCATCATTTCTATTCCAACAAATTCAAATGGAAAACCACAAAGAATAGTAAATATTATCACCTAAGCAAATCAATTCACTGAATAGTTTCAAATATCAAGCTCAATCCAAACACAAAGCGTATTTTAATTCATCAAATTTTGATTTTCTATTCTTGGTCATCAAACTCTGGAATTTTTGGTAACGAGTCGCTGGCTCCTTTGATCGGACTCTTCTGGTTCTGGTCTTTCTTTTCTTCTGTTTTTTCGCTCTGTTTCCAATTTCAATTTTCAAACTCTGCTTCTCTTTCGATCTTACTATTCTTAGTTTCAGTCCAAATCAATTTCAAAAAATCTCTCTTTTATCGATCTTGTTCACCTCTCTCTTTTCTGGTTTTTCATTCGTCCCTTCAGATCTTGAAAAAACCCTTTTTCTTTTTCGAACATGAACTGCTTTTTTTATTCTTTTCTTTGTCAATCACTGTCTCTATTTCTTTTTTTTTTTTTCAGAACTCTCTTTTTTTTTTTTTTTTTAAATTTGATTTTCGATCCCCCCTTCAAATTCGCCTCTCAATCCGTCTTTATCAAAATTGCCTTTTTGAATTAAAAACTATGTCATCCTTTAACCAAATCTGCTTTCTATCGTTAAAACGCTACACAGACTATGCTCAGCTTCCTCCTATCCCAAACGGCGCGTTTTGCAAGCCCAGATGCTCCTGCATTGAAACGGTGCATTGCACCACTTTCATTTTAATTAAGAAACGCAGCTCTTCAATAATCCAAAACGCAAGCTTCATGCTGCAAAACGCAAATTCCTATTTAATTCCGGACAAAATTGCATTTTAACCATATACTTCGCAACTTATGCCAATAACCCCTCTTAACTTCTAACTCCTGCAAAAATATCCTTCCCACTTTGCTATTCTTGCCCAACTTTTGTCACTTTTTACACAATTAACATTATGACCTGAAAAGTGAAAATATAAGGGATAAGTGCCACAAAGAATAATTAATTACCAATTATAAGAAAAATTAAGCAATTAATTCTCAATAAAAATACATATATTTAGCACTTATAAACTTCCCCACACTTAAGCGTTTGCTTGTCCTCGAGCAAATAATCAGTGAAAATAAATAACGACTCAATGAGCGTGTACCCATTCTACTTAAATTCATGACAAACGAAGAACTAGCCTCAAGATTAGCAAACAGTCATGTACACAATAACAGTCAAATATGCCTTCACTTTCAAAAACAATTCAAAATAGTTAAAACATGATCACAAGCTAAATAGAGACCATGTGTGTGTGCATCAATAAGTAAAGAAGGATAAAATGAAATCAACTATGTCGCCTCAACCGACCCACACACCAATCCAGAATCGCAAACACAAAGCAATTTTATATTGAACATGCAAGAATATTTCAATCACATAAAATGATCATTATTAAGTTTTTTTTTCTTTTTTCTTTTTTCTTTTTACATGCCATCGGGTGCATTTTATGCTCCATCCCAAATTTTCACTCATTTGATTGCTACAAACTGGCTTAACAATCCTTTTTGTTGTGCATTTGCACTTATTTGGCTTCCACTATCTAGGTGAATCCTATTACCAGGAATACCTGTCTAGTAGTGCTTTGCATACTCATATCTTCAACTAAGACATGGGAGTAGAATTATGGGGAATTTATAGTTAAGTTACTGAATTTAGGTTCAATCAAATGAGGAACACCATTTATTAACTAAAATTTAACATTTTTTTTCTTTTAACCATAAACAATTTAAATAAAACAAAACAACTTTATGCCCACAGTTCCAGACTTGCAATACAAATAAGGAAGCAACATCAGTTTACGTTCATAATTTCCTTATTACATACTGAAAAGTGCTTAAAAAGGGTCTCTAGCTCAATTCGCAATGATGCCAAAGAAAAATTTTAAGCTTAAAACAAGGCATATTAACTGTCACCATATGCATGACATCAACTATATAATCCATCATAGACCAAACATTGCTACTCCTAAGCAGAACATGGGATACACACTCATTGACCGTAAACATAAAAGCACATACACCTATATCCCCACAATTAAATGTTCCAGTAAGGTCATAACTTCAGCAATTAAAAACTTACCAAAAAGGAACAAAGTAAACCAATTTCTCAAAAGCAGCATAGAACAAAACAAAAATTTTTCAAAATTTTCAGTAAAACTCTCAATAATAATAAACTCCTCCCCACACTTATTTCACACATTGTCCTCAATGTGTAATTAATTACAATCAAACATAGAGGGATAGTCTAAAGCATTAAAAGTAAAAGAGTAAGGGAAGTAAAGAAACTGCCCTGAAAGTGCTGAAAATCCAAACGTCTGCTGCCAATAATTGGCAAAGTGGGATTAAGTTATTAGTGGTGTCGATTAAACGGCGGCGTGTTGGGTGTCAAAACAAAAGAAAACTAACAAAAGAAACACATTAAACAATAACAATAAAGTAAAATAAAAAAATGCAAGTAAACTTGGGCTGCCTCCCAAGAAGCGCTTGTTTAATGTCGTGAGCCTGATGATTCGGAAGACTTCAAGGATCTCCTAGCAAAATGCTATGAATTTCCTTAATGTCCTCCATACCCTCATAATATGGCTTAACTCTCAGACCATTAACTCTAAAAGTTTCCTTTGTTCGAGAATTAGGCAACTCAACAGCTCCTGAAGGAAACACAACATTAACCACAAAAGGACCATTCCAGCGGGATTTGGGTTTACCTGGAAATAAGCGCAACTGCAAGTTGAAAAGCAAAACTTTCATACTTGGCTCAAGTGCCTTTCTAACAAGTTTTCATTCATGCAAAGCTTTGGTCCTCTCCTTGTAAATCCTAGAGCTCTCGTATGCTTCATTACATAGCTCATCCAATTTTGACATCTGCAACATCTTCTTCTTCTTTGCCTTCTCTATATCAAAATTTAGGGCCTTGATTGCCTAGTATGCCTTGTGCTCCAATTCAATTGGTAAATGACAAGCCTTGCCGAACACCAACCGAAATGGGCTCATCCCTAAAGGAGTCTTGTATGTTGTCCTGTAAGCCCATAAAGCATTAATGAGGCAGACTGCCCAATCCTTCCTAGATGAGTTCACTGTCTTCTCCAAAATTCCTTTGATCTACTTATTGGATGTCTTAACCTACCCTGAAGTTTGTGGATGATATGGGGTTGCCACTTTATGCTTCACTCCAGACTTAGTCATTAGCTTCTCAAAAAGCTTATTACAAAAATGACTTCCCCCATCACTAACAATCACTTTTGGTGTGCCATACCTGCTAAGAATAAATTCTTTAACAAATTTAACAACAACGTTAGCATCATTAGTTCGGGTAGGAATTGCTTCCACCTATTTGGAAACATAATCCATAGCTACTAAAATATATTGAAAACCAAAGGAAATAGGAAAAGGTCCTATAAAATCAATCCCCCACACATCAAAAATTTCAACAACAATAAAATTCGTTAGGGGCATCTCATTCCTCTTACTAATATTACCTACTCTTTGGCACCTATCACACTGTTTGCAATAAACATGAGCATCTTTGAAAAGAGTAGGCCAGAATAAACCACTCTGAAGAACTTTCTCAGCTATCTTCCTTCCTCTAAAGTGCCCACCATAGCTTAAATCATGGCAAAATCTCAGAACACTAAGCTGCTCATCATCAGGAACACACCTGCGAACAATCTCATCTTTGCAAATTTGAAACAAGTAAGGCTCATCCCAAAAATAATGTTTGCAAACATGTAAAACCTCTTCTTTTCTTGATAGTTCAAATCAGTCGGCAAAACACCAAAAGCAAGATAATTGGCAATATCAGCAAACCATGGGACTCGTGACACTACAAACAACTGTTCATCAGGAAATGACTCCAAATCTTTACGAACATTACTCAATGTAAGTTCATTTTCCTTCGAGAAAGGTAATCTAGACAAATGATCCGCCATGACATTTTCACTACCCTTCTTGTCTTTAATTTCACAATCAAATTCTTGCAAGAGTAACACCCATCTAATCAAACGTGTCTTAGCATGTTGTTTAAACAAAAGATATTTCAAGGCTGCATGATCAGTATGCACAATGACTTTAGAGCCAACCAAATATGCCCTAAATTTGTCTAATGCAAAAACAACAGCTAACATTTCCTTCTTAGTAGTGGTATAATTCAATTGGGCACTAGTAAGGGTTAAATTAGCATAATATATGACTCTAAAAAATTTTTCAACCCTTTGTCCCAAAACAGCCCCCAATGCATGGTTAGATGCATCACACATCACTTCAAATGGCAAAGACCAATCAGGTGCTACAATAACAGGTGTAGTAGTAAGACTCCCTTTCAGGGTATTAAAGGCCTGCATGCATTTCTCATCAAAATCAAAAGGAACATCTTTTCCTAGTAACCTACAAAGAGGTTGACTAATCTTAGAAAAATCCTTAATGAACCTCCTATAAAAACCAGCATGCCCTAAAAAACTCCTTATCCCCTTTACAGATAAAGGAGAGGGTAAGTTCGCAATCAAATCAACTTTGGCCTTATCGACCTCAATACCCTTACTAGACACAATGTGACCCAAAACAATGCCATGATCAACCATAAAATGACTTTTCTCCCAACTCAAAGTAAGATTGCATTCAATACATTATTCAAGCACATAAACCAACTTATTCAGACAATCATCAAAAGAATTACCAAAGACAGAAAAGTCATCCATAAATACCTCAATGAAATCATCTATCATGTCTGAAAATACTAACATCATGCAACGCTGAAACATCGCTGGGGCATTGCATAACCCAAAAGGCATTTGCCGAAAAGCAAATGTCCCAAAAGGACAAGTGAAAGTGGTCTTGGCCTGATCCTCTGGTGCTATCGCTACTTGATAATAACCTGAAAGTCCATCAAGAAAATAATAGTAAGAATGTCGAGTAAGTTTATCTAACATTTGATCAATGAAAGGTAAGGGAAAATGATCTTTCTTAGTGGCATTATTCAACTTCCTATAATTAATGCACATTCGCCACCTAGTGACTGTCCTAGTGGGCACTAACTCATTATTTGCATTCTTTACCACCGTGATTCCCGTTTTCTTAGGAACCACATGAACAGGACTAACCCATTCACTATCCGTAATAGGATAGATCACTCCCTCATCAAGCAACTTAAGCACTTCCTTCTTCACTACCTCGCTCATGTTAGGGTTCAACCTTCTCTGCATCTCCCTCTTGGGTTTAGCTCCCTCTTCTAAAATAATCCTATGCATGCACATAGAAAGACTGATTCCTTTTATATCGCTCAACCCCTAACCTATTGCTTTCTTCAATCTCTTTAACTCACCCATAAGTCTCTTCTCCTCCTCTTCACTCAACAAAGCTGAAATAATTACAGGTAAGTCCTCTCCCTCTCCTAAGAACACATACTTCAAGTGCCTTCGCAACTCCTTAAGTTCTAAAGTCGGAGAACGTTCCTTCTCCCCATTTTGGATCAAAGGCAGCTCACAAGTTTTTTCCTCTTCTCGCTCAATTGTCTCCCCCTCATTTAAGCTCATAATACTATTCACAACTTCTGGAACAAGGATTTCCATTTCTTCCTCAAGTGTAAGTGCGGGTTTTCAACTTATCTTCTGAAGCATCCTGTAAGAAAACTGTTCAACAGCAGTGTCAATATAATCAATAAAAGAGCATTCTTCAACCAATGATATAGTAGAAATAGTGAGGTTGTTAAAAATGGAAAACTTAACTATTTGACCCAGAACAATCATAGTTAACTCTCCATTCTTAACATCAATCAATGTATTAGTTGTTGCCATAAAAGGTCTCCCTAACAAGATATGCAATTTAGACCTACTAGACAACCCATCACCCATATCGAGTACCACAAAGTGAACTTGCACAATCAATCCCTTAACCTGCACTAGCACATCTTCTATAATGCTCCTAGGGTATCTCAATGACCTATCAGCTAGTTGCAAACACATCTTTGTGGGTGTTAACTCTCCTAAATTCAATTGTAAAAACAAAGCATAAGGCATCAAATTAATGCTTGCACCTAAGTCTAGCATGCCTCTAGTGTCCTCACCATTGCCCAAACAAATATCAATCACAAAACTACTAGGATCTTTAGCCTTAGGAGGTAATTTATGCTAGAGACTAGCATTAGCTACCTCTGATGCAATCACTTTTTCTTCCATTTCCAACCTTCTCTTCTTTGAATTCAATTCTTTAAAAAATTTAGCATAAGAAGGTATGCTCTTTATCACATCAAGCAAAGGTAAATTGATACTGACCTTGGATAGCATTTTGAATAACTCATCAAATTGCTTATCTTGCTTACCATTCTTTAGACGACTCAGAAATGGAATAGGTGGTCGATATGGATTATCTGCTTTGTGCAACCTTGAAGTAGAAGGTATCTCTTTTACCTTCTCTCGTTCTTCCAGAACTACAACAGGCTCATTGATGTTCTTTCCCTTTTCTCACTCAACATGCTCATCACCTACATCATCAAAATCAGTACCAACAGTATTATTAATAACCTTACCACTCCTAAGGACTGTGATGGCCTTAGCTTGCTCTGGTTGACTCAGGAGTTTCCCTCATTGGTTAGATTGCACTTGACTCTCAATTTGCCCAACTTGAGTCTCCACTTTTCTTACTGAAGCCTCCAATGATTCAAACCTCCTATTGTTGGCCTCTTGATTCTTGGTACTAGCCTGAATAAAGGCATTCAAGCTTTCCTCCAAAATTGGCTTTGTTTGCTGCGACTGGCTTGATGATTCTCCCTAGAATTGTTGTCCCTTTTGCAGCATATGAAACTGGGGCTGCTGCTATTGTTGCTGCTAGTAATTGTTACTTCTCTAGGAAAAGTTCGGGTGGTTTCTCCAGCCTTGGTTGTAAGTGTTGGAAAATGGATCATTCCTCGCCCTAGGTTAGAAACCCTCTAAAGCTTGCGCTTGCTCATATTCACCTGTAAAAGAATCAAAAATAGAAGGACAAACGTTAGCACCATGAACAAAAATACCACAAACTCCACATACCTCTTGTTGCTGTACTGGTGTGTTGCCCTTTATGGCTAAAAGCTTGACTTGTCTCGTGAGCTCAGCTATCTGTATAGCCATATCCATACTAGGTACTCCTTGGACTCCTAGTCTTCTCTCTTTTACGCTTTTCTTCTGAGAATTTGCTCCAAGCATTTCAAAAAGATTAAAAGTCTCCTCAACAGTAATCTCACCTATGGCCCCTCCAGCTGCATTATCTATTATACTCTGGCTTTGGAATGTGAGCCCATCATAAAAGAATTGATTCAGTAACTACAGTGGATAGTGGTGGTGAGGGCACTGAATCTGCAACATTTTAAACCTTTCCTAAGCTTCAAGGAAAGGTTCTCCTTCCATTTGAGCAAAAGTTACAATCTTTGATCTCAGTTTAGCAGTCTTCCGATGAGAATACTATTTCCCCATGAACTTGTTGTACACATCCTCCCAAGTAGTCAATGAGTTGGGAGCTAGTGTCATAAGTCAAGACTTGGCACTATCCTTCAGCGTGTAAGGAAAACATCTCATCCTAAGTTGATATTCAGTCAGACCCTGTAGAGGAAAGGTCTATATGGTGGAGTAAAAATCCCTAATGAAATTTAAGGGATCTTCATTTGGAACTCCGTAGAAGGATGGAAGCATGTTGTAGTGGATATTCTTTAACTCGTAGTTTATAGTAGCTTCATCCAATCTTATGCAAGACGTCGCACTACTAATGACAGGCCGAGCAAACTGCTTCATAGGTACTCTTTCCTACGCCATGATAGGTGGTGGATCCTCTCGGTATTCTTCCCTTATATCTACTATGTCAATAAGCTCCTCGATCTGATCACCATCATCTGGCTCCTGTGTTATTCGCGCTCCACCTATCCTATGAATATTATCAACAAAAGGGACAAGCTCTCCTTGTAGAGATCTTCTCCTGAGCATAAAATCTCGAAAAAACAAAATAAAAATAAAAATTAAAGACAAAGATATTCACAAATAAAACAAACAAATTCAATTTGCAATTCCCTGACAACGGTGCCAAAAACTTGTTCGCCTAAAAATATACTGACCAAAAGTGACCCGCAAGTATACGGGGCAATTGTAGTATATCGGTAGCAACCAAGGTCGTATTCACTCAAGGAATTGCAATTTGAAACACACTCAACTCAATTATTGGCAAAGTAATTTAAAAGAAGACTATTCGATCTTGAATTGTAAAATGCAAGACTTAAAAACTAACTACTGAAAGTAAATGTTGACGAAAGAGTGCAGTAAATTTGACGCAGGGAATGAGAGCTGTCTAGAGTTCATAATCCATAAGTTAATCATTTATGATATTTAATACACCCGATTGATTAAACCTAAAAATCTAACTCCTCAAGATAATTCTACTAGCAACCACATTCATAGAATTCAGTTTAACAAAGTCTAAGTTGAAAACAAAACACTTCTCTCAAAACTTATATTTCTAGTTCATTTTAAGAGCTTAATTGGACGAAGTCAGGCATTGAATTTCAACTCTCGTTCCTTCATTTAAAACCTAGTCAGACAATTGGTAGCTAAGCAATTGGTCTATAGCATTAAATCAATCCAATTAAGAGAAGCAACATATTAAACAACAAAGCTAAAATTCAGTTCTCATATCATAACTCATTTCATAATCCCTCTAGACAATGGTAAATTTAGTTCATGATCATCATTTCTTCCAACAAATTCAAATGGAAAACCACAAAGAACAGTAAATAACATCACCTAAGCAAATCAATTCACTAAATAGTTTCAAATATCAAGCTCAATCCAAACACAAAGTGTATTTTAATTCATCAAATTCTGATTTTCTGTTTTCGATCGTCAAACTCTGGAATTTCTAGTGATGAGTCGCTGGCTCCTTCGATCAGACTCTTCTAGTTCTGGTCTTTCTTTTCTTCTATTTTTTTGCTCTGTTTCCAATTTCAATTTTCAAACTTTGCTTCTCCTTTGATCTTACTGTTCTTAGTTTCAGTCCAAATCAATTTCGAAAAATCTCTCTTTTATCGATCTTATTCACCCCTCTCTTTTCTAGTTTTTCATTCGTCCCTTCAGATCATTAAAAAACCCTTTTTCTTTTTCAGACGTGAACTGCTTTTTTTATTCTTTTCTTCGTCAATCACTGTCTTTGTTTTTTTTTTTTTTTCAGAACTCTTTTTTTTTTTTTTAAATTTGATTTTCGACCCCCCCTTCAAATCTGCCTCTCAATATGTCTTCATCAAAATTCCCTTTTTGAATCAGAAACTCTATCATCCTTTAACCAAATCTGCTTTCTATCGTTAAAATGTTGCGCAAAGTATGCTCAGCTTCCTCCTATCCCAAACGGCGCGTTTTGCAAGCCCAGAAGCTCCTGCATTGAAACGGTGAGTTGCACCACTTTCATTTTAATTAAGAAAAGTAGCTCTTCAATAATCCAAAACGCAAGCTTCATGCTGCAAAATGCAAATTCCTATTTAATTCTGAACAAAATTGCATTTTAACCATATACTTCGCAACTTATGCTAATAACCCCTCCTAACGTCTAACTCCTGCAAAAATATCCTTCCTACTTTGCTATTCTTGCCCAACTTTTGTCACTTTTTACACAATTAACATTATGACATGAAAAGTGAAAATATAAGGGATAAGTGCCACAAAGAATAATTAATTACCAATTATAATAAAAATTAAGCAATTAATTCTCAATAAAAATACATATATTTAGCACTTATCAGGGGGGACACGATTCCTACATGGATGATTTCTAAACTGATTTTTGATGTGTTTTAATGAAAAATATTGGATTAAATTATATTTTTTCATATTACTGGAATGATCGAAAAGTTTTAGAAAATAAGAAAATTCAAGGTTTTTATACTAGAACTTAGAAGTTGGAAAATTCTATGATTATTTACACCTATGGCTACTAATTTGTGATGTTAAATATTCTAATATGATATTTGTTTTGTTTGGATGAAAAATAATAATTTAAATCATGTGTTTATATATTACTGTAATGAACGGAAAGCACAGAAAGCACGAAAACTCATGATTTTCACCCTAAGCCTTAAACTTTGAAAATTTTCATGCATAATTAGTATCTATGGCTACCAAATCATACATGAAGATGTTCTAAACTAATATTTGCTATGATTGGATGAGAAATAATGGTTTAAATCACCTGTTTACATATTACTGTAATGACTGAAAAATACCGAAAATAAGAAAACTCATGGTTTTGCATCCTAAAACATAAAATTGGAATTTTCATGTACATGTCACACATATGGCTACTGATTCATGTGCATTAATGTTCTAAAATGATTTTTATTGTGTTTATATGAAAAAGTTTGGTTCAAACCATGTTTTTACATACTATTGTAATAAATGGAAAGTGTAAAAAGTAAGAAAAATTCAGTTTTTCCTATGATGATGCATTCGGCCTACTGTAGGATTTTTATCCCAATGTCTATAATTTTTATATGATGTATTTTGATGATTATTAACATGTATGTATATATCATAAATGATAAAATTGCATGTTAGTTGATGGTATGCCACTAGAGAAGCCTAGAGGCACTTTGGTATACTTAAAGTATACTTAAGGTATCTTAACCTTATGTTGTGATTAGAATGTGAATGTGATTGGATAATATAGAAGTGGATTTTATGATGAATTAACAATGTATTAATGGTCTTAAATTAATGAAGTGATTGATTAAAGAAATTGGTTGTAAGAGATAAGCATGATGCTTGAAAGGCTATCGATAAGTTAACATATATGAAAGTGTTATAAGATGATTGTTAAAGTGAATTGATATTAAGATAATAATGTTGGGTTGACCTTAGAAAGGTAAAGACATGAGTTATAACGTGATTTCATATGGGCCTATTAAGGCTAAGTGTGTAAGACTTTTAAAGTCAATATGTTATGTGCAAGTGATGAGGTGCACTTATATGTGCAACTCTAAGCGTATGTGAATGTTATATGTACATGGGATAGTTATTGGATAGGATAGCATCATGATTGAATAAATACTAAGCATTAAATTTAATATTATGATAGAGCTTGAGGAGCCTTAGAAGTCCAAGGGTTACGTGAATTAGGAGCAAAGAAACCACAAGGTGAGTAAACTCTATATTCATGCCACAAGTGTGAGAAAACATTGTGTTCATTCTATAAATATGAGTAACATTATAAGATGTTACAAATATGTGATATCATGTTATGTGTGAAGGAATGGTAGAGCCAAATGTAGCAGAAGGAAGGTGGTGAGGTGAAATTTCAAACATTTTAAAATTTCACTTCACCCAATTTTAGTCCAAAATCCCTTCAAGCAATCAATTAATTTATGTGAAAAACATATATGCATATAAAGAAGAAGGAAGAGTAATCATGTTACCTCTTGTAGGTTCCTTCATTCTTTATCAAAGAGCATCCCAAGTGTGAAGTCTTTAGATTATCCACACCTAGCTCACCTCCAAGTTTCCTCTTGATTTCTTTAGTGCTCTTGAATCCTCTCTTGGTTGCCTAAATTGATTCAAGATTTCCCTAAAAAATCTTTAGGAAGTTTAAGGTTTCTCTTTGGTTTATTTTGGACTAAACACATTTTCAATTTGCAAGCATATGTTCTTTCATAAAGAACAAAGAATAGAATTGAAGATCAAAAGAAAAATGAAGAAACACTTTCTTCATATTTTCTTTCTCTCTCAACTTCTCTCTCTAGAAAATGCTTCAAACTTGAAAAATGGTGTTCACTTCTTTTGCAAGATAAAAGCTAAGGCTTTTATCTTTCCAAGACTTAACATTTAAGTCTTCACAAAGACTTACCCTTTTAGCTCTTCATTTAGTGGAAGGGCAAAGTTGACTTTGCTTCCTCAAATGGTGAAATGACTATTATATCCTTTAGGGGTAAAATGGACATTTCCTTTAGCCAAAAAATGTAATTATAATTTTAACCTTAGTAGAAAATTCTCTAAACCCTAAACCATTATATGGGCTTATGAATAGTGAATTTTCTCTAACCCCTAAACTGTCTCTTAACCATATCACATATGGGCTTAGGCTATATCTCATGTGTTAATGGTTTTCACTAAGCTTACAATTAAGTCTTTGATTTAGTCCAAATCAATTTTCAATTTAATCTTTCTTGTTTGCATCATATACAAATTAAGATTTAATTAGATAGAAACCTTCATAGATTAAATATCAGGACATGCTATGGTCCTTGTAAATTTAATTACATGTTTAATCATTTTACCACTAATTAATTAATTAAATACTTTAATTAATTATTATGGTAAACCTTTTACACTTGGAAAGTGATCACTATTGGGTGTGTGACTTTCTAGGTTCATGTCTAATTAGTAATGGGAATGAGAAAACACTTTTCTCTACTAATATGAAATCCCCACTTCACAGTTAGTCCCATAAGTCGTGAGGGACAACTAGCATTCCATGTCACGATTACCTAATTAGAAATGAATGTTTATAGTAGATAACTTTAAACATCACATAGACCATCGATCATAAATCATCATGTACTAGAATCCCTTCATTAACGATCCTAATCTCGGCTAGGGTAATGGTTTATGTCAAACCCTAATGTGCCTTGATTCTATGTCTTTATCTCAGTTATAGTTCTTGATAATATTAGATTCCTATTAGAAACTCTTTCTAGTGAATCTTTTATCTTGGCTAGGAGCTTTAGTTATCAAGAATAACTAGATAGCATAGGATCTTAACCTCGTTTACTCGAGGTAATGAATTCTACATTAGCGATCACTTACCTCCATACATAACAAATTAGAATCATCACATGCCATATATTCATACTTAAATAATACGTCTATATAAGCAGTAATAAATCCTAACTTCCTATATATGAGATATAGTATCTCTCAAGTCAAAGGATTATATGCACTATTATGACCAAGATGATAAATAATAGACAAGTAGTAAAACCCCATATTATTATCATCTAACGTCACAGTTTAACTATTCATCGTATGAATATCCACGTGTTTGTATCGACATCACATGTCAAGTAGCATGAGACTCACTGCCTCTATAATCATCTATATCACATATTGATTATAGAAAATAAACAGAGGTGATGGTCTTTCGGAATTAATGATGCCCAGTCATTAATACTATGATCATGAACATATTTAAAATATTTGTACAAGAGTGATCTGTCTCCCATATTCTCAACACTTGAGAATAAATCCTCTTACAAATACTTAAAGACTATATTCAATAATATGAAACTCTTTTCACATTATGAATATATTATCATGCCATTAGGAATTAAAATCTACTATTACATAACTATTATATGATTTCTAGGGCATATACTGCTATCAATGTGAGCCTTTGAGATTCTTGAAACTCAAGTTCTTCCTATCCTAAAATATGATTTAATGATTTCTTTGTAAAGCTTGGGTTGCTAATGGACAATTGGTCCAAAAATCATTTTGTTTATCCAATGATAATTCTTTGTGATAATTGCCTTAACTTTTTTTCTTTCTGGAGCTACACTATTTATATATCTTCTGTTCAAATAAATTAAACTGATATTACTATTGTTATACCTGCTATTGCTGCCTTAAGTGCTATTGATATATGTGAATACCATTAGCTCTAGCTATGGTACTTCTAACCCTTTATGTAGATGTCCTCGTGCCGATGTGGGTAATCATCGGAACCTATACACATGGTCTTAACTTGATGGATAGGGGTAATGTATCCACCTCAGTTAGAAAGGGGTAGTTCTAGCTATGAGGCTTGATCAGTTTCATGCCTTATATCTAATAGGAGTTGGAATTTGGTTTAAGGCCACCTCTCTTCTATGTGTTCGAGTGATAGAGCAATAGCCTTCACTCTCAATGTGTTATAAGTGTGATTTCTGCAAACTTGTTAAAATGAACCCTTGCTAAATTGCAACCTAATTCATGAATTGTAAATCATGAACTATGAGTGTAAGCTATGAGTTCCTTTTTCAAAGGAATATGTGTTAATATATGTGTTTTATCATTTACTCATTGAGATCATTTATCTCACTCCTCTTCCTTTTTCCTTGTGTGGTTCCATGTGAGCAATATGAGGAGGCAAGCTAATAGCTCAAGCATCCTACTCCATTTGGGGAATTCCTAGTCCGAAGTCTTTAATAATACTATAATATGAAGGGTTATCGTTAGACGCTTCGGGAATAACTATTTTGATGTTTATTTGAAATGTTTTGTAAGATTTCAATTGGATTATAAATACTATTTTCTTATGGATTATATGTGAAATATCTAATTATTGTCTTCCGCAGCTAAAGTTTTTCATATAAATGTTTTAAATGAGTTATTGTATGAGGTTCAGTACGATCCTAGACATAATTTGTATATGTGTAAGTAGGTTATACGGGCATGGGTGACCTTATGTTTCGTGTTTTAGGACCATCATATCTCTAAAGTTGGGATGTGACAATATGGGGCACATACCTAGTTGTGCATGTGGGGTCTTTTAATGGATTGGCAAAATAGGGGCAAGGGGCACATATTTAGGCACCCACGCCTACAGATATGATGGTCCTAGAACATGGGGAGACATAAGGTCACCCACGCCTGTAGAACCCACTTACATATAAACAAATCATGCCTAGGATCTTACCAAACCTCTTACATTAACTCATTTAAAACATTTAAATGAATATCATAAGTTTGCTAAAATAAATCATTACATATAAAATCCATAAGGAAAAATAATATGTATCAATAAGCATCAATCAACATTCCCGGAGCATCTAATGACAAGACTTCATAAAAATTGTATCATTGATAACTTGGATAAGGAATCCCCCCAAGCGAAGTACAATGCTTGAGCCATCACCTTGCCTCCTCACATTTGCTCACCTGGAACCACACAAGGAAAAAGGGGTGAGATAGATGATCTCCATGGGTAAACGAAAAGGCACGTATATTATCACATATTCCTTTGAAAAGGAAACACATAGCTTATACACTTAGTTCATGACTTATAATTCATGAAGCAGGTTGCAATTTATCAAGGGTTCAATTTGGCAAGTTTGCAGAAATCACACTTATAACACATAGTGAGTGAAGGCTATTGCTCTATCACTTGAACACATTAAAGAGAGGTGGCCTTATACCAAATTCCAACTCTTATCACTTATAAGGCATGAAGATGATCAGGCTCCATGGCTAGAACCGCCCCTTCTAGCTGAGGTGGATACACTACCCCTATCCATTGGGTTAAGACCATGTGCATAGGTTTCGATGATTACCCACATCGGCATGAGGATTCTACATAAAGGTAAAAGGTACCATAGCTAGAGCTAATGGTAATCACAATTAACAATATCACATAAGGCAACAATAACATGTATTTTAATAACAATAGTGGTTTAGCTTTCAAGCAAAAGATTCAATAATAGTGTAGTTCCAAAAAAATATAAGTTAGGGTGTTAATCTCAAGAAATTCTCATTGGGATAAACAAAAATAGTTTTGGACCAAATGTCCTTTGGCAACCCAAGCTTGTCACAGAAATCATATAATAATATTTATAATAGAAAGAACTTGGGTTTCAAAGGTCACAAGGGCTCATATAACAATCTATCACATTCTTATAACACAACATGATGTTGTTCACACTTATAACATGAATGTGGCATTTGCCCACACTTGAAGAATGAATACGATGTTTATTCACCTTAGGGTTCCTTTGCTCCTAGTATACGTAGTCCCTTTGCACTTTCTAAAACTCCTCAAACTCTAACATAATATTTGATTTAATACTTAGTATTTATTTACTCATGATGCTTCTATCCCATAACTACCCTATGTACATATAGCAAACACAAACACTTAGAGTCCACACATAGGTGTACTCATCACTTGCACATAACACGTTGACTTTGAAAGTCTTGCATACTTAGGCCTCATAAGCTCTCTTGATATCACATTACAATCACATTATTACCTTTTTAAGGTCATTACAATATTATTACCCTAATATCAATTCACCTTAACAATTATCTTAATTCGCTTTACACTTCCATATATGTCATCTTAACAATTTATCTTTCAAGCGTCATGCTCAACTCTTATGATCCCTTTCACTTCATCAACTCATAACCAAATGTTCATCATCAAGTCATCATAACATCTAGTTCCATATTTCTCAACCACATTTGCATTCTAAACACAAAATAATGTTAAGATACCTTAAGTATACTTTAAGTATACCATAATGCATTTAAGCTTATCTAGGATCATACCTTCAATTAATATGCAATTTTATCATTTATTATACATACATACATGTCAACAATCATCAAAATACATCACATAAAATTTATAAACATTGGGACAAAAATGTTTATATAGGCCGAATGCATCATCAAGATAAAAACTAAATTCTTCTTTTTTTCGCACTTTCCGTCTATTTCATAAATATGTAAAAACATGGTTTGAACAAAGATTTTTTATGTAAACATAACAAAAATCATTTTAGAATATAAATCCATATGATTCAGTCACCCATAGTGTTACTTATACATAAAAATTCAACCTTTTGCATTATAGAGCACAAAACTATGAGTTTTCTTGTTTTCGGTATTTTCCGGTCATTTCAGAAATATGTAAACAAGTTGTTTAAACTATTATTTTTCAATTAATCATAGCAAATATCAGTTTAGAACACATTCCTACATGATTTGGCAGCCATAGATGGGATTTATACAAAAAAAATCCAAGTTTAAAGGCTTAGGTGAAAAATCATGAGTTTTCACGCTTTTCGTTCATTTCAGCGATAAACAGACACATGATTCAAATCATTATTTTTCATCTAAACAAAACAAATATCATATTAGAGCTCTTTCTCATGCAAATTGGCAGCCATATGTCCATTCAAGAATAAAATTTTCTAACTTCCAAGTTCTAACACAAAAACCTTGAATTCCTTTGTTTTTCGAAACTTTTTGTTCATCGCAGAAATATGCAAAAATATTATTTAATCCAATATTTTCCATCAAAACAAATTAAAAATTAGTTTTGAACACAACCATGCACAAATCGTGCACGGTCCCCCCCCCCTCCCTTATGATGTTTATGCATAAAAATTGTGATTTTAAGTTATAGAATTCACCTTTAGAGGAATCTCGTGGAAAGAATCGTGTTTTCGGTAGAAAATAGATTTTCTCTCCCAAAAACTCACCCAAATAGAATTAAATCTGTAGAAATCAGTAATCAACCAGTTCAAAATAATTTTCCCATAATTTATTTCATAGAAATCAGTTTAGAAATCGAAAGAAAAGAAAAACTTACGATTACGGTCAAGAAATCACGAAACGGAAAGGTGTTTTTCTTAATTTCGGTAGAGAGAAATATTTTAAGAGAATTTTCTACCAAGATACAGAAAAAATAAGAGAATGGCTGCTGGAACCTTGGTTTGGCCGGAATTTAGATTATATATTAGGGTTTGGGTGAAATTTCCACTAATACCCTTAATGAACTAGGTTAGGAGGATTTTGGTGTAGTGGGCTTTTGGGTATTTGGACTCTTTATTTAAATTTTTGGGCTGAATAGAATTAAAATAAAAAGAATATTTTGCTTATTAATTTTGTAACATTTTCCCTAAAAATATTTATTTTAAAATATTTTAAAAATACTCATAAAATTATTTTATGCTTAAAAATTGTCTTATGCATGAAAATTCATTCTATTTAATATAAATTCTTTTATGCAAATGTACTTCATGTAAATCATTTATTTCACAATAGCAACACATATTATGCATATTAAAATTAATTTAATGTGCCACATACTCATCAATCACTTAGATACAAATTTCCACACAAGCACACACTTAACCTTAATAGTTCTAAATCAAGTAATTTATCACGAAAATTCCTAGGGTGGGTGTGGGTTATTACACTTAAGCACCCCTGCTTCCCTCCCTTGACAGCCTAAACTTCAAATCCTTCCTCAATTAAGCTTTCACGTTCTTATTTCATTTTTGCCCTCTAAAAACCTTAAAACCATACAGACAAAATCAAAGAAAATATGAATACGTTGGGCTTTCACCACCTAAAAATGAAACTTAGTTCTTGAATGAATAGGCTCTTGCCTTCCTTATTGGGCTCTAGGGTAAAAAATGAACATTTACAATTGCCCCCATTTTGGTTCACAAATTAACATAAAGTACAAACTAACTCCCATTCAGTCTTCGTCCTTACTCCTACACTCTTTGTGTATCTTTGATTTTCATCACCATTAAAATGAAACATGTCACTATGAGGCCTAGCTCGAGCACTAGTCTAATCAACTAAAAGGGATGAAAATGCTCATTTAGATTTAAACTCATGATGGAACTCTCAGGTTCATATAGATTGATTTTGAAAAGAATCACCACCTTAGTTTTATTTTATTTTTGAAAAAGATTAAGGGAAAAACCCAAATTGATTCCAATTAGTATCCTAAAAGAAAAGATCACTATCCTCGAAACTAAAGAGGATTCAGGGAGTAGGTTTTTAGTTTATTTTAACAAAATTAGTTTGGCAATTCTAATACAAAATAACTTAAAATAAATTTCATAAGTAGAAATAAAGTACAAACTAACTCCTATTCAATCTTCTTCCTTACTTACACACACTTTGTGTATCTTTGATTTCCATCGCCATTAAAATGAAAAATGCCACTATAAGGCCTAGCTTGAGCACCATTCTAATCAACTGAAAGGGATTAAAATGCTCATTTGGGTTTGAACTCACAATGGAACTCTCGAGTTCATATAGATTGATTTTGAAAAGAATCACTGCTTAGTTTTATTTTATTTGTGAAAAAGATTAAGGGAAAAACTCAAATTGACTCCAATATGTATCCCAAAAGAAAAGTTCACTATCGTTGAAACCAAAGAGGATTCAAGGACTAGGTTTTTAGTTTATTTTAACAAAATTAGTTTGGCAATTCTAATACAAAATAACTTAAAATAAATTTCATAAGCAAAAATAAAGATGATGCTTGAGGAATAATATTTGTGCCATGCATGATAGTAATAAACAAAATAAAATCTATTTAAGAATTATTACAAACAAAATGGATTAAAAACAAATGAAAGAGAGAATATTTTCTCTAGCCCTTATGTGTGCCAGGAAAAGCACACATTCCTTAACTAATTGTAAGAATCCATAGATTAAAAAGATAATAGTACAAAAGAAACAATACAATTATGCATAAATAAAATAAAATAAAATAGAAATAATCTCATCAAAGCAAATAAAGGATAAAGGGCAAATTATTTAAAAAAATATTTTGGAGTTGATGCGTAAAAGGTTGGCATGCCTGTGTATCCCTTTGAATGGGAATCAAACCCTATGCAGTTCTTCCTTTTTACAAAGGAAAGGTTTAGGAAAAGGTTAATTTGATTTGTTAATTTAATTCAGATTTAAAATTAACAAGATTAGATCTTTTTAGTTTTAGACCTAAGGAAAGATATAAGAGAGAGAATTCTAGATCTAATTTAAGAAATCTCAAAAGGAATTATACCTTGGTTTTGCTCTTTCTTCATATTAATAGGGCAAGCCTTACACTAGATCTAAACTCTACCTTGGATTAGGATCTCACGAGATGAACAAAAATTAGGAATTTTTTGTATATGAAATCCCTATCTAATGACTGTGAGAGGACCTCTATTTATAGGAAAAAAATTGAGGGCCAAATAGGAAAGAAGGAAAGGCCAGTGACACTAGAGGTGTGCTTGCAGCATGAGCGACATTAGTGTGGTGCCGGCCATACCGATAGCACCATCAGTTGGTGCAGCCCTAATTTTGTCCTATTTTGGTCCATTTTTGATATGATTTGTGTGATTCTAGTTGCATTGTGATCGTTATTCAATCTTGGATAATCTAAGGGTGGTTCAGAGGTTAAAGGGGTAGATTTTGGTTCCCAAGGCTCCATTTCCTAGTTTGCTGATTTTAGTAATTTTGACTTTCAGAGGTTTGTTTACAGAGCCTAGGTGCTTTTAAAGTTCAAATGCAAAATGGAGGGTGTAAAACTAAGGAAATTCATTTTTTTGATAAGGCGCTACCCTTCACCCTATAAGGGATGTTGCCCTTTTGACCCTTACTTGCTAATCGGCTAGTGGGATCATTATCCCAGCTCTGCATAATGCACTAATCTTTGTAGGTGTCAAGCTATGGCTATATTATAAGGGAGCAAAATTAAGGGTTCATAGCTACCCCCTCATCAGAATTGGCTTTGAGCAAAAGGCAATGCTGATGACAGTGAACCTGGGGATGATGGATGGGAAGGAATTAAAGGGATGTCTAAGTTAGAGTTTGGACATGTTTGGGTGAAAGGCATGGTTGAATTTTAAAGGTAAATGATAGGTGGAAAAAGGAATCATAAGGATGTTTAAGTGATCATTACTAAACATTTATAGGTGGAATGATCCTAAGGCTGTCTTAGGTTAGTTTGAACAATTTTGAAAGAGAAACCTAATCCTATGCTAGGTTGATGATCCTAAGGTTATCCTAGGATGGTCTAATAAGTTTTGAAAGGGAAACCTAACCTTATATTAGGTTGATGATCCTAAGGCCATTTTAGAATGGTTAGAAACTTTTGAAAGTGAAATTGAACCCTATATTAGGTTGATGATCCTAAGGCTGTCCTAGGATGGTCTGAAAATTTTTAAAAGAGAAAACTAATTTTATGTTAGGTTGATGATCCTAAGGTTGTCCTAGGATGGTCTAAAAAATTTGAAAGAGAAACCTAACTCTATGCTAGGTTAATGATCTTAAGCTATCATAAGATGGTTTTGATGTTGATGGTTTTAGTCTTGGTTCAAGAATTTGGATTAATGATTTGTTGAATTAATGGTTTGTCTTACTTTAGGAATTTGGATTAATGATCTTTCTTGATTTGAACTAATGATTCACCTTGCTTTGAGCATTTAGATTGATGATCCTTCTCGACTCAGATTAATGATCCATATTGCTTTGTGAATTTTGACTTGATAATTCATCTTAATTCAAGAGTCTACTTAAAGAAAAATGGATATGATTATGCAATAATTGGATACTTTAAACCCATGAAGGGTCACTTTGGGAGGACAGTGGGGAGTTTTATAAGAGAAAGATGCCCCCATTTTAGAAAAGTAAATATTTGCAAGGGAGGTGCCCCCATTGTAGAATGATAAAGGAAAGTGGTTAGGTCATTTTGTTTGGATAGACAGCTTAGGAATAGTAAGGCCTTCAGATAGACCACACTTGATTTGGCCTAGGCATGAGGTTAGTTAAAGGGTCGATCAAAGGCTATCAATTCAGCCTTAGAGGAGGAAGAGATCGAGTTTGTCAACTTAAAAGGCTTAGTTAGGCATCGCCTTTTTATTTGGGATCAGATTGAATGGCTAGCTTGGGGTCATATCATGTATGAGACTGCTTGGGCAATGGCTATTTGTTTGGCTTAGGAAGAAATCACTTGGGGAGATTAAGCCAAGTATGGCGGGAAAAGCTCAGGCTATGCTTAAGTGGGTCTGGCTTCGAAAAAGGTTTAGTTTAAGGCTGAATTGGAAAGCTTAATTAGGAAGGTTAAGTCCTTGAAGATGATTAGATCGAGCTTGGCATTAGATAGGGTCATTTGAAAGTTTAGTCTAGTTTGGCTATATAAGAGGTCAAATTAGAGGCTTGGTTAGGTTATGGCCCTTGGGGAGTTCATTTAGAAGGCTTGGTCATATTTTACCTTAAGACTGTATCATAGAGATCAGGCTAGAGTGCTAGACTTTATAAGAGATCAAACTAGGAGCTAAGTCTTGTTTATAGGAAAGGTCATGTAAGGAAATCAGTTTGGAAGGCTCAGTCATATTTGGCTTTAGAGAGATCATATGCTTCATAAATGAAATCTTTTTATGAGTGGGCTTCATAGTGAAGGCATTTTGGTTTGGGCTTTATAGTAAAGGCTACTCAGTTTAGGATTATTGGTGAAGGCTTCTCAGTTTAAGCTTCATAGTGAAGGCTTCTTGGTTTAGGCTTTATAGTGAAGGGTGCTATGTTTAGGCTTCTTGATGAAGAGTTTTGGATTTGGGCTTCATGGTGAAGGGTTCTTAGCTTGGGCTTTATGGTGAAGACTTTTAGATTTGGGCTTCCTAATGAAGGCATTTTAGGTTTGAGCTTCATGGTGAAGGCTTTATAGTGAAGGCTTCTAGGTTTGAGGATAGTTCATTAGCTTAAGCTTTTCTATAAGGGTGCTTTGGATCTCTTTTAAAAGATGGTTAGCTTTATATCAAGTATGGTGGAAAAGGTTTTGGTAATAAAGATGCCATAGGCTCATGGATAGAGGCTTGCCCTTTGACATGTTTGCATCAATCTAAGAGAATTAAGCTGAGAATGGTCTGTAAGTCTATTAATCTCAGGGATTATGTGTTTTGCTTAGGAGGCTTGATCCTTTCAAAGATATTAAGATGTTTGCCAAAGAGGCATGGGATAGGCTTTGACTAGTTCAAACCCTTTTTAATCAACTTGAGGATGATGGTCTTTAGGGATATGCCTCAACTTCAATCTTTATCAAGGAATTTGACTTTGATGATGATGAGTTCTTAAAGACCTTTAGTTTTGCCCATGTTAAGATTTTTCCAAAGGAAGGGTGGTATGAGGCTTGAGCTTAAAATGATGGTATGATTCGCTAATGAGGCTTGAGATGAACAAAGTAGATTGGAACTTCTGAAAAAGATGAGGGAGGTTGTATGGTTTTGCTATTTATAGCATGATTCATGGAAAAGAGCAAGTTAAGCTTTCTTGCTTTTCAAGATTAAAAGGACATTTAGGGTGACACTCTATTGGTTTGAATGTAGAAGGCATACTAGCTGAAGGGAAGTGCCTTAAGGGGTGGTTAAAGGAGAGAAGAGATAACTTGGGATCATACTCCTAATGAGAGATAGGAATGCGATGGATGGGAGATATGCATTAGCTCTTTGAGCTAAGTAATAGGATAAATTGACAAGAGATATTGATGTTCTTAGAAGACATGCCCCCATTTTAGGATAAAGGCATAGAAGACAACATAACTATAGAGAACAAGCCTCTAGTGAGGAAGGATGGCTTTGAAGACATGAGACAAGAGGATTGATTAAAGATTATTTGATAACTTTGGACATGAGAAAAGATGACTAGGATAGCTTTCTCTCTTTCTCTCTTTCTCACAGCTCTAACTTCTCCCCAAGCCACCCTTTTGGGTTTTCAACTTAGCGAGCATGATTAATGAAATTTAGAAGAAAACATTCCACTATGATTTGGGCTGTTGCTTTGAGGGGCTTTGATTTTTGAGTTCTAGGTTTGCTAAAGGTCTTTAATGAACTTATTTCCCCTTATTGAGGTGCATCATTTGATTACCCAATGTGCAATAGGTAATTACATTACTTGCTCTTTGTGCTTCAACTGAGAGATCCATTACTTGACCTTCTTTTATTAGGAGCTGATGAAGCGATTGCTGATTTGTGAGAATAAGGGCACTTTAAATTCTGATCTATGCTGATTGTTTGTTCATCTCTCTTTCTTTTTTTTCTTCTCTCTTTTCTTTTTTTCTTCTTCTTTCTCTCTCTTTTCTCTTTTTTATTCTTTTTCTCTCTTTTCTTCTTTTGTTTTTTCAAAGCTCATCCATGTCAGACTAAACAAGGAAGAAAAGAAAATTAATGTATAAATAATGAAAAAAAAATATAGACATGGTTGATAAAAATATAAGAAAAGAAAATAACACAATAGACTCTAACTCATATTTAGGCTCAGACTTAGATTTAAAATTGAGATTCAACCTCAAATAGATTAGATTAGCTAGGCTTAAACTCTTCCATGTCATACCACTTAGGGTTAAGGTAAGATGGGGGTTGAATTGGATTCAGGTTCTTCACCACTGTTTGGGTTGGTGATGGGGAATTTAGGTTGAAATGATTCTCTTCGAATGTATTCTTCAACCTTTGATGTAGTTGAAACCAAAGCTTTGAAGGCAGGTAGGTATTGGGTTATCAAGTGAGCTCGGTAGTCTGGAGTAGATTCTTGACAAGGACATCCATTTGTTCTCGCTTGATTGGCATGTTTACCATTTGGGCATGTTTACTATTTGAGCAACTTTAGCCCTCCATCTAGTAAGGAACATAGAGAAGGACTCATTTGGAAGCTGCTCAATGCTTTTTAGGTCTCTTCTTGTAATATCCACTTTAATTTTGTAGTGGTAATGCTTAACAAACATTTTCCAAAAGTTATCCCATGTCTATTTTTGTGTGTCATCCAATTCAATAAACCATCTTAAGGCAGCACTGGTAAGGGTTTACTAAAAGAGTTGAGTGAGCTTTTTATTAAGATCAAGTGGATGCATTACCCTTATATACATTTTTAAATGGATCTTGAGGCAAGTGGTACTATCAAATTTGTCCAAATTCGGCATCTTGAACTTTGGTAGAATCGGGCATTGAGGAAGAGGCTTAATGAACTTGTATCAATCATGCCTTCCTTTTTCTTTAGACTTTTTTATTATTTTCTCCATGGCTTCCAATTGGGTAAGAAGATCTCAAGCTTAGGGTTAGGTATGGTTTCTTTCAATTAGAAAGGATCCATAAGGGATGAGGTGATTTGTGGTGGTTTAGTAGGTATTGGATGGGAGGGTGTGTCAGTTTTTAGGATATTTGATGAGAGAAGTGATGGCTGAGGTATGATTTTAGAGGTTGACTTGGAGGAAGAAGAAGCATGCACCTAAACAATGTTAGATTTTGGTACAGGTTCAATGGATTTTGGACAGTGGGATTTAGAGTTTGTTTTATGCTAACTTGGCTTAGCATGTCTTTGACATCATTTAGCATAGCCTCCCTTTGGGCTTATAATTAGGCCTAAATTTGGGCCGTTTGTCTATTGAACATCTCTTCTTGTTACTCTAATAGCTTGGGTAAAAGCTTTTCCATGACATCTTTGTCAAATCTAGTAAACATCTTGCCAATCTTTGAAAAGGAAAAGGAGCTGGGTCAGTATCAAGTTTCAAAAAATGGTTATGGTAAGGTATGACAAACCAAAGACCTTAGGTTTAATGGTAATGGATGATGGAGTCTTATGGTTAGGTTGACAGGGTATGTGTAAAGATGAGGGTGGAGTTGTATGATGTTAGCTAGGTTGGTATTTAGTTAGGAAAGCTAAGTCAGATTTTAGCTCGAATAAGGATTTTGCTTTAAGTGGCTAGGTTGGATTTTAGCTTTGAGTAGCTAGGTTGGATTTTAGCTTTGAGTAGTTAGGTCAGATTTTAGCTTTGAGGAACTAAAGTTTAGTTAGGAAGGCTAAGTTAGAGTTTAGCCTTGAGTAATTGAGATTATAATTTATGAATGGTTGCTATGGGCTTAAGGATGGAGGGACCATAGGTTTTGCGATTGGGTTATGGATGTACCATGGATTTGGATGTTAGGTGAACCATAGGTTTAGTGATCGTTAGATAATGGGTTTGATTGGACTGGACCATAGGTTTAGATGGGCTATAGGTTTGGATAGTACTATAAAAGATGAAGCCAAGTCAACATTTAGCTTGGGTAAGGACTATGGATAAGGATGAAGCTAAGTCAGTGTTTAGCTTAGGAAAGGATTATGGGGATGAAATCTAGGTCAGTGTTTAACTTAGGTAAGAATTATAAAGGATAAAAGCTAGGTTAGTTTTTAACTTAGGTAAGGATTGTAAGGATGAGAGCTAGGTCAATGCTTAGCTTAGGTAAGGATTGTGGGGATGAAAGCTAGGTCAGTGTTTAGCTTGGGTAAGAATCATAAAGGATGAAAGCTAGGTCAATGTTTAGCTAAGGTAAGAATTATGAAGGATGAAAGCTAAGTCAGTGTTTAGCTTAGGTAAGGATTGTAAGGATGAAAGCTAGGTTAGTGTTTAGCTTGGGTATGGATTGTGGGGATGAAATCTAGGTCAGTGTTTAGCTTAAGAAAGGGTTATGAGTAAGGATGAAGCTAGGTCATTGTTTAGCTTAGGAAGGGATTGAGGATCAAGATGAGGCTAAGTCAGTGTTTAGCTTGGGTAAGGATTGTGGCAGGTAAAGTTAGTTCAAATTTTAGGTGCAGAAAAAGGTACCATGGTTGGGTTTATTTTTACCATGTGTTTGACATGGGTTTGAGTTTTTGACCATAGGTTGAGGTGGACCATGGATTTTGGTGTGAAGGTGTTTGGATGGAGGTGAAAGGGTTTAGAATGAAGGTGAGGGTGTTTGGGATAGGGGTAAGAGTTTGACCCTTCTTCAGTTCAAGGTATGAGCTAGACTTAAAATGAATGCATGTTTTGTTTTATATAATGAATGTATGATATGCATGGGAAAAACATATTTCATGAAGATGCAATTATAAGGCTTTGATTATGGTAAATACAACCTAAGGTCAGGATTTAGGTTCATTACATGAAAAGGGTAAGGGTGGCTTGGATCGGGTACTTGTCACATTAGAGCAGCAATATATCTAACCACATGTGAGCTAAGGAGCCTTGTGTGGGTCCAATAGTATGTGCATGCTTATTATACCTTTGAAAGGATCAAAGGATTCATCGTAAGGTGGATGATTTCGCTAGCTGTGAATAGACCTAAGAAGGGTTACCCACTCGATGCTACTCACTATCCATCATCTTCCTAAAATAAGGTTTATAGGCAAAGAGCCTATGCAAATTATGCATGAAAGCCATTTGTGTATTGAAAGTGCTAAACATTGATTTAAATCAATTGGTAGTTCTTTTATTTCTTTTGTTAAAAAGAAAATGTCCCCAGTGGAGTTGCCAATTGTGAGGCCTCACTCGAGCACTAGTCTGATTTGCTAAAAGGGATCGAAATACTCATTTGGATTTGAACTCATGATGGAACTCTTAGATTTAGATAGATTGATTTTGAAAAGAGTTACCACTTTAATTTTATTTTATTTGGAAAAAAGATTAAGGGAAAAATCCAAATTGACTCTAATTAATATCCTAAAAGAAAAGATCACTAGCCTTGAAACCAAAGAGGATTTAGGGACTAGGATTTTGGTTTATTTTAACAAAATAATTTTAGCAATTTTAATACAAAATAATTTAAAATAAATTTCATGAACATAAATAAAGATAATGCTTGAGCAATAATATCTATGCTATGCATGACAATAAAAAACAAAATAAAATCTATTTAAGAATTATTACAAACAAAATGGATTAAAAAAAAATGAAAGATTGGATCCTTTCTCTAGCCCTTATGGGTACTAGGAAAAGCACACATTCCTCAACTAATTACAAGAATCCATAGATTAAAAAGAGATTGATACAAAAGAAACAACACAATTATGCAAAAATAAAATAAAATAATCTCATCAAAGCAAATAAAGAATAAAGGGCAAATTATTTAAAAAAATATTTTGGAGTTGATGTCTAAAAGGCTGGCATGCATGCATATCCCTTTGAATGGGAATTAAACCCCTTGCAGTTTTTCCTTCTTACAAAGCAAGGGTTTAGGAAAAAGTTAATTTGATTTATTAATTTAATTCAGATTTAAAATTAACAAGATTAGATCTTTTCAGTTTTACATCTAAGAAAAAATATAGAAGAGAGAATTCTAGATCTGATTTAAGAAATCTCAAAAGAAGGAATTATACCTTAGTTTTGTGCTTTCTTTATATGAATGGGGCAAGCCTTACACTAGATCTAAACTCCACCTTGGATTAGGATCTCAGAAGATGAATAGAAATTGGAAATTTTTATATCTGAAACCCTTATCCAATGACTGTTAGAGGTATCCTATTTACAGAAAAAAATTTGAGGGCAAAACAGGAAAAAAGGATAGGTGGCACTAATGTTGTGCTGGCTGATGGTGTTGTTCGGTACTGCCCAGATTTCATCTCATTTTGGCCCATTTCTGATCCAATTTGAGTGATTCCAATTGTGTTGTGATCATTATTCAATCTTAGATGACATAAGGATAGTTTAGAGGTTAAAGGGATATGTTTTGGCTCCCAAGGCTTCATTTCCTAGTTTGATGATTTTGGCAATTTTGACTTCCGAAGGTTTATTTATTGAGCCTAGGTATGTTCAAATGCAAACTAGAGGGTCTAAAACTAAGGAAATCCATTTTTTTGACGAAGTGCTGCCCCTTTGACCTTTGCCTGCTAATTGACTAGTCGGACCACCGTACCAGTTCTATATAATGCACTAATCTTAGCAAGTGTCATGTTGTGACTAGATTTTAAGGGTGCAAAATTAAGTGATACAAACCCCAAACGACCTACTTTGAGACCCAATACTTTTACGCTTGGAAGCGACTCTCTTGGAAAGCCAAATCAAGTTTACAAGGAAAAACCTTAACTCAATGACAAACCTGTGTCAAGAAACTTAGGTATGTTGTGAACAAGCAAAGTAATTAGCTTTGAAAGTTTTGGGTTTTGATTCTAATCTAATAACTAGATTTGGGAAAACTCTTATAAGCTTAAAGCTTAAATTTGGGAAAATCAACTTATCTATCTTTATTGAATGAAAAGCTAAGTATTTATAATGTTACAAAAACCTAAATAAGAATTAGTTAAGGACTAGGAAATCTTTCTATACAAGGATTGAAGATTCCTAATTAGAAATAACTCCTAATTATCTAAGAAAACTGATTTCTAAATAAGAAAATAAGGTAATCCCATTTTTAGGCTTAAACGTAATATAAACAGGCCCAAACTCACTAATTACATATCCAACTTAATTTAATTGAACATGGGCTTATATCATATCGATAAGGGCCCAAAAATATTAAAAACTAAATTAAATAATAAAATTTCAAAAATAAAAATGAACACATAGAATGCTATACGCCCAAGGACATGCCCATGTACCTGGGTGTGTTGGCTTCTGCCCTTTTTCAATTTCTCTCCCATTTTCTTTGTATGAAGCTTGAACTTCCATGTTTTGCCTTTTTCCAACCCCCTTTATGTAATTCATCAATGTTGAAGCTTCCTTGAATGCAATGCTTTCCAAAAGTGATGCTCATTATATATGTCTTCTTGATAACTTTGTAGAAAGCTTTGTATTTCTTTGGACTCCTCTTGAAAGAGCCATTGAACATGAATTAAAGCTCTATTGATTCTCTTTCTATACTAGCTTGATGAAAAGGATAGCCTTGAAGAACCTTTTTGAAGTCTTTATTATGCATACATTGGAGATTTTCTTGTAAGGCATCTTGACTCTCATCATTAAGGGCTCACAGTCACCTTGGTTTTCCATTGCTATTATAGCAAAACTGATTGCTTGATTTTCATTGCTATCATAGCAGAGCAAGCTTCCTCTTATTGAATCCCTCTTTTCTATCTCTTCACATTTCTAGTGGCATTTGCTCTGTTGAATCTTCTTCTCAAATAACTTCACCATTTTAGCATTAACATCTTCACTGAATAGTTCTTCTTCAATGCTTTACTTTTTTAGTGCTTCTTTCTTTTTCTCATCGCCTATCTAGCGGAGTTTTTTTCTACTTCAGCTTTGCCTATCTGGTGAATTCTTAAATTTAGCATTTCTGACTCAGATGTGGGCATATGAATATGGATTTATGCTGAGCCCATTGGTGGATAGTCTTGGGGATGGTGAGGATCCATTTCCTTATTTTAAGAAATGAGGCCATAATCATTACAATAGCTTGCAAATTCATAATCAAAAGTGAATATCATCTCAATCACTGCCTGCTAATCAAGTACATGAAAGCAACCACCAGTCTCAAAAGCAAGCTTTAAGTTTAGATATACTCACCTTGTTTTCTTATAGGTGAACATCCTTCTATGGGGACCTTTAGAGAAATGCTTGACTTATATGATCAAGGTAGTGGGTTTGACTGAGAGAAGATAACTAATATATTGTGCTACCCATTGACTCTGGTACTTTAGTGAGTGTGTCTATCAATGGGTATAAGGCCTAGACTTTTGACAAGTTCTTCGCTTCCCTCATACTATGCGCTACACCTTCTTACTAGAAGGTGAGGATCTTGTTGCTGCTCTTATCAGGTGGCCAGTAGTTGATTTCTTAAAGCCAGTACCTGCTTCTTGATGTTCCTCCTTCTAGCCAGCATCTATTATAGGAGACTCTGGTTCTTAAGGATACCTTAACATCAACCAGGTTAGTTTTTCCTCCTTTAATCACCTGTTGGCCATTTTTATGATTCTTTATCTTGCTAGTCATGTTATTCTATGCAAGGGTTAATACCTAAATGGTCTTGCTTTGGTGAGGGATCTTCTTTCTCTACTATTATGGTTGCTACTCAACCTATTGCACCTTCTGCTAACACAGTGATAAGCCACCTCTTTCCTCCTTACCTATCACTATATGGATGACAATGATGTCTTGTGGATTAGGGTCCTAGATTTGAGCACTTCCACTACATGGTATCTTATGTGCCTTCTAAGATTATGCATGTAAGGATATTTCTTATCATTGTGCTTTTCTCATGTGGTTTATCTGTCTGACTTATCTTCTGACACAGGTGCATTGGTCTATTGCTGAGGATTACCATCGATTGTACTCCACTTCCCATAGTCAAATCACAATTCTTACTCAATGTAAGTAGGTTGAGTTAGTTAGTTCAAACAAGCATATATATATAACATACACATATGAAATCACACAGAATTAGTAATTGTATATGTTAGCCCAATAGGCTACTGATATGATTTTGATGATAACAAAAGAATAAGAAGACTAGTTGGTTATTGTGAACCCTCATTTTAGCACCTTCAAAATTCATTATGAAAATACTAGACTCATCCAAAGTATTTTTAGCATAAATTGACACTTTTTTGACTTTGATTGGATTTCCTATACCATATAGCCTTTTTCTAAGACTGACTGGATTTCTCTTATGACTGACTGCCAAATCATCCTAAAATTAGTTTTGGATCCACCACCACTGATCGATAAATTTTTCTAAATGCTGAAAACCTCAAAAACTAACCCGAATGCCAAAAAACAAAAACTAGCTGGCCTGCCACTGAAGGATCTAGCGATGCCGCTGGCCCTCTAGGCAGTTGTTGTCGGTAAAGGCTAGCACCGTCTCCCACTTTGGTGGTTGGTCCTCCTTTTCTACTCCAAAATGATGATTATACTCTCTAACCCAATTTTTTAGCATTTTTAGCCGTATCCCTTTTGGTCTTTTCACTTTTCTATTACCCAAACTATGCTTAATCACATTTGCCTATAAATAGGCTCTCAATTTCTCATTTCAACACACACATTGAGTTGATATTAGTTATTATCTATTAATTCTTTTCTTCTTCTCCCTTCAATCAATATCTTTAAATTAATTAATTAATCATTTTATTTAATTAATTGCTCCACCCAACCTAAGTTAATTGGTTATTTTAATTAACTAATCTTTCTAAATTAATTATTAATTAATTAATCCTTTTAATTAGTTAACTAATCCACCCATTTAATCACATTAATTAGTTAATTAATCATTTTAATTAATTAATTAATCCATCAATCAATCCAATCCTTCGATATCAATAAAATGAAACTTTAGTCTAGCAAAACTCTCTGCCCAACTCACTCAAAGGTATAATACTTTTTCTCATCCATCCAACCCTCAAATTGAATTGGATTGAATCAAACCAAACCAATCAATTTGTAAACCTTTTCATTTAATTGTGGAATAAACTACACAGGTTTTGATCTCCATTCAATGGGATACGTAGGCACATTTGGAATCTAAATCCAAACCTTAAATTCAAATCCTAATGAATCCCCATCCCCTTTTATTTTTCAATATAATCAATATAATTATTTACATTTTTGCTTTGTAAGGAAATTCATGGCCTTTTTAGATTCCATAAGAGCTAAAGAAGGCATCCCATCATTTAATTTATGTAATTAGTTAATTTAATTATCTTGGAGTAAAGGAATGGTTATGTGGTTCCTCTAGAATACATAAGGACTAGAGCACTACAAGAAAAAGGCTTATTATGATGGAAATTATCAATAGAATGAAATTAGTCTCTAATTGCCAATAGATCAATGATAGAATTGAAGTAAAAAAATTAAAAGGCTGATATTGACAATTCACTGATGCTTTGCCAATGGATTTTTTTGATGAAATGTAGTAGTTGATAAATTATGGAGGGAAATAATGGTGGGAGTCTTTTCCGATCACTTATCAATGAAATAGCAATGACACAAAAGCTATCCTTAGGTAAATTGTCAGTGTGGGGCTAAGTACATATAATGGTTTACCAATAGTCAATAGTGGACCATATTGATGCTTACCATTGCTAAACCATCGGAATGTAAAAAGTATGGTAGGAAATTTTGGTGCCCCTTAAAACATGTACCGACGGACCATGTGCCACGCAGATTAATGAAACCATTTGTAAACCATAAAAAACCTTGATAGTGTTAGGAGAAAAGTGTAAATAGGTTATCGATGGAATACCAATGGTTTCGTTAATCCACATGGCATGTGGTTTGTCAGTGTTATTAAAATAAAGACCTATCGTGTCACAAACCAAACTCGAGGGCATGTGACTAGTACTAGCATAGGGTGATGCACGTGGCTGTTAGTGCTCGTTAGTAACCCTTATAACTTAATAAACAATAAACCATCAAATTAACCATTATTTTCATTTCAAAACATAACCCTAGGCCGAAAGGCTAAGCAAACTTATTCCATCATCCATTCAATGCCATTCTAATTCAATACACCATCTAATTTAAATAATAAATGGAAATAATATTTTGCTTAACCAAACCTTAACATCCAAAAGGAATTTACAAAGATGACAAAAATTAAATTACAGACTAGAGAGATAGCATTACAGAGTGCTAGAATAGTAATACAAATTAATAAATCTAATACATAATATAATTTAATAAACACATTTTACTGCCGGAGAAATAAAGTAGATTAACTCAATTAATAAATTCTTCATGAGCTCATCCAACGACATGAAAAAAAATGATTTGAACAGGAATGAGCATTCAACTCAATGAATGATTTTAACAAATATATTAACTTGGTGTCCTATAAACAAGTAACTAATGTTCATACTAGTGCATTGTGTCATAGAGGCGAACAAATCACATAAGCAAACATGGACAAAATACTGTCTACAGTACCATATGAAACCACAATATGGGGAGTCGATTCCCCTATCTTGGCTCTCTGAATCTAATACTGTCTCTTATTCCAATTCGAGGGCCATAGCTATTCTAGCAATGCTGACTTAATTGGTCATAGTAAGGCAATGAGTAGGCCTTCAGACATCAGCCATTAGTCATAGCTCATCTTATCTCAACCATCATAACTAGATCCACTTTCCTAAGTGGCATCATGTCATCCTAATTCCATCCATCAACTACAAATAATTATACATCAATAATTACTAATTCATCAATCACAGTCAAGTGATAACATTCTTTTATGCAATAATAATGCATAAATACATATATATAATTATGAATACAATAAGTGCAAATGCATAGAAAATAAGAAAATATATTAGAAAGTATCACTCATAGACATGACAATACGTCTAACTAACTTCCCTTTTTGACATGTAACCTCCAGTAGCAAAAAGGATGTTTAAGACATCAATACTTCCAAATTATTAATGAATTCCCATATGTCCACAACTATACCTGTACTCCTAGTTCCCAACCCAACAACATCGCCAGAAAATCTGATTATCAGTTTAACTAAAAATCAATATATTCAAATGTATATATAACTAGAAAGCATTTTTAATTTTTACTTTAATTTAAATATTAATAATTCATACAATTTCATAAATCGCATAATATTTATATAATGATCATTCAATTTTTAATAACATTTATATAATTTATTTTCTTAAAATCAATATCAATTAATTCTTATAATTCTTAATAATTTCCAAAATTATTTCAAATAATTATAATTAATTATTAAATTCATAATTAATTCACAAATGCAAACTAATCATTTTCATCATTGAAATAGACATTAGAAACTAATGTAAAACTATAGGTAAAGCTCACTGGAAAGGTCGCCGAAAAAATGCCGACGGTGACCGACTGAGACAAAATTGACTTTGATAGCTTTGCGACCGACTGAGATAAAATTGACTTTGATAGCTTTGTCTTGAAGTGAGGAACATGAAAACATACAACACTCTCTATAACTAGTAGAAATTCACCAAAAATCAGCGTTGGCAGCTAGTCTCATCACTAGTTTTCGACCAAATAAAATTAAATCCAAAATTCACAAATGATAAGTCAAAATGAATCTCATGAGAATAGGACTCCATTGGTACCAGAACCACTTTGAACAGATGTCAAAATTAGTCAGAATGAGCTTGAAAAGTCCACAGATGGCAACTCGAATAGGTGATACGTGCGGAGGCTCCTAGCAGCAATTGGCGATGAGCTGGTGATGGTGAACTCTCCGGCGGTTAGTCTTCCTCCATGACTAGTGCATGTTGCCTAGCATGAACCGAACGATAGCATTTCGGCATTAGTCTCTGACTCTGTGTGTGTGTGTGTGTATGTCTATCTGTCTGGATTAGGGCAACATCTGATTGGTCTTTTTGACCAATTAGATTGCTAAGTTTATAATAATAATAATAATAATACTAATAATAATAATAATAATAATAATATTATTATTATTATTATTATTATTATTATTATTAACAAAAAATAATCTAGTTTTAGTTTAATTTGAACTTTGAATTTCAATTTAATATTTACTATTTAATTAAATATTATATCCCAAAATATTTATTTAAAATTTAGGAAAAATTCAAGATATTACAATAATAATTATACTAATGTCATTTATCTCAATAGGATAAAAAAATAAGATTTGATTTAATAAATATTTTTTCTCAAAATAACCACTATGACATTTTTATAATTAAATATATATAAATATTTCCTTCAATTATATTCACATATCTAACATTTAAATAAAATTTTTGATTAATAATATATTTTTCAAATCATATAAATCTAAAATTCCATAAAAATAAAATTTTCAATTACACTTTAGTAAAAATAATTGAATAATTTGTTTATGTACAAAACAAGATTTTATAAAAATAAATAAAATTTAGGTTATTTTAATCTTCCCCTTTAAGAAATTCATCCTCGAATTTTCAACTCAAGACAAACACTAAACACTCGAGTTAGATCTCTCCACTATGCGTTTGTTGCACACTCTGATACACTATCCAAACCACAATTAACATAGCAAATGCAACAAGGTAGTTACCTCACAAGCTACTAAAATCATGATACTAAACATTCAATGTAAGCTAATCCTTATTAATCCCTTATCCAAATAAACCTTAAAGCTAATCCTTAATAATTCCCTATCCATTAACCTTAAATAACCTTAATTAAAGCTAGTACACCCTTTAATTTCACATCTAATTAATTATAATCTTAAGCATACCTTTTCCTTATGTCTTTATCAGTACTAAAATCAACATTAACACCTTAATTATCACCCCCATTAATTACCTATTATATTGGTCATATAAGAATTTAACAAATAATTCCAAATTAATAATTCAATTTTTGTATTTTCCATGTAATCGTTTTTTACTTCCTTTCCATATTATACATAATTTCATGACCTAAATATCTAATATCTCACAATTGTATACATTTACTTCATGATATCATCTCGTTTAGATTTCCACTAACGTCTCACTATATATCACATTCCTAATCACTTAACTTATCCATATAAAATAATGAATTTACTAATACAATTGATGCTTAATAAAAATATCTTTATAAGTTTTATGTCTTTCCAACTCAATGTCATCCTAAATGTATTTCAACTCTAAGAATATATATTTCATGAGCACTCCTAAATAATAACTCCGCTTCATTACACAATAAAATTTCTTTCCGTACCAAGAATCATTACTTAGTCTATTATAACCTCAAATGAATATTATCATATTTAATGTCCCCCTAACACTATCAATTCCACACTTAATTCATTCATCAATTAAGAATATATTTAAACTTAACAAATATTCCCATATATCATATCCCATATGATTTTGCATTTTATTAATTTATGACCTCGATTTAGCTTCTCATAATGTCTTAAATTCTAAACTAATATCACATTACAATCCTATTCTATTTTGCTAAAACATATCATTCACTAATTAAAATTTTATCACTTCATGCTCAAAATACTCAACCTTAATAAACCTCACAATCATACACCTCAGCAACTTATAATCACAATTAATTTCTTATAAATCTATGAAATCTCTAAATCATCACAATCATTACAAACTGACTCCTAATTTACTAATACTTAATTACTCTTACCTACTCTAGCTAATTTCTCTAATATATTTCAAAGTATCACTAACATACACTTACAAAATAATTAATACATCATTCCTTAATTTTACAATTCATATTAACATTTAAATCTTAACAAGATCACTGAAAAATTCTATTAATTTCTGAAACACATCTCACCTTTTAATAACCATTCTAGACTTAACCTCCACTTGGACGAGGTTTACCGATTGGCCAGATCACTACCCTATAATCTAATGGGGCTATATCTGAAATAGTGCGCACTAACCTACTAAGGATCAACCTAATGTCACTGATCAACTATTCAATACTTATTACACTATACCTACTAAGGTGAATATTTAAGGGACTTTAACTAAACTATAGGTTTCTTCCCCAATTAACTTTAAGATATACTCATCATCAACTAAACATTGCTTGATTGCCATAAACATCACAATTTAATCTTAAAAGAAAATCTTCTGCTACACATAAATTACATTCATATGATGAACATTAATTTTTATAGAAAAAGGGGGTACATCATATCAAATTCATATATAACACCTATTGAGGCAGTGTCTCGTCTCCCCTTTTTCTGCCTTAACACACCTACAAATATTATCATAACCAAATCACAAAAGAAAAATATTTTGTCATAGCAAGGAGAAATACATTTGCACTGATCCATGACCCTACACACCTAACAAACCTCACAACATAAATACTCGGCCATTACCATAACAAACTCCCTATCCTATCACTTGTTGATAAGCTCATGTGAGGGAGACAAATTTATTATGTCATCATCATCATTATTGTACTGATTGTAACATCCTATTTGGATGGGTGTAAGAAAGAGTAATTAATGGAAGGGTAGGGAAAGGTAAGGATGGGAATGGAAAGGGAAAGAAGGGGAAGTGTATGTGGTAACCTTACCCTTATTGAGGAGAGAAATGAGGGGGGAAGAGTAATTAATGGAAGGGTAAGTTTTAAAATTACAAAAACAACCTTATAACTTATATATTTAAAACAAAAAGAATAAAAATATTTTATACATTCAACATGTCAAAAAATTTACCAATATTTATTCATGCTTATATAATTTAAATAATTTATATATTTATATATTTCTTATTTTTTTTGTATAAGCATAAAATATGAACAAATTTATTACCATGGTAAATCTTATAACTTAAAAATAATATAAAATAAATACATATACTTAAAAAATAGTAACATTGTTTTATACATTCAACATGTCAAAAACATTTATATGCATGTACTTATATATATTCTAAATAATTCATATATTTATATATTGCTAATACATTTAAAACTGAAAATAATGGTTGGTAAAGAAATTAATTATGGGACATAAATGTAATTAAAATTCAACTACCCTTCTCTATTCCATAAATTGGGGTGTAGTGAAATTTGATGTTTGAAGTATAGAGAAGGGTAAGACTTACCTTCCCTTTCCATTACTTACATCTCTAAAAAATTTGTTCCATTCTTTCCAAATAAGGGTACAAGGGTGTTTTATCATAGTTTTATCTTATTTTTAGTTCTTTTAACTATTAATTTATGGTTAATTTTATGATGCTTTTAATGTGTTTGTTAAGTTGTTTCCAGTTACATTAATAATTGAAGAAAGGGAAGTTTGGAGTGAAAACATAAAATTCAGCAGAACATTGCACCATAGCGTATGGCTACAAGCAGCCTAGCGCCCTCGAGCGCCATACAACAAGCAGCTCAGCACGCGTACCAGTAGCACATGCCTTAGCAGTGCCTTCCAGCTCTATGCAGTAACCTCCCAGCTCCTGTAGCAGGAAGCCATCTACAGCCTACATAGCCCCAGAGCATGCAGTAGATTCCCAGCATATGCAGCAGCCTTCCAGCGCTTTACAGCACCTCCTAGTGCCACACAACAGCTTGGCATTTGCTGCTTGCCTGCTCTAGAGTATACAGTAGTGCCTTGCTAAGAGCCCTAATGTGGTGCAGCAGCTTGCCATTTGCTGCCTGCCTATCCAACGCCTAGTTACAGAGCTTCGGTGCTCCGTTGCACTACATCAAACCAGTGATTGAATTCTATCTAAGATTTTGAGAGATTTTTAACCCTAGATTATTTTAGGAAAGTATAAATAGAAGAAGAAAGATTTTATTTAGGGAGATTGGAATGGAAGCCATCTTAAAAGAAGCCTAGGATTTTGTTCACTTTATTTTTGACATCATTCTTCTCCTTTGATTTTTTTCATTTAGTTTTCAGATTTCTACTTAGATTAGGATCAAATTAGTTTCTTGGGAACATTATTGTAATGATTCAAGTGATTGAATAACATCATTCCAAAATTATGAGCTGATGAACATACATTATAGCATGCTCCCATCAATCTATAGAGTGTTAAATGAAGACCCCTTGAACTTCATCTGAGACTTTTATGCTACCATCCAGACCTTCCCTCTACAAGGTCTAATGGAAGATCAGCTACAGATGAGATGTTTTCCCTACACTTTAAAAGATAGTGCTAAGTCATGGTTGATGACACTCGCTTCTAACTCATTAACCACTTGGGAGGAAGTGTACAATAAATTTATAGGGAAATTCTACTCTCACTAGAAGATAGCTGAATTAAGATCAAAGATTGTAACCTTCACAGAGATGGAAGGAGAACCTTTTTATAAGGCATAAGAGAGGTTTAAGATGTGCAAATCCAATGCCTACATCATCATTATCAATTGCAGTTGTTCAACCAATTTTTTTATGATGGGCTTACATTTCAAAGCTAAAGCATCGTTGATAATGCAGCTAGAGGGGCAATGGGAGAAATAACTGCTGAGGAGATATATGACCTATTTGAAATGCCTGGTGCCAACTCTTAGTAGAAAAGTGTGAGAGGGAGAAGAGTTAGAGTTCAAAAAGGAGCTCCTAGGAAAGATATGGCTATGCAAATAGCCAAGCTCACTAGACAAGTCAAGCTCCTAACCATGAAGGGAAACACACCAGCTCAACAACAAGAGGTATGTGGTATTTGTGGTATTTATAGGCATAGTGCTAATATTTGTCCTTCTAGTTTTGATGCCTTTGCAGGAAAATCAGAGCAAGCATAAGCTTTGGATGGTTACCAACCTTGGTCAAGAAATGATGCCTTCTTTAACACTTACAACCATGGTTAGAGAAACCATCTAAAATTTTCTTTGAGGAACAATAACCAACAGCAACAGCAGCCTTAGTTTCAGATGATGTAGAGAAGCCACCAATTCCAAGGAGAATCATCAAACTAACAACAACAAAGGAAGCCATCTTTGGAGGATAGCTTGAATGCTTTCATTCAAGCTAACACTAAAATTCAAGAGGCCAATGATCAAAGATTTGACTATTTGGAAGCAGCAGTGCAAAATCTAGAGATTCAAGTTAGTCAGATTGTAAATCAAGTGCAATCAAATTGAAAAGGAAAACTTCTTAGCCAACTAGAGCAAGCTAAGTCCATTATAGTTCTTTAGAGTGGTAAGTAAATAAATGATAATGTTGACAAAGTTTCTAACTATGCAGGTGTTCTACAAAAAAAGTCAGAAGAAGAAAGGTGAAGCCATGAACCTGTCAAGTTTTCAGTGGAGGAAGAGATAAAGATAGAGACACCCGCTCCATTTAAGTTACATAAAGCAGATGATCCTTATCGACCTCCTATTCCATTTTCAGACCGTTTAAAAAATGGTAAGCAAGATAAGAAATTTGATGAGCTTTTCATAATGCTATCCAAGGTATGTATCAATTTTCCTTTGCTTGATGTGATTAAGAATATGCCTGCATAGGTAAAATTTTTTAAGGAGCTAAATTCTAAGAAAAGGACGCTAGAGATAAAGGAGAAAGTAGTAGTGTTTGAAGTGATTAATGTTGTACTCCAGCAAAAATTACCTTTGAAATCTAAAGATCCAGGTAGTTTTGTCATTAACTTTAGTATGGGTAGTGATGAAAAGGCTAAAGGCATGTTAGATTTAGGTGCTAGTATTAATTTGATGCCATATGCCTTATTTAAGTAGTGGAATATAAAAGAGCTGAAACCCACCAAAATGAGCTCGCAATTAGCTGATAAGTCATTGAGATTTCCTAGGGGAATTATAGAAGATGTACTAGTGCAAGTAGGAGGGTTGATAGTGCCTATTGATTTTGTGGTGTTAGATATGGGAGATGAATTGTCTAATAAGTCAAAAATGCATATCTTGTTGGGTAGACCTTTTATGGCAACTACTAATACTTTGATTGATGTTAAACATGGCAAATTGACTATGACTGTTTTGGGCCAAACTATTGAATTTTCCATTTTTAATAGTTTATCCATTCCTATCGCATCACTTATTGAGGAATGCTCTTCTATTGAATACTTTAATATTATTGTCAAAGATGTTTTCTTGTAGGGATCCTATGATACAAAAATGCTGTAGGTGTTTAAATTGGTTGAGCTTCAAAAAGAAGTGTATGGGAGCTCTCAAATGTTCAAGGAATGGGCCAAACCTCTTTGTGATAAAAGCCATGTCTAAAAGTCCTTTGAATAAGGTATGACAGTACTACTCTATAGCTCATGGTGGCATCATGATCTAGGTAAATCTAAACTCCACTGGAGTGGTCCTTTTATTGTGAATGTGGTACATCCCTCTAAAGTAGTAGATATGTTTAACTTTCGTAGAGATAAAATTTTTAGAGTCAATGGTCAGAGAGTTAAACCATATTTTGAGGGAGTGGAAAAATTTAAGGAATTTAAGGTTCCTTAATGTCTTCCAAAATGTCCAGCTAAGACGACATTAAAGAAGTGCTCGATAGGAGGTAGCCCATCATTATCTTTCAAATTTTGTTTTCAAAATCTATTTTGTCTTTAATAAAGTCCTATCTTGGAAATTGTTTGCATTGAGTCATTTTTATGGCATAATTGTTGGAATAATTTAATTGTCCTGTGCTTTAAGGAAAATTTTTCAAGCAATCTCAAGTACTAATGTTTCAATTGTTTTGCACTTTTCAAGATCTTAAATGTTTTTATTTACCTCTAATTCATTACAGAGCATGCTAGACTCTACCATACCTTAGTTAGCTTTTGAGCCTAAACACTGATTCTCTTTGTAGTAATTGAGTGTACCATCTTGATTGAGCATCTCTAGAGCTTGCCTAGGCATACTTGTCAAGACCACATTATAATTTCAATTTAGGCATTAAAATGATTAAGGCATTAGGATTCACCCTTTTAGCTTAAATGGTCAACCTTGAATGTTACTTCTATTAGTAAGCCACTTTGAGCTTTGACCTTTTCTTTGGAAACACATAGCTTTAGCCTAACCTTTCACTTTAATTTTCATCTATTTGTCCTTCCTTGAGGATTTAAGCATTTGGAGATCATTTCATTGAAGTTGATTGTGTTGACATTGCTTGAGGTTAAGCAAAGATTTTAAGTATGGGGTGAGGGAATTTATATTGTTTTGGGGGACGTGTTCTTGAGTAAACTATGATGTATAGACTTCATTTTTCTTAAAAAAAAATTTGAAAAGAAAATAATGGAAAATGAATGAATGATGAAGTCTAACATGAATTTAAACATATGTTGCATTACAATTGTTAATTTAAAGAATATGGTAAGATGTTGCAACAAAGGTTTGTACAGAATTCGAGGAAGTATTTTGTCTTTGAACTTGTTATTCGATCTTGAATGCTCTTATGCTCAATGGTTAAACTTGTTTTCCCTTTTCCTACCTTTACCCTAGCCCCATCAAAACCAAATGAAAGACCTTTTGATTGATGCCTTGAGTTAAATTAGTGGTGGAGATCGGATCAATATGCAAGTTTATGGTAGTTTGCCTTCAAGTATGGTTTGAGTGATTTTCTATATAAATTGAGAGAAATACTTAGTAAGCAAGTAGTCTATCTTGTTAGTCATGTTTAGAGGTAACTAATTTTTGAATAGAGGAGACATGTGCAAACTTTTGAATTGTTTTGCTGAGGTTGTTGTTATATGAGTACTGGGATTGCTAGATGATTAATGAATTCCTATTCTATGCCATGTTTATTGCTTGAGGATAAGTAAATTTCTAAGTATGGAGTAGTTTTTTTGTCATAGTTTTATCTTATTTTTGGTTATTTTAATTGTTAATTTATAGTTGATTTTATGATGCTTTGAATGTGTTTATTAAGTTGTTTCCAGTTCCATTAATAATTGAAGAAACAAAAGTTTGGAGCTAGAACGAAAAATTCAGTGGAACATTACACAGCAGTGCATGGCAGCAAGCAGCCCAGCGCCCTTTAGTGCAATGCAGCAACCTTTCAGCGCTAGCAGCAGGAAGCCATTTGCACCTTACATAGCCTCAGAGCACACAGTAGGTTCCTAGCGTATGCAGCAACCTCCCAGCCCCTATCAGCACCTTCTAGCACCATATAACAGCTTGCTATTTGTTGCCTACCTACCTTAGAGTCCACAGCAGCGCCTCGCCTAGAGTCCGCAGCATGGCATAGCAACTTGCCATCTACTGCTTGCCTGTCCCAGCTCTTAGTTGCAGAATCCCAGTGCCTCGCTGCATTACATCTAAGTAGTGATTGAATTCTATCCAAGATTTTTAGGGATTTTTAACTCTATGTTATTTTAGGAAAGTATAAATAGAAGAAGAAAGATTTTATTTAGGGAGACTAGAGTGGAAGCCATTTGAATAGAAGAAGAAAGATTTTATTTAGGGAGACTAGAGTGGAAGCCATTTGAGAAGGAGGCTAGGATTTTGTTCACTTTATTTTTGGCATCATTATTCTCCTTTGATTTTTCTCATCTAGTTTTCAGATTTCTACTTAGATTAGGATCAAATTAGTTTCTTGGGACTCTATTGTAACGATTTAATTGATTAATTCAGATTTAACGGGTTAATTTATGAGGTTTGAATCTTATTTCATCATTACTTTCTTTTGGATTATTGAATTAATAGAATTGATTTAATGGATTCCTTTGAATATAATGAAATTGAGATGATTTCATTGTTTACCATGAGCTAATTTCATCTTAGTCTAGGGTTTGTATGAATTTTATCATGATTATTATATGAATGAGTTTTCACCCAAATTGTTTATGTTTCAATTTTCCTTATTGAATTGAATGAATGATTACGAATAATTGATTGGCCACCATTTATTTAACTTAGGTATTGAATGAAAGATCAAGAGATGAAATTTAATATTGGAAATAATTTCAATTTGGATCTTAGGATAAATTAGAAATATAAGTCCTACGAATTAAGTTTTAGTTTCTTGTGAGAAGATTAATTGAACAAAATTTATGAATGCAAGAGCTAGTAAATTGTTTTCAATTGGATCAATTATTAAAAATAAAAAAAATTGGAAACATAATCATTTGGGTGGGTTCTTGGTCATAATAGGATTGATAAATGAAATACAAACCTTAGACATCTTTCATCCATTGCATAAAAACCCTTGCATTTGCATTAAACATTCATTTTAATTTTCTGCTTTAGAATCATTATAATTTTCTTGTCCCAATCATTCAAATTCTTTTCATTTAATTTGCTTTAAATCAAGACAAATATTTCCATTTGCAATTCCTTGAGAGATATGACCTTGGGTGTTTCCGATATACTATAATTGCCTTATATACTTGCGAGTCACTTTTGGACATTATATTTTGAGGTGAACAAATGGTCTCCCTACCCCTTCTATACACTCCATCCAAACAGGCTGTAAATGGCCGTAACATCAAATTTAGTAGAGCCTGAAGAAGGCTAAGCAAAGTGAGTCCATATATGGTTCGTAGGGTCAAACTTGTCATTATTAGGCATAATAGGTTGGGGGCCATCCTTCCGATACAATTGCCTAAGACAATATTTGTCCTAAACATCTTTAGCAGCACAAATATTATGGTAATACTCAGGAGGGAATTCACACCATAGGGCATTAGGTTCAGCAGGGGGCCATATTTCATGAGAACAACATTGTTCTTTTCACAAATATAATGCTAAACGGGAATAAACTCACCTAAAAAATCAATTTGAAAAATCAAACACATCCCTATAAAGCAAAAGATAGTAAGATTTATAGGCAAGAACTTGAGGATTTATGGTTACACAAGTGCCTAAAAGGTGATCATCCATGATAGTATAAGGATGATGGAGGACAAGCATAGTTTGGATTACAAGACCATCTGTCCTAAGTGATTTACCTAATATCTCAACAAGAAATCTTACCCACTCATTAAGAGGGTTGAACCAAAGTAGGAAAGTAAATAAACATGTGTTGTCTTGCAAATATTGAATGTAGCATAGAAAATGGAAGGGCTAGATTTCTACAGCAATATGGTAGAGATGGAGGAAATACCACAGAAAGCAAAGGAATTCTTTAAGCTATATCTAAGATGAGACCACTTTCATATCCATAAAAGCGTAAGGCCTAAGAAAAGGTTAATCAGGGTGAATAACTAATTCTCTCACAAATTAAGGGCCATACTTCTAAATGAGGCATGTTTGATAATTAAAGATTTATTTAGAGGCTAAATTATGGAGGGTTGTTTGGGAGATGTTTGTTCAAATATCTAGGGGAAAACCCTAGTAAAGAAAGGGATCAGGTCCAAAAGAAGAGGAGGATGAAGAGGATGCCACGAGTTCAAGAAAATAACTAGGAAAAATAATTAATAGGTCAAGAGAGGCTTCTTAAACTTGAAAGAAAATTTAAAACAAGATTGTGGTTTGCCTTATACATGCATCCTCAATTTATACTAATTCATTGTCCTTATAGACAGAATAACTAGGAATATAATAGAACCCTTTCTCAGAAATTGATCCATCTGGTAAGAAAATTTTGTCCTGTCTATAATGTAGATATATTAGATGAGACTAGTCATACAACTATAATTCACTACCCAATCAAAGGTAATAATTATTCCTCAGTATGTGTCTGAAAAGATTAGGTTAATTAATGAGATGGTCAGAAGTAATGTTGGTTAGGGCTTATCCTATCATCAGGCAATAAGGTACTCTTATTACTAGGGAATACATATAGAGAAAATTTTCAAACTCAATACTCTAATAATTCAATGAAACAAAGATGTCCATTATATTTCCTTTCCTACTATGTTTCTTAATAAAGAGCTTTTTATCTACTCGAACACGGCTTCAGAAGTAATGAATTACACCATTTACAATTTATTAAAGATCTTAATCAAGCAATTAATAACTATATTTAATTTTAGTAGATAAACATTAAACTCACAATTATGTTTGAAAAGTTCATAATCACAACCTAATTAATTAAATTTGAAGAAATTTAGATATTTGAATATGTAATAAATGTACTTACTTACAAAGGACACTAACTATGGACAACGTTGAATTAAAAGCAATCGAGACTCAAAAGATGAAAAGGAATCCTATGCTTCGCATGCCTTAACCCTAAACCATCTAAGACTCATATGACACTATCTTTACTTTAGGTCACAAGACCATGCTCTAATACCAACTATGTCATGACCTAAACCTAAGGGCACATGACCAGCACTAAGGCACAAGTGATGTATGTGGCTATCAATGCTTGTAGCAAGCCTTATAACTTATCAAAAGATAAACCATCAAATCAAAAATTTTTATCATTTCATAACATAACCCTGGGCCCATAGGTTAAGTTGACTTATTCTATCATCCATTCAATGCCATTTTAATTTAATACACCATCTAATTTAAATAACAAATCAAAATAATATTTTGCTTAACCAGGCACTCAACATCCAAAAGGAATTTACAAAGATGACAAAAATTAAATTACAGACCATAAAGATAGCATTGCAGAGTGCTAGAATAGTAATACAAATTAATAAATCTAATACATAATTCAGTTTAATAAACACATATTACTATTGGAGAAATGAAGGATATTAAATCAATTAATAAATTCTTCATGAGCTCATCCCTGTGAACCATCAAAATTGCAACTCTAGACAAACAACACTCGATTACGAACCTATAGAATTAAATTGGGCCAAAATCGGATAAAAAATGGATGAGAAAGGGTCAAAAAATGAGGTATGGCAACCAGTTGGCTAGCTGTGATTGCCACAGAGTGCTTTACAGTTACCACAGCCCCTGATGAGTTACCGCAATGCTTTTCTTCCTAAATCCCACACCGAAAATTCACTCTTTTAAGCCTCTAGCTCCCCTTATAAATACCTTGCACCTCTTAACAACTTCCATGCATAATTATATGCTTCCATACTCTCTTTAAAGCTTTATAAACCCTATTCCTAACCTTTCCAATCATCAAAACCCTCTTTCTAAACCTCCAAATCTCTAAAATCCTATTCCAAAACCTCCTCCATCACATCAAACCTTATTCATAAGCTTCCTAATCACCTAATCACCTCAAGCCTTATTCATAAGCTTCATAATCATCTCAAAACCCTATTCATAAGCCTCCTAATCACCTTAAACCCTATGTCTAAGCTTCCTAATCAAGAAAAGGTGCAACTTAAGTTATTTCTTTCAAAGGGAATTCGTGGTACTCAAGTAAAGGTGCAATCCAAGTCCCTCCAAGAAGAATTTGTGTTACTCAGGAGTCCTTCTTCTAAAAGGAGTGTTCGTGCTATCCCTAAGCCATAGTGGAACTTAAATCTGGTGCTAAGCTCACTCCTTACATTCGTCACGGCCAAAAGCCAAAGGTAAAAGTTCTTTCCTTTTCCTTTTCAATTTCAATTTCAAGGTCTAAATTTTAAAATATCTAGTATTTGCTAATTAAAATTTGGCCTAATTAACAAATCCTTAAGCCTTTAAAATCAATCAAAACATGATAATAAAGGTAATGACTTAAAAACCCTCCTTTGCAAGAAGGAAGAATTGTGTGGGGTTTGATTCCCATTCAAAGGGATACGCAGGCTTACTGTCTCTAAGGCATTCAACTTCACTAAAATTAACAACTTCTTCCCTTTATCACCTTCTTCACATAGTTTACGATTGAATTTGTTTTTCTTAAATAAAAGTCAAACTTTTAGTTCTTTTTATTACAATTGTTTTATTACTTTTTCTTACTTTAGTTGTTCAGATTATATTTGGGGAATGTGTGTTTTTCTTAGGACCCATAAGGGCTAGAGAAAAGATCCCCTGATTTTGATATTTTGACTTGTAATAGTTTTAAGTAGTTTTTCTTTATTTTTTATATTTTATAATTGTCATTATCTCATATTTTCCATGCATTGCATGAGTATTATTTGTTTCATACATCATATTATATATGTTCATGCATACATAAAAACTTTTTTTCTTTTTTACAAAAGCTATTTTGTATTTAAGCCAAACTAATTTTTGTATTGTTTTAACCAAAACCTAGTCTCCGATACCTCTTTGGTCATTTGAGGACTAGTGCTTTTCCTTAGGATAAATGGTATAATTTTGGAGTCAATCAAATTGGATTTTTCCTTTAATTTTCCCAACTAAAATAAACAAAATTAAAGTGGTGACTCCTTTTACAAATTACAATTTACAAAATATAATTTGATGAACTCATAGCAAGTTTCAATCATGATGTTTCTCCCAATGAGTATTTTTTATTCCCTTTAGTGAATTAGATCGGTGCTCAGGTGGAGCCTCACAATCTCATGACCTGGAAAAATGATTTTAATAGGAATGATCATTTAACTTAATGAATGATACTAACCATTATATTAACTTGGTGTTTTATAAACAGGTAACTAATGTTCATATTAGTGCATCATGTCACAGAGGCGAACAAATCACGTAAGCAAATTTGGATGAAATACACTCCACATTACCACACTAAACCTCAATATGGAGAGCTAATCCCCCTATCCTATCTCTCTGAATCCAATATTATCTCTTATTCCAATTCTAAGGCCGCAACTATCCAAGTAGTGCTAACCTGACTGGTCTCAGTAAAGCGATGAGTAGGCCTTCAGCCATTAGCCACCAGTAATAGCTCATCTTATCTCAATCATCATAACTAAATCCACATTCCTAAATGGCACTATTTCATCTTGATTCCATCCATTAACCATAAATAATTATACATCAATCATTATTAATTCATCAATCACAGTCAAATGATAACATGCTTATATGCAATAATAATGCATACATACATATATATATATAATTATACATACAACAAGTATAAATGCATGGAAAACATAAAAATATATTAGAAAGTTTTAGTCATAGATTTAATGATGCATCTAACTGACTTTCCATTTTGACGTGTAACCTCTAGTAGCAAAAAGGATGCCTGAGACATCAACACTTCCAAATTATCAATGAATTCCCATATACATAACCACAGTTACACCACCACTCCTAGTTTCCAACCCAACAACATTGCCACAGTATCTGATTATTAGTTTTCCTAAAATTAATCTACTCAAATGCATATATAACTATGAGTCTTTTTTAATTTTTACTTTAATTTAAATATTAATAATTCCTATAATTTCATAAACCGAATAATATTTATGTAATGATTGTTCCATTTTCAATAACATTAATATAATTTATTTTCTTAAAATCAATTTCACATAATTCATAGAATTCTTAATAATTTTCAAAATTATTTCAAATAATTATAATTAATTATTAAATTCATAATTAATTCATAAATGCAAACTAATCAATTTCATCATTGAAATAGACATTAAAAACTAATGTAAAACTATCGATAAAGTTCACCATAAAGGTTGTTTGAAAAATGTCGATGGCAACCGATTGAGATGAAACTAACTTCGAATACTTTCTCTTAAAGTGAGGAACATGAAAACATATGGCACTCTCCCTCACTTGCTAGAATTCATTGAAAATCAGCGTTGGCATCTAGTTTCATCATTGGATTCTGACAAAATCAAATTAATTCCAAAATTCACAATTGATATGTCAAAATGAAGCTTATGAGAAGAGGATTCCAATGGTACCTAAACCATCATGAACGGATGTCAAAATCGACCAGAATGAGCTTGAAAAGCCTAACTGTTATTATTTGTTTGTCACATTATTTGATTACTCATGCTTAATAGTTATCTTAAGGCCTAATGGTATCATTAATGTCATAACCCACTTGTTAAGCCGTAACGGTCCTAGGGCATAAGGAGACATAAAGTCACCTAAGATTGTAGAACCCTTTTTACTTAGTATTCTTTACCATTTACTATGTTAAACCTTATCCTAAGATCAGAACCCAAATGCCCTTTCCTTATTTCATTATCAGGATGGACTTATTATGGCAATAGAGAGATGTTAATCAAAATTGTCATTATGAATCAATTTATCATTTAAGATAGAAACAATATCTTTAGAAGAAATAGTAATTTCTTGGAAGTGGAATGCTTCCCACACATATAACTTAAAGAGTGGTAGCCTAAGCTATGCTCACTTGCATGTATCACATTATGCAAGACTAATAAGGTTTTACGTTAGGTGTTCCCCCCTAACTTGGGTTATTTCTTCTCTCCCTACCTGCTGGTTTATACCAAGTTTACAAGGTTTGATGTGTTACCCCACATTAGAAGGGTATTTTTACTTATCAATAAGCATCAATATAGAGGTTTAAATACAAGTCACAATAAGGAATTCAATTGTCACATTATAAAGTCAATATGAAAGATTCACCAAGAAATTGGGATATTTTAATGAAGATGGTTTCATCAATAATGGTTCATAGAATATGGCACACATCATATTATATTATTAGGTACTCACTTTGGACTCCTTTGCTCATATTTATGTTTAACTTTGATGCTAATAGTGCTCATCGCACTCTTGGACAATGTCCTTGTCTTTAGATTCTACACATTTTCATTTCAATTATATATTAATCACTTCCTTGTTATGACATTAGTTTAAATTTAGCATAACATGTTAACACTTATATCTTATTCATTGTAGTGCTAACTTATTAATTTTAAGGTCAAGACACACTATATATATACTTGTTACTAATTTTAATATTTTCCTTTAGTTGTTTTCCAAATGGCTAAATATATTCACTTAAGGAAAGATAATTCCTTCCCTCCTAATTTCCTATTTCAACTTCATAATACCCAATTAGAATCAATTTAAACAATTTTTAGTATTCAATCGGATTAATTCCACTTTTACCCTCCAATTCCATAAATGAATCCAATTTCATTAAAATTGGGAAAATTATTTCTATCAATTGAATTTTTGAAATTAATATTATACAAATCATGTTACACCATTCTTAAGCTTAATTACCCCTTCAATTTCATTAATTTAAGTTCAATTCTCAAAATTCCTAAATTGGTCTATAAACCCTATAATTTGGAGAAAACCATAAATTTCCCATCAAACCTCAAATTGGTCATAGATTCATCAAATTAATACTTAAACAATCATTTCCCATCAATTAATTGAGATCAAATCACTTTAATTCATAAAGCACCAATTCTTCCAACTTTAGGTAATTTTGGGGAAAACCTATAAATTCTTAATTAATTCTCAAATTAATCATTGAATTATGAAATTAGCATGGTAGAAAGCCTATGTGATCAATCAAACATCAAAAGTAAGCATTAGAATATAGAGTTTCTCTTTTAGTTTAGTTTATGCCTTCAAAATTTTCAAGTTTTGAACCAAGTTTCCATAATTCATTTTTAGCACTTCCTAACCATTTTTCTCCATCCAAAATAACCTTAGATACTCTCAAATCAAATTTAGAATACTGCCCTATCACATCCCAATTTTGGAGATATGACAGTTTTAGAATATGGGGAGACATAAGGTCACCCACGCCCATAGAATCCACTCATGCACATATAAGCACTGCCTATGATCATACCAAAATCTCATGCATTAACTTAATTTGACCATTAATAAAGGAAAACCTTAATTTACAGAAGAATAGTTTAAAAATACTTTTAATATAATCCATAAGAAAATAATATTTAAGACTCCAAATAAATCATCAAAGGAATAATTTTCCAAAAAGAAACTCCCTAAATAAGAACTCCCAGAGCATCTAAAAGTGACTCTTCATATCACCATATGATAATAAACTTGGACAAGGAAATCCCCTAAGTAGAGTAGATTACTTGAGCTATCACCTTGCCTCCTCATAATGCTTATTTGGAAACCACACAAGAAAAGGGGTGAGATAAACAATCTCAATAAGTAAATAATATGGCTTATACAATAACACATATCCTATATAAAGGGCTCATAGCTTATAACTCATAGTTCAAGATTCATAATTCATGATTCATAGTTCATGGTTCATAGTTTACAATTTAGCAAGGTTTGTAGAAATCACACTTATCACTTATCACATAGAGAGTGAAGGTTGCTGCCATATTCACTTGAACACATAGAGGAGAGGTGGCATCAAACCAAATTCCAACTTCTATCACATAATAAACGTGAAACTAATCAGGCCCTATGGCTAAAATTGCCCCTTCTAGCTAAGGTGGATACTCTGACCCTATCCATTAGGTTAAGACTATGTGCATAGGTTATGATGATTTCCTGCATCGGCATGAGGATTTTTGTGTAAAAGGGTTCATAGGTACCATAGCTAGAGCTAATGGCAATCACTTGTAACAATAGCATTGAATAATGTAATCACATGTAATAGAATAGCAATAGATGTTTACCTTATTGAGAAAAAGATAAATAATAGCGTGGTTCTAGAAAGAAAGTAAAGTAAAGCAATAATCACAAAGGTTCCTTCTTATCATTGAATAATCAATAATGGTTTTGGACCAATTATCCTTTGGCAACCTAAGCTTAACAAAGAAATCATATAGTCATAATTGAAAATGGAAAAGGTTAACAAAGAAATCATATAGTCATAATTGGAAATGGAAAAGAAACTTAGGTTTCAAGAATCTCAAAAGTTCACATATTATTATAACTTGTACTTGTAACATAAACATAATGTTTACTCACCTTGTGGTTCCTTAGCTCCTAATACTCGTAGCCCTTGCACTTCTAACAATCCTCAAGCTCTAACATAATATTATAATTCAATACTTAGCATTGTCTTAACATCATGCTATCCTAACCCATTACTACCCCATGCATATATATCATTCATATATACTTGGAGTTGCACTTAGAAGTGCACTCATAACTTGCACATAACATATTGACTTTTAAGTTTGGCACACTTTGCCTTCTTAGGCTCACATTAAATCATATAATAACTCATACTAAGACTTTTCTAAAGCCAAACACCATAAATCATAATCTTAATGTCAATTTAATTTAACTTCCAACTTGGTACACTTAATACTTTTTCGTACATATCAACTTTATCAAGCAAACCATAAAAGAGTCTTACTTGTCTCCTTTGACCAAATCATACAGTCAATCTCATAGTCAATTTAAGGTCATCAATTCATAATTAACATAACATAAAACCTAATTCACATGTCACCTAATCATATACACATATTAATCAAACATGACAATTAGGGTTTTGGAAACGCTAGGTAGGCCGAAACACTCTAGGTGTTTCTTTGAGCTATCTTTCAACCAACATGCAATTAAATCATGTATTATTCACATATACATGCCAACAATCATTAAAATATACCTTACAAAAATTATAGACCATGGGATCAAAATTCCAATATAGGCCGAATCTATATTGGCATGGAAACCATGGATTTTCTTATTTTTCATCCTTTCTAATCATTATAGTAATATGTAAACACATTATTTAAACTAATATTTTCATGTAGATATAACAAAAATTAATTTAGAACATCAAAATACAAAAATCACCCCCTTATGTTCATATGCATGAAAATTCCAACTTTTAAGTTTTAGGGTTCACCTTTGATGGATTTACGAAGAAAGAGATACGTTTACAGTTGGAAATCAGTTTCTCCTTCAAAAACACAACCTAAGCCAATTTTCATATGAAGAAAATTAATAAATAAACATTCTCATATGGATTATCCATGGTGATTTTCATAAAAATCAAAAAGTAACTTGAAAGAAGAGAAAAACTTACGAAGAAGATCACAAAATCGCAAGGTTTGGAGGCACGTTGTGTTTTTCGGTTAAGAGAGAATTTTTGAGAGAAAATTTTGTAAAAATTTGATGGAAAACAAAATGAGGCTGCCACAAGCTAGGATGGCCAAATTTTAAGTTAAAATTAGGGTTTTGGGTGCAAAATTACAATATTGCCATTAATGAGCTAAGTTGGGAGTGCTTAGGTGTATTGGGCTTTTAATCCAATTTATGGGCTGATTTAAATGTATTAAAAATAAAATATTTTGCTTATTATTTTCATTAAAATTCTCCCAAAATATTTAATTTAAAATATTTTAAAAATGCTTATAAAAATTATTTTATGCTTAAAAATCGCTTTGTGCATGAAAATTCACTTTGTATGCAATAAATCATTTTATGCATTTGCACTTCACATAAATCACCTATTTCATATTCAAAATTCATATTATGCATATTAGAACTAGTCTAACATGCCACTTGCTGATAAATCATATAGCAAATGAAATTTCATGAAAGCACACACTTTGTCACAATAGCCGTAAAATCAAGCAATTTGTCATGAAACTCCTAGCCTAGGTATGAGTTGTTACATTCCCCTTTTATTTCATCAAAGTGATTGAAATTCACATGTAGTGTAGCTGAGTGACTTCCATGCTTTCTTTGCTTATTTTTACATAATAAACCTTAAATTCTCAAACTCAAATCTCATATTTAATTAAAGAACAAATAAAATAAACATTTCCTAATCTTATTCTCACTTGGCCGATTCATATAGATGTGGAAATGAAGAAAATTTACTACTAAAATACTAATCTCATACTTAAAACATATAAAGAAAAAGATGAGTATAACCTTTTACCTTGGATGGCCTTGTTTTGAGTTTCTATGTTGATGTTAGGGTGGAGAGGCTTTTCCTTTTGTTGGTGCAAATTTTTGGTGTAGAGTTTACCAAATGATGTTCATAAATAAAATTTCCATTTATATATAAGATGTTGAATGATAAGGATTTATTGGCTAGGATTTGATCACAATGTATGGTTATGATTTAATGAAATAGGATGGCTAGGATTTTATCTAAGTTAATGATCTTCATCATATGGTGTGGAAATAATAAAAACGAATGTAGAGTTTGGTGTTGGAAAAGTGAAAATTCAAGTTGGAGAAGGATTTGACATAGTTAAAAAAATGGTGGCTTCTAAGTCTAATTTGGTGGCTAACTCATCCTACACCAATTTAACCTTGGTTAACTATTCTTAACTCTAGTTAAGTATATGTTTACCTATTTATGGGCCTTGTGGGCCAGCCATTCTAAGGGGCTTGGGCTTTAGGGTTCGAAAGCCCATTAATAAATCCACATATGCATATTTTATACTTAGTAACTTACTAAAATTTTCATTTCTTTACTTTCACTTTGGTGTACATATTTTTACTTTTTAATTTCACTACATACTCTAAACATTGTTAGATAAATTTTATTCACTTTATAATGTACATTTACTACCCTTCATAGCATTGTTCAAGTGTGTAAATCATGTAGGCTCACTAGGTCAAACTAAGTTTGACATCTATTATACCATTAGAGCTTTGATTAAAATCAACTTCTCATGTCATTATTATTATCTTCAATGACTTAGGAGATGTTTAATTATTATGTTTGTGTCCATTCACTAGCACTTTAGATTTACATTTCCAATAAACAATTAACATAGTCACATTAGGTCAAACTTGTTTTGACTTTAATTTTATGATAAAAATACTTATCAAAATTGATTCCATTCTTCCTTCATGATCACATTGTTCATTAAAATAAATCTCTTATGGCACCGTTATTAATTCTAATGGGGTAAGAAAACCTTGGGTATTACAATTAATTGCCCCAAACACATATTAGCTCATATTTTTACAATTAATTACCCCAAACACATATTAGCTCATATTTCATGCATCACAATTCACAAATAGTTATAAACTTTAAGTTATACATATGATTGGCGTTTTGCAACATCGGGAGTTTTACATTTACAATAGCTCAATGACTAATTCTACCCTAGCTCTAGGCAAGTGTACCTATCATTTAGGTAATATAGCAGTAACGAGGTCGATCTATAGAGACACCGACACAAGTACTAGCTCAAGCTTAAATTACTAAATTCAAGATTAATTAAACTAAACTATTTAAGACTAATCTATGAAAGCAATAAAGGATAGATGATAGAAAATTAATAGCGAAGTTCATCTAGATATTGAATTCCCCTAGCCCCTCATGGATGTTAAGAATAATGGTATGAATCATTCAAATAATGAATTGAATTGGACTCTCACTAAATTAGATAGAAACCTTTCTCAAGTGATTAAATTCCTAACTTCCTAAGTATTACAGGGGAATCTCTTCTCAACCTATAATCAAATAGGAGCCATATTAAATTCAAGAGATTACCATCTAAAGAAGTCTTGTAGGTCTATCTCTAGCACCCCAATCAACCCTCTATTCCCAAGAGTGATCTATCTATGTCAGGGTATCTCAACTCATCCAATATAGAAACAATATCTAATCAACAAACCAGTAATTTCCAATCAAAATAAATATCATAAATCATGAAAATAAAATAATCCAAAGATATATTGATTCAAAACAAATAATTCAATTCATACAATTAAGAACTTGGGTTTATCTTTATCTAGATAAATAACAAATTAGTTCATATCAGAGAATTAAAATAAAGAATACAAGAGAAGGTAAAGGAAACTCAAACAATCCATAGACAATGAGAAATCCCTGCTTTGATCTTCATTTCTCTTTAAAATTTGCAGCTTATTGGATCTTCACCATGAAAATTTGCACAAAACTTCCTCTCACCCTTTTGTGAGGGCAGCTATTAGGAAAAGCTCTCCTTTTCTAATGTAAATTGTGAAAGCTCTCCTTTTTCTAATGTAAATTATGTCCTTTTATAGTGCTTTGAGGCTTATTAGGGTTTGGATTGGTGTTAAGCATGGATTGGCCAATTTTTGCCATGTCAGCACAGCTAGGCTAGGTGCCAAGATACAATGTTTGGATTATATGCCTATTTTGGATAAAAAAATGAAGGAATTAGAATTTTTAGTCTTCTTAACATTTGTAGTTCTTTCTCTTAGTCTTCCAATGATACCTAAACCAACTCAATCAGACCTCTTTAACTCAAGTTATGCTGAAAATACTATAAGGTATTCAAAGCTATCTCATCCCATGTTAGATTACTGCCCCTGATTCCTTAGGCCACACTCATGGGCCATAGGATAGGAATGATCTTTAATAATTTACCTGTTTTCTTCTATTTTTATTCATTGGCTTTGTATTTTCTTGATAAATCAATCCATGGCTCCTAAAACATAAAAGAATATCTCACCCCATGTCAGGCTACTACCCCTAATTCCTTAGGCCAGACTCATGGGCCATAGGACAGGAATGATCTTTAATAATTTGCCCGTTTTCTTCTATTTTTATTCCTTGGCTTTGTATTTTCTTGATAAATCAATCCATGGCTCCTAAAACATAAAAGAATTCTAGAAAAACACTTAAACAAACAAATCAAACTCAATTTAAGGATTAAATACATTAAGAATAAAGGGTAAAATGTAGTCAATTAAGTAATTATCAAATTCCCCAACACTAGAGTATTTGCTTATCCTCAAGCAAATTAAATTGAAACAATAGTAAGAAAAACAAAATCTACCCTCTAAAGTTTAAAAAAACTACAGTTTATAATAACTCATTATTAGTAAGGCTTAAAATCCTTAATCAAAAATTAATTTTCAACTGTAGCAGTAAAAAGCATGAAAGTTTCATGACAAAACTTGTAAACCAAAAACTTGAAAGCTAAAGTTACAAATGTGAGCAACTAATTCTAAGATAACAATGGTCTAGGTATAGTAGGTGCATAAATGTTTTTCTCCTAGGTGCATGACCATCCTCCTTGAATTTCAATTTTCTTACATTCAATTGCATTCAACTTAATTTTCTTTTTAATGCATAATTTAAGGAGCCCGACTTGTTTGAACTGTCAAGCTAGCAATTTTATATGAGTGCAAACATTTGTGATGCTGATCCCCAATTACTTAACTAGAACAAGTTTAAGTTCAAATGGCTACTACCACTATTCATGATCTCGACCCTCTAGTATTTTAAAAGAGTCAGAACAATGGAATAGGTTTTATTTTCAAAGCTCCTTTTGCAATTGCTTCTTTTCTTTTATATTCAAGGAAAACAATCACACAACCTAAGATATTAAGTATTTCTACATAACCAAAACTAGTGTAACTATGGAAAATTTTTGAAAACTTTTGTTCTCAGGAATATAACTAAAGTTTCAAAGGTTAGAAATTGCAAAATTTGTCAATTCCATTTCCTAGAAAAACTACCACATTCAATCATTAATAGATGACCAATTCAATTAAGCCAAACATCAATAAGTCATTATCATTCACAATTTAACAAATTTCATTTCTAAAGAGGCAAATTTGAAATCATACCATTATCACAATTCAAGTCACTTGGATTCAAGATAAAACAAGGCAAAAGATAAATAATAAAAGCCTTCCCCCCACACTCAAGTAACACATTGTCCCTAATGTGTTATAAATAAATAAAGAATGAAGGGTGAAGGGAAACTGCCCTAAATATTTTTTGAATCGATGTTGGGATCTCCTTTTCCATGAATTTCTGCCATGATCAAATCATCTTATATACTAAAGAGATATAGTTCTAAAGTAAAGGTGAAGATTAGATCAATAAAAAAAATAAAAAAAACAAATAGAAAAGCAAAGCTATAAAAATTTAAATCATCAATGGGTTGCCTCCCATTCAGCGCTTCTTTAATATCGTATTAGTTGGACGTTATCATTATTCATCTTCCACTAAGGGAGTGGAGGATTCTTGATAAGTGTTTATTTAACTACATTTTACCCTTTGTTCTTAATGTATTTTATCCTAAAATTGAGTTTGATTTGTTTGTTTAATGTTTTTCTAGAGTTCTTTTATACTTGTAGGAGCCATGGATCAATTTATTAAGAAACTACGAAGCCAAGGAGTGAAAACTGAACAAAAGGAGCAAAAGATTGAAGTTCATCTTTGTCACTACCAATGTCACTGCCCGTTTCATTAAGGGCCAATTCCAATCTGTCATGTAGCTTCACACATCTTGAGACACGGCCCTATCCGTGGCTATAGAGTGCAGTCACAACGTTGACATGCCCAGCAACACGGTTGTGTCATTGGTCATGTCCTGAACCCAAAAATGCACCTATATAAAGAAACTGATGCAGAAAACCAAAGGAGAGAGTCACCACAAAGCAAAAATGAAGATCTAAGGATTGGCTAAGCCCTAGAGTCACGGGAGAGGCTTGAAGGTTAGAGATATTAAGGATTTAATTGAATCAAAGACCAAGATCCAAGTGGATGTGGAAGATTGAAGAGAAGATTTCAAAGAACATCTCTAAGATTTGTTTGAGATTCCTCCCTTTTTTATTTTTTGCATCTTTGTTGTTCAATTTTAATATGAACTAATTATATTTGCAATGAACTCTAGTTTTCATTGTATAGATTGAAGGATTTAAACTTTAATCAATTCATCTTTGGTTGTTTTATTTTCATGATAAATCTTTTTATTCTAATTAGCAATTACTAGTTTGTTGATTGGATATTATTTCTATATTAGATGAGTAGAGATACACTGATATAGATAGATCACTCATGGGAATAGAGAGTTGATTGGGTTGCTAGAGATAAACCTATAAAACTTCTTTAGATATTAATCTCTTGAACTTAATGCTGCTCTTATATGATTATAGGTTGAGAAGAGATTCCCCTATAATACTTAGAAAGTTAGGGATTTAATCACTTGAGAAAGGTTTTTATCTAATTTAGTGAAAGTCCAATTCAATCCATTGTTTGGTATGTATGAGAAACTAAGGGGATTTATATTTAGATTAGCTTTGCCTATATTATTTCCATCAATATCATTTACTTGCTTTCTTAGGTTAGCTTAATTGATTCAACTTGGTTTAACTAATCTACATTTTGATCAACTAGACAATAGTTGAAGTTTGCGCTAGTACTTATACACAATCCTCAGGGAGAGGATACTCATACTCACTACTTTATTACTTGATAACGATCTGTGCACTTGCAGTTTATTAGTGTGCGTCTTGGCACATCAAGTTTTTGGCGCCGTTGCCGGGGATAGTTTTATAATATTAGCAATACTAATAGAGATTATTGATCTAGTTTTTATTTTTGTTTTTGTTTTTGTTTTTGCTTTACTTGTTTTATTTGTAGTTATTTTTTATTTATTTTTTCTATTTTACATTTTTATTTTGCTTTAAGTTTGTGTTTCCAGAAAAGAAATTTTTTTTTCTCCATGGCTGATCGGAACTATCATGACTAGAATTTTTACCTAAATTCAGAATGGGGGTACTAAGGAAATCAGTATTACGATCATGGATATTTCTATGAAACTGATTTCCCAAAGGAACATGTATAGGAAGCACCAAAGGAGAAGTCATCCCTTGATTGTGCATTAGAAAGATTTACAGCTTCTACGGAGAATTGGGTTGAGGAATTGGACAAAATAAATGAGGCATTAATAGCCAACTTCCCAACTTAATTTAAAGTGGACACTATATTGGAGGATGACTAATATGTGGCATAACCAAACTAATAATGTCTTTAATAATTTTGTTTAAATGCATGCATGTTTTGTGTTAATTTTCTATAGTAATGTGTGATTGATCTTTTGTTTGAGTGTTATAGGATAATATAAATGTAAGAACATGATTTTGATTGAAAATGGAAGCTAAGGACCAAAATGGAACCAAGTGCCAAGCTTAGGAGCAAAGACAAGCCAAGGAAAGGATTTCAAGGTTGTCACCAGTCGGCACCAATTGTACCGACTCATGACAGTGAGGGAATGTCACTAGTCAGTACAGTTGGTGCTGACTCGTGACAGGGTAGTTACTACACCCTTTTAAGGCACCCTTTCATTTTGACACATTTTTCAAAGGGGCACTTCTTAGAACACCTTGGGGCTTATAAATACTTGGATTTGGCTTCATTTTAAGGGGAGATACTATTGTATTAGATAGGAAAAACTTACTTAAAATCCTTGTAAACACCTTATTAGAATTAAGTGGTTTGTATAAAGTGTCCTTCCAAAAGGCACTTCAAGTTCAAGAATTGTGCAAGTCATTTCCTAAAGAATAAAGGAGTCTTCATTCATCAATCTTTCTTCCTTTCTTCTATCTTTATTTTACTATTCAATAATAAATGCTTGCATTATTTCTATGTCATATTTTACCATGTACTTAGGCTAATAGGTTGTTAGAATTGCAATGATGAATTAATTTTATGAACTACATTCTTAATATGCATGAATGATTTAGTTTCAATTGAGTCCTACATTGTGTTATGTATGCTTGATCACCATATATAACTTGTTAATCATTTTGTTCACAACGAGAGTTGGGGCATTTTAGTGGAAATGCAATTGAAATTACTTAAAGGATAGGAGAGTACCTGGAGACAAGAAATCCACTTTGAGGGGTTAAAGAATTGGCATGGAACTTAATGGTTTTTGTTTATCTCTACAATATCATGAGAGTGCTTGTAGACTCTAAATGAAAATACCCTTAATTGACAACGAGAGTTGCTTTTAAGGACTGATGGTCATATTTTCCAATCATTGCATGTATTTATATGTTGTAAATTTTTATAGTTCAAAATTAATTCTGAATTGTAATTCTATTATTTATTATTATTGTTATTAATTAAAGTAATAATAAAACTCTAGTATTTTAAATTAAATAGAATATATCCATAACTTTTGTTTGTTGTTTGCCTCTCTATCTTAGTAATTACCTAGTTAATATAAAATTACTCCAAATTCCCTAGAGTTCGACATCCTACTCACTCTGTACTTAGTCTTAGAGACTAAGGTATTAAATTTGACCCACATCAATGACGAGAATGCATAAGAGGAGCAGAGGTTGGAAGAGATGTTTGTGACTTTAGTGGAAGCTACAGAGAAAAGATTTTAGAGCATCGAGATAGCTCTAGAATACTAACAGACCTCTCTTCACAATTTAGAGAATTTCATTGGGCAGATCTTGGAATTGCTAAGTGAGAGACCTAAAAGCAATTTGCTTAATGATACCAAAACCATACCAAAAGAGCAATAAAGGACCATTACCATAGCATGGTTGTGGAATGATGATAGTGATGAAGAAGAGAATGATAAGGACAATTTAGGGTTGATGAATGCAGAATTTGATGATTGCTTAAGTGAGCAACCCCAAATCTAGTAATGGGGCATGAATGGAGTAGAGTCCAATGTTAAAGAACTCTCTTCTGATGGTAGTGAGTTATAGGAAAGCAAGGAGGGGGAAGCTATACATGCTAAAAATCAAACCTCCCCTATCATATTAGCCCTCCCACTTTTTGAAGAGAATGCTCATAACCCACTCACAACCCCAATAACCACGCTTCATATACCCCTAATACCATCAACTGAACACTTAACCACAAATGATCTTACACCTTTGCCAACTTTCTCTACATGCATATTTGTTAGAGAATCAAGTATGTGGCTAATACTTATAGTCTCTAAATTTTCTTTTGGAAGGGACTTTTGTTTTGTAGAGGTGTTGAAGCTAAAGGTTAGTGAATTTGGGTGGAGCATCTCAAAATTGCATAAGGTGGCTGATATTTGTGATATGCCTGCTCTCTTGGGTGCCAAAGCTAAAATCCTTACATCTAGTCCATGGGTAAGATTGTTCAATGATAGTTTTGAACTTGGTAAGCATAGGCTTACACGAAATGGGGAACCAAAAATATTTCTTATTGCTAAAAGAAGGATTTGCAAAGGCCACCACCTTTGCATATTCTTCTTTATCTTAGTTTATGGAGGTAGACAGCACAATGAAACCTTTGAGCCATTGGTGGAAGATGAATAATGATAATGTCTAGTTAATACGACATTAAAGAAGCACTGAATGGGAGGCAACCCATTGATAGTTTATTTTATTTTCGTTTTTATGTTTATTTTCTTCTTATTTTTGTTTTACATTGAATGGATCTTACCTTATAGTTTGATCTTTCTCTGTGCAGAAATATTGATCATGGCAAACTCTCACTAAAAGGAACATCGCCAAAGATTCATGTGGTACATCATTCAGGGCAGTTAATTCTCTCTTTTACTTTTTCATTTTACTTGTTTATAACACATTGGGGACAATGTGTTACTTAAGTGTGGAGGAGAGGTATTTTAGTGTGTCCTATCTTTTATTGAATCTTGTGATTGAGTGTATTGAGTTATGGTGATAGTTTGATTTGAAATTAACTCTATTTAGTAATAAATTGGTCTAATTTTGCTATGACAATGACTTGTTGCAGTGTGGATTGAATGTGGTGGTCATGATTAGGGAATTAAATTTTTGCAAATCTTTTTTTTGCTTGATACCTTAGGTTTTATACTTTTATTTTAGTTTTAGTAGATATGCTTAATACCTTAGGTAGCTTGACTATTTTTCTTGAAAAAAAAAAAAATACATAAGTATATATAAAAAGAAAATTGTGCAAATGAGCTTTGAAAATGTTTACATATTCCACTATTCTTGAATCTTTTAAACACAAGGGATTGATAATATGAATAGTGGTAGTAGCCATTTGAATGTGTGATTCTAGTTAAGTAATTGGAGGCTGGCACCACAAGTGTTTGCATTTGCATAAAAAGGCTAGTATTGACGGTTAAAACAAGTTGGGCTCCTTAAGTAATTAAAAGAAAACTTGAATTGAAATGCATAGTCAATGAAAATGTTTTAGAGATTTCTTGATTTGGCTATAATGTTTAAGCCTTGTTGATTTCAAGTTGTTGTCAATCTTTTTGAATTTCTTTAGCTAGAGAGGGTAGGTTTTATTTCTTACTATTGTTACTATTTAAATTGCTTGAGGATAAGCAAATACTCAAATGTGGAGGAATTTGATAAGTGTTTATTTAACTACATTTTACCCCTCGTTCTTAATGTATTTTATCCTTAAATTGAGTTTGATTTATTTGTTTAGTGTTTTTATAGAGTTCTTTTATGCTTTTAGTAGCCATGGATCAATTTATCAAGAAACTATGAAGCTAAAGAGCGAAAACTGAAGAAAAAAAGCAAAGGATTCAAATTCATCTTAGTGACACGGTCGTGTCACTGCCCATGTCATTAAGGGCCAACTTCAATATGTCCTGTAGCTTCACAGAGCCTGAGACACAGTCGTGTCTATGGCTGTGGCGCACAGTCGTAATGTTAACATGCCCAGCAACATGGCCGTGTCATTGGCCATGTCATGAACCCAGAAACGCACCTATATAAAGAAATTAACACAGAAAACCATAGGGGATAGCCACCACAGAGCAAAAACAAAGATTTAAGGGTTGGCTAAGCCTTAGAGTCATGGGATAGGCTTGAAGGCTAGAGATATTGAGGATTTAATTAAATCAAAGACCAAGATCCAAATGGATATGGAAGATTGAAGAGAAGATTTTGATAAACATCTCCTAGATTTGTTTGAGATTTCTCCCTCTTTTATTTTCAACATCTTTGTTCTTTAATTTTAATATGAACTAATTATATTTGTAATGAACCCTAGTTTTGATTGTACAGATTAAAGGATTTAAACTTTAATCAATTTATCTTTGGTTGTTTTATTTTCATAATAAATCTTATTATTCTAATTAGCAATCGCTAGCTTGTTGATTGGATACTGTTTCTATATTGGACGAGTAGAGATACCCGGATATAGATTAATCACTCATAGGAATAGAGAGTTGATTAGGGTGCCAGAGATAGACCTATAAAACTTCTTTGGATGTTATTCTCTTGAACTTAATGTTGCTCTTATGTAATTATAGGTTGAGAAGAGATTCCCCTATAATACTTAGGAAGTTAGGGATTTAATCACTTGAGAAAGGTTTTTATCTAATTTCGTGAAAGTTCAATTCAATCTATTATTTGATATGTATGAGAAACTAGGGGGATTTATATTTAGATTAGCTTTGCCTAGATTATTTCCATCAATATCATTTACTTGCTTTCTTAGGTTAGCTTAATTGATTCAGCTTGGTTTAATTAATTTACATATTGATCAACTAGACAATAGTTGAAGTTTGTGCTAGTACTTATACACAATCCTCATGGAGATGATACTCATACTCGCTACTTTATTACTTGATAATGACCTATGCACTTGCCATTTGCTAGTATGTGTCTCGGCACATCAATTCCTTATGTTGGATACCTTTATAAATCAAAACAAAGAAGAGTATGTAAGGGTGTTGGTCCTTACATAGCCTTCTTTCAACAATGAAAAATATTTTGGTTCACCATTTCATGCAAACTTGAGCTTGCTAGTTATAAAACCATCGTTGAAGAGTTTTTCCCATCGATTTGTTCTAGGGACTGTTGGTTGAGCTTCCAAGAGATTGAGCATGGGAAGGGTGGATGTTTGGATTACGGGTGGGCTATGGTCATTCTCTTCAAAAAGTGGGAGGGCTAGAATGATAGGGGAGGTGTGATTTACAACATACATAACTTTATCTCCTTGCTCTCCCATAGCTCACTATCATCGGAAGAGAGTTCTTCAACACTTAACTCCACTCTATTCATGTCTCATTGCTAGATTTGGAGTTGCTCACTTAAGCAATCATCAAATTCTATGTGCAGTAGCCCCAAATTATCCTTACCATTATCTTCTTCATCACTATCATCATTCCACAACCAAGTTATGGTAGAGGTCCTTTGTTATTCTACAAGAATAGGGTAAGCATAGCTTGGCAAATTATCTTCTGATTGAGCACTTAGAAACTCCAAAATCTGCCTAACTTGAATTTCTAGGTTGTGAAGAGATGCCTGTTGGTTCTCTAAAGTTGTTTCAATGCTTTGAAATCTTTTATCCATTATTGATACTAAAGTCACAAACATCTCTTCCAACCTTTGCTCCTCTTATGCATGCTCATCATCCTCCAATGTGATGTCTACTTCAAATTGAGTTGGGAAGCTAGCTTATAATGTATTATTTCTGCTGCTCTCCACTTCCTTGATCCAATTGTCACATCCCAATTTTTGAGACATGATGGTCTTAGAACATGGGGAGACATAAAGTCACCCACACCCGTATAACCCACTTATACTTATGCCAAACATGCCTAAGATCGTACCAAACCCATTGCATTAACTTAAAATATCCAATAATATAGGAAAACTCAATATGTGGAAGAATAGTTTAGCAAAATACTTCAAAAACATCTCATAGGAAAATAACATTTAAAGTCATAAAATAAATCCTCAATGATTAATATCCTAAAATAAACCCCTAGAGCATCTATGAGTAACTCTTCATAACATAGTATAAGTAAAGACTTGGATAAGGTATCCCTAAGCAAAGTAGAATGCTTGAGCCATCACCTTGCCTCTTCATATTACTCACTTGGAACCACATAAGAAAAATGGGGTGAGATAGATGATCTCAATAAGTAAACAATATAGCATAAACGATATCATATATCCCATTTTTAAGAAAAGCCCATTGCATATAACATATAGTTCATGATTTACAAATCATGGTTTCATAGTTTTCAATTTAGCAAGATTTTCACTTTAGCAAGTTTGCAGAAATCACACTTATAACACTTATTACCCAATAAGAGTAAATGACTATACTAGCTCATTCACTCAAGGGAGAGGGGGCCTCATACTAAATTCCAACTACTAACCCAATAACTTATAAATTGGTGAAACTAATTAGGCTCTGTGGTTAGAACCACTCCTTCTAGCTGAGGTGGATATACAACCCCTATCCATTAGGTTAAGACCATTTGCACAGGTTCCAATGATTACCCGCATCAGCACGAGGATTTCTGCATAAAGGGTTAAAGGTACCATAGCTAAAGCTAATGGTATTCACTTTATAACAATGGCACTTAATGAAGCAATAGCATGTAGCATATTGGCAATAGCAATTCAACTTATTAAACAAGAGATAAAAGTATAGTGTGATTCCATATAATGGCTTTAGACCAATTGTCCTTTGGCAACCCAAGCTTAATAAAGAAATCACATAATCAAATTTGAAATGGTAGTGAACTTGGGTTTCAAGAATCTCAAAGATTACCATAATATATTCATGATAGCCTGTACTTATAACAATAACATAATGTTTACTCACCTTGTGATTCCTTCACTCCTAGTACTCGTAGTCCTTGAACTTTTAACTCCTTAAGCTTTAACATAATATTTAATGCAATACTTATATTTATTTAATCATCATGCTATCCTATCCCATAATTACCCCATGCACATATAACATTCACATACACTTAGAATTGCACTTAGAAGTGCACTGATCACTTGTACACAACATGTTGACTTTAAAAGTCTTGCCCATTTAGCCTTTATAGGCTCACATGAAAACACATTATAATTCATACCAAAACTTTTCTCAAGTCAAACACAATGTTATGATCATAATATCAATTCATTTTAACAATCATCTTAATACACTTAACACTTGCAAACATGTCAACTTATCAGTAGCCTTTCAAGTGTCATGCCTGTTTCTTATGTCCCATTTCATTGAATCAATCTCTTCATCAATTTAAGATCATTAATTCATTACTGACTCATCATAAAACCTATTTCCATATTACCCAATCACATTCACATTCTAATCACAACATAAGGGTAAGATACATTAAGTATAGCAAATTGCCTCTAGCCTTGTCTAGAGTCATTCCTTTAACCAACATGCAATTTAACCATCTATCATTCATTCATTCATACATGTCAATAATAATTAAGATACACTACATAAAGATTATAGACATTGGGATAAATATCCCAACAATGGCCGAATGCATTATTAAAGAGAAAACATGAATTTTCTTACTTTTCGCACTTTCCATCTATTACAGTAATATGCAAAAACATGGTTTGAACCAAGATTTTCATGTAATCAAAACAGAATCATTTTAGGTATTAGGGTGAAAACCATGAATTTCCTTATTCTTTGAAACTTTTCGGTCATTACAGTAATATGCAGAAATATTATTTCATTTGACATTTTTCACCTAAACACATCAAAAATCCATTTGTAACACAAGCATGTAAAAATTGCCCCCCTATAATGTTTATGCATGAAAATTTCAATTTTGGGTTGTAGGATTCACCTTTGGAGAAATTGTGCAGAGAGATTGGTATTTTCGGTAGAGAAATTAATTTCTCTCACAAGAATTCATCTAGGCCAAATTTAATCAATAAAAATCAGTAAATATTCAATTCAAAATAATTTTTCCATGATTAGATCATAAAAATCAAATAGCAAATTGAAGGAAAAGGAAAAACTTACGAAATGGTCGCGAAATAGCAAAGTTTGAAGGTATTTTGTGAATTTTGGTAGAGAGAATAATTTTGAGAGATTTTTTTCCTACAAAAATAATGAAATAATAGAATTGTGACTACTAGAAGTAAGGGTTGGCTAAATTTTTGATATAAATAATTAGGGTTTTTGGCAATTTTCAAGATTACGCATAATGAGTTAGGTTAGGAGTGTTTGAGTGTAGTGGGCTTTTGGGTATTTAGGCTTTTTATTTAATTTTTGGGGTTGATTATAGGTAATTAAAAATATAATATTTTTCTTATTATTTTCATTAAAATTGGCCCCATAACATTTATTTGAAAATATTTTAAAAATACTCATAAAATTATTTTATGCTTAAAAGGCACCTTTTTGCATGAAAATTCATTTTTTGCAAAATAAATTATTTTATGCTAATGCACTTCACGTAAATCATTTATGTCACAATAATAATTCATATTAGGCATATTAAATTAATTTATCATGCCACATGCTCATAAATCACATCACACATGAATTTTCATAAAATCACATATTTTATCACAATAACTCTAAATTCAAGCAATTTGTCACGAAAACTCCTAGGGTAGATGTGGATTGTTACATTCTCCCCCCTTAAAAAAATTCATCCTCAAATTTTCAAATCTAATAGCATAACACACTCTACTTAACTTCCTTGCCACACTTCTGCTGTGCCACTCAAGCACAATATCTAACTATAATTAACATATCAAATAGAGTAAGGCATATACTCACAATCTATCAAAAATCACACTGATAACCTTTAGCTTAAGCTACACCTTTGTTAATCTCTTGTTCAAACAAATCTTAAACTAATCCTTAATAATTTTGCATCCCTTAACCTTAAACAGGGTAATAGAACCTTCAATTTCACCTTAAATCAAATGTAATCCTAAGCATTTCTTTTCCTTACATCTCTATTATTATTAACATATATTCTAATACCTTAATCACCACTTCCATTCACTATTTATCACATTAGTCATATAAGAATCCAACAGATAATTCCAAATTAATAACTCCAATTGATAGTCAATGATTCTCCTTCCATATTAATAATTATTACTTAATCTATTATAACCTCAATAAATATTTTTGTGTTTAATACCTTGCTAACATTATGATTTCTATGCTCCCATCATTTATCAATTAAAACATATTTAAACTTAACAAATATTCCTATATATATCATAAATCAAATGAACTTACATTCTATTAATTTACAATCCTAAATAAACTTCTCATAACTATTTTAAACTTACACTCTTTTTGTATAATATATACATCGTTATCATGACTTAATTACCTAATGCCTTATAATTCTTATATCTTTAGCTCGTAATATCATCTCACTTTAGGTTTTCCACTTACATCTTACTATACTTCACATTCCCAATAATTTAACTTATCCATATTAAGATAATGAACCTTCTGATACCATTGCTATTCAATGAAATCTCTATACAACTATTATATCTTTCCAAATCTATGCCATTCTAGATTATCTCAATAAAAATTCTTTCCATACTAAAGATCATTACCAAATTTTCTAGTAACCTCAACAAGCATTATTGTATCTAATGCCTTAAAACATTTCTCATCCAGAGGACTCAAACCCCTTTCAAGTATATTTTTCAAAATTGCATATAATCATTTGTAAGAATCAAACATTTTCATTTTGCAATGATTTGTGAGATGAATGATGTATGATTGATGATGTATGATTCCATAATGCAAAAACTCGATGCATATAGATAGACATACTAGACACAAGTACATAATCAAATCAAATCTAGAACATTTTATCTTAAAATCATTTAAAATTTTGAATTAAATCATTTTATACTCTCATAGATCTAGTCCTCATAGATCCTCAAATTTATAGTTCGTATGGCCTTAACATCTATCACTTTATAAAAGTTCAAATCCTTATACTTTGATTGCAGCCTATATACTCAAAGGAATCTCATTATTAAAGAATCTCTACTAGCATCATACTTATCCTTTTATCATCATTACAAGTCCAAGAATACTTATCATTTTATGTCTCCCTCCTCTTAAAAAAAAATTCATCCTCAAATTTAAATACTTACTCATACGTTCTCAAAAAAACTGGGAAACGCTTCTACCGCATCCCTTCCTCAGCTTTCCTTAGTTCAAAACTCTACTTGCTTTTCTCTACAGTCAATATAAGCTCCATACTCATATAGCCAATCCATTCCTAAGATCACATCAAATTCTAGGACACCAAGTTCTAACAACTCCATAGGAAGTTTCCATCCATCAATGTCTACCTCCTAGTCCTTAAACATATACTTTACTTCCGTCATTATTCCCAAAGGAGTATCATTAAGTAATTCCTTATTTCTACCAAGACTCTTAGCAAAACATGGAGACACAAAAGAATGTATAGCAACAAAATCAATCAAGCATCTTGCAGTAAAATTCGAATGGGAATAATACCTTCTTCTTTTAAATCACATTAGATAAATATTCTTCCTTTGACTATACTCAATATTTACATAAGTGACAGAGAAATCCCCTAACTTTCTTGTTGTTTTAGTCTGTATGGTAGCATCTAAGCCACAAATTCCTTAATATACTTCACTGACTTTATACTGTATACTTATGTATATACCATGTAATTGATTTGTTTCATTCTTCTATTGACCATTACTAAATATCATTTATCTTCTTATGGCATCAATAACAATTATTATTTAATAACTCCATATAATTCATATATCAAACCATTGTAACATGTAAGCATTTTATACCTCATAACATTATATCTATCAATCATTAATCTCAGTTGGATCAAAACTTAGTGAACTTCTCCTTCTAATCCATTTAACCCTACTATCAAATTATCATACCTAGTATGCATTTAACATAAGCATCCATCATATAATATCACATCATAGCACATATATCACCTAGCATGTATCATATGTCATGGCATGTACGATGTATCCTAATCACATGACGCATAACCTATAGCATAATGAGCTCTCCTATCACATTTGAAAGTCAATCATCTCCTAAGTAATAGAAGATCAAACCCAAGCCAAACAGCTAATTAGTCATATAATATCATTCATATCATATAAGTGTGAGGCCTCGCCCGAGCACTAGTTTGATTTGCTAAAAGGAATCGAAATGCTCATTTGGGAAAGAACTCATGAGGAAGCCCTTAGGCTTATCTTTGATAGATTTGAAAATTATTTTTTGGAGTTGCCACCTTAATTTATTTTTATTTGGGAAAATACAAGGAAAAAACGCATTTGACTCTAATTATTATCCAAAGGAAAAATATCACTAGCCTCGAAACCAAAGAGGATTCGAGGACTAGGTTTTTAGTTTAATTTAACAAAATAAGTTTGGCCAAATAATATAAGAGTGACTTAAAATATATTTCATGAATAATTAAAATGCATGAACAATTTATAATATGCATGATCATTCAATCCATAAAGTTTATACATAATTATAATTCAAAATAAAAGAGAGTCAATATTACAATGAAATCCAAACTTAGGGGATAGCTCCTTTAACCTTTATGGGTTCTAGAAAAGTCACACATTCCCCAAATTAACCTAATAACTAACTAAAGGAAAGCAAAATGAAAGCAAGTGAAAAAGGTGATAGGGGGAGAGTTAGTTAATTTTAATTGGATTCGATGCCTGAACCAAGCATGCCTACGTATCCATTTGAATGGGAATCAAAACCCACGCTATTCTCCCTTCTTGCAAAGGGGTTAGTTTAGCCTAGCCACTTTATCATTTTTTGATTGATTAATTAAAAGAGGGTTGAGTTAATTAATTAATTTAATTGATTATCGAGTTGATTAACTAGCAACCTAGATGAATCAATTTAATTAACTAACTAAAAGAGGCAAAGCTACTAAAAGAAAATTAAAGGAGAAGAAGCTTACCTTGAACGGTGGGCTACAACTAGCCTTAGGATGGCAAGTGGTGGCCGACTTAGGTTGGCAGACGGCAACTAGCCTCAGATGGCAGGCAACGGCTAGCCTTGGATGGTGGGTGATAGCTAGCTTTGGATGGCAGGTGGCAACTAGCCTTAGACGGCAAGCAATGGCTAGCTTTGGATGGCAGGCGGTGGCTAGCCTAGGACAGCGAGCGGCTGTTAGCCTTGGATGGTAGGCGGCAGTTGGTTTTGGATGGTAATGGCTAGCCTAGGATGGTAGGTGGCGACTGGCTTTGGATGGTGGGTGGTGACTAGCTTTGGTGGGTGGCGACTAGCCTTGGATGGTGAGCGATTACTAGCCTCGGTTTGGAAAAATAGGTCTTTGGCAATAGACTTGCCTTAAACAGGCGGGTAGAAAGCCTTTAACTAGTTAAGTAGGAATCAAGGAGAAACCCTAAACTTGCTTTGTGAAGCAAGGAGCAAATGCAAAGTGGTTTGCATGAAGTTAATGGTTTTCAAGCTGTCACATCCCAACCTTAGAGATATGACGGTCCTAAAACATAGGGAGACATAAGGTCACCCATGCCCGTAGAACCCACTTATATGTAAACAAATTATGCCTAGGATCTTACCAAACCTCTTACATTAACTCATTTAAAACATTTAGATGAATACCATATATTTGCGGAAGACTAAAGTAAATCATTACATATAAAATCCATAAGGAAAAATAATATGTATCAATAAGTATCAACCAACATTCCCAGAACATCTAATGACAAGACTTCATAAAACTAGTATTATTGATAACTTGGACAAGGAATTCCCCAAGCAAAGTAGAATGCTTGAGCCATCACCTTGCCTCCTCACATTTGCTCACCTGGAACCACACAAGGAAAAAGGGTGAGATAGATGATCTCAATAAGTAAACGAAAAGGCACATACATTATCACATATTCCTTTGAAAGGAAACACATAGCTTATGCACATAGTTCATGATTTATAATTCATGAATCAGGTTGCAATTTAGTAAGGGTTCAATTTGGCAAGTTTGTAGAAATCACACTTATCACTTATAAAGAGTGAAGGCTATTGCTCTATCACTCGAACACATTGAAGAGAGGTGGCCTTATACCAAATTCCAACTCCTATCACTTATAAGGCATGAAGCTGATCAGGCTCCATGGCTAGAACTGCCCCTTCTAGCTGAGGTGGATACACTACCCCTATCCATCGGGTTAAGACCATGTGCACAGGTTCCGATGATTACTCGCATCGGCACAAGGATTCTGTATAAAGGGTAAAAGGTACCATAGTTAGAGCTAATGGTAATCACAATTAACAATATCACATAAGGCAACAATAACATGTATTCCAATAACAATAGTGGTTTAGCTTTTAAACAAAAGATACAATGCTAGTGTAGTTCCAGAAAGAATATAAGTTAGGGTGTTAATCACAAGAAATTCTCATTGGATAAACAAAGTAGTTTTAGACCAAATGTCCCTTGGCAACCCAAGCTTGTCAAAGAAATCATATAATAATATTTAGAATGGAAAGAACTTGGGTTTCAAGGATCACAAAGGCTCACATAGCATGTTTTCACACATTTGTAACATAACAAAATGTTACTTGCACTTATAACATGAACATAGTGTTTACTCACCTTGAGGTTCCTTTACTCCTAGTACACGTAGTCTCTTTTGCACTTCTAAATCTCCTCAAACTCTAACATAATATTTGATTTAATACTTAGTATTTATTTACTCATGATGCTCTTATCCCATAACTACCCATGCACATATAGCATACACATTAGAGTTCACATATAGGTGTACTCATCACTTGCACATAGCTCATTGACTTTAAAAGTCTTGCATACTTAGGATTTATAGGCTCTCATGACAACACATTATAATCATATCAATACCTTTTTAGGGTCATCACAATATTATTACCTCAATATCAATTCACTTTAACAATTATCTTAGTTCACTTTACACTTCCATACATGTCAACTTAACAATTAACCTTTCAAGCGTCATGCTTAACTCTTATGATCCCTTTCACTTTATTAACTCATAACCACATGTTCATCATCAAGTCACCATAACATCTAGTTCCAAATTTCCCAATCACATTTGCATTCTAATCACAATATAAAGCTAAGATACCTTAAATATACCATAATGCATTTAAGCTTATCTAGGATCATACCTTCAACTAACATGCAATTTTATCATTTATTATACATACATACAAGTCAATAATAATCAAAACACATCGCATAAAATTTATAAACATTGGGACAAAAAATGTTCATGTAGGCTGAATGCATCATCAAAGTAAAAACCAAATTCTTCTTCTTTTCGTACTTTCTGTCTATTTCAGAAATATGTCAAAATATGGTTTGAACCAAGATTTTTCATGTAAACACAACAAAAATCATTTTAGAATTTAATTCATAAGAATCAGCCACACATGGTGTTGTTTATACATAAAAATTCAACCTTTTGCATTATAGAGCACAAAACCATAAGTTTTCTTGTTTTCGGTATTTTTCGGTCATTTCAGAAATATGTAAGCAGGTTATTTAAACTATTATTTTTCATTTAATCATAGAAAATATCAGTTTAGAACACATCCCTTCATGATTTGGTAGCCATAGATGGGATTTGTATAAAAAAAATTCCAAGTTTAAAGGCTTAGGTGAAAAATCATGAGTTTCCGTGCTTTCCGCGCATTTCGTTCGTTTCAGCGATAAACAGACACATGATTCAGATCATTATTTTTCATCTAAACAAAACAAATATCATATTAGAGTACTTATTCATACAAATTGGCAGCCATATGTCCATTCAAGAATAAAATTTTCCAACTTTCAAGTTCTAACACAAAAACCTTAAACTCCTTTGTTTTTTGAAACTTTTCGGTCATCACAGAAATATGTAGAAATATTATTTAATCCAATATTTTTCATCAAAACAAATCAAAAATCAGTTTAGAACACAACCATGCACAAATCGCCCTCCCCCCTCCCCCCCCCCCTCCTTTTATAATGTTTATGCATAAAAATTGTGATTTTATGTTATAGAATTCACCTTTGGAGAAATCTCGCAGAAAGAATCATGTTTTCGGTAGAAAATAGATTTTATCTCCCAAAAAACTCACTCAAATAGAATTAAATATGTAGAAATCAGTAATCAGCCAGTTCAAAATAATTTTCCCATAATTTATTTCATAGAAATCAATTTAGAAATTGAAAGAGAATAAAAACATACAATTACGGTCAAGATATCGCGAAACGGAAAGGTGTTTTCAATATTTCGGTAGAGAGAAATATTTTGAGAGAATTTTCTGCCAAGATACAAAAAGAATAAGAGAATGGCTGCTGGAACCTTGATTTGGCTGAAATTTAGAATATATATTAGGGTTGGAGTGGAATTTTCACTAATACCCTTAATGAACTAGGTTAGGAGGGTTTTGGTGTAGTAGGGTTTTGGGTATTTGAGCTTTTTCTTTAAATTTTCATGCTGAATAGAATTAAAATAAAAAGAATATTTTTATTATTAATTCTAGAACATTTCCCTCAAAAATATTTATTTTAAAATATTTTAAAAATACCCATAAAATTATTTTATGCTTAAAAATTGTCTAATGCATGAAAATTAATTTTATTTAAAATAAATTATTTTATGCAAATACACTTCATGTAAATCATTTATTTCACAATAGTAACACATATTATGCATATTAAAATTAATTTAATATGCCACATACTCATCAATCACTTAGATCACAAATTTCCACACAAGCACACACTTAACCTTAATAGTTCTAAATCAAGCAATTTATCACGAAAATTCCTAGGGTGGGTGTGGGTTATTACACAAGTGCTAGACGTTGGTGCTTTGAAGTGTGGAGAGGTCTTCTATATAGAGAGGGAGAGTTAAAGCATAAAAGTTGTTCATATTTTATATAAGATTGCTAAAAATCAGATTTTCGCCAGAGTTGTCATAGGAGCTTTGTAGCACCGCATAGCTCTTTATGGCACTACCATATAGGCCTTTGCAGTTACACAAAAGTCTTTATAGCAACGCCGCAACCCTGTGCGGCAATGGGCCTGTTTTCGCCAGTTTTGCCGTTTTGGCCCGTTCATGCTCATTTCTCATCCATTTTTCATGATTCTAGTTGCATTGTATTCATTACTCAGTTCTGGATGATTTAAAAATGGTTCAAATGCCAAAAAGAAATATTTTGATTTTCCCATTTTGAGAGTTTTTGACTTCTAAAGGTTTGTTTACTAAGCCTAAGTGCTTATAAGGTTCAAACATATACTAGAAGGTGCAAAATTAAGGGTTCATAATAAGTCCCATATTACTAGGTTATTAGTTACCAATTACTAGTGAAAGCCTCAGTTGAGTCTTTTATTCTTCGCTCCTTGCCCTTGAGGTTGAGATGATCCAAGTGGTAGAGTTGTCAAGGTCACATTTCCCGGATTCCTTGTCTGAGGGCAATCCTTAATGAAATGTGCCATTTGCCCACACTTTAAGCATGCATTAGAAATTCATTGGCATACTCTAGGATGCTTCTTCTATTTGCTATAAGTAGGGAGATTCAGCTTAGCTTGGTCATTCTATGGTCTAGGTGTTGTAGTCATTGATAATTCCTTCCTTGGGCCTCCTCCTTCTCTATGTTGGCCTCCATGACCCTTATTCTTATGCTTACCCTTTTGTTCACACTCAGCTCATTCAGCCCTCTCGCCCTTATATCTCTTCTCCATTATCTTGGCCTTATCAATCAACTTAGCCAAGGTTAAGAATTCAGTCGTCGCCAATGAGTTAAGCATAGGCATTGTCAATCCTCTTAAAAAGCGGTTGACATAGCTAGCTTTGGTAGGCACGATGTTGACAGCAAATCTACTAAGTCAGTTAACTCTTTAGCATACTCCAACATTGACATTCCTAGTTTCTACTTTAGCTATTCGAACTGTAGTGCCTTATCTTGCCTTTCTACTTTAGGTAAGAACTGATCCATTACTTCTTACTTAAACTCTACCCACATAGATAGGTCATCCCTATAAAGTCACTCCTTCACATTTCTCTCGTACCAAAACCATGCCTCTTTCTTGAGTTGGAGTCCTACCAACTCGATTACTTTAGCGTTAGAGCATGATAGTCAATGAACTAGCTTGTCCATCTTGTCTAAAATTTCATAAGGGTCCTCACTGTATAAAGTAGGTGGTTATAGCTTTTTGAACTCTGCAATGGTCATCCTTCCATCAAGTAGCTGCTTCCTCTCCTTTTGAGCAAGTGCCACTACTACAGGCAGTGGAACTCTATTTCCTTCTTATGTTAGTGGCACTTCTTGCCTTTGAGCTTGCAGCTCATCCAATTCCTTGCATATGTCCCTCATTTCCTCATGCATGGCATGCACCTTTTGTAAAGATGTTTGCTCATTAGAGCCTATGGTTGGTGGCCCCGAATTGGATCTTTCTCTTGACTATGCTAGTGCAAAAGCAGTATCTAATATGGCATCCTCACTTTCCCTAATAGGCTAGCTATTGTGCGAACCTTCTTTTTGGGAGGCATTCTGCTTATCACGGTAAGGAAACTTAGTACTAATTCCATTCTAACCCATCTAACCCTATTATCAGACTATTGCATTTACCATGCATCCAATCATAAGTACTTATCATATCATGTCACAAGGCACATATCACATGTCACATATCACATAACATATATCACATATCATTGTATGCATCATATTGTAGTCATGTACCCTATAACTTATAGCATCATATGCTTCTTTATCATATAAAAGTTAGTCAGGTTATAGGAAATAAAAGAAAACAATTCATACTAAGTAGCTAAGAAGTGAAAAGGAATATCATTCATATCATACGAAGTCCTATGCTGCTATGCCAATTGTTACCAATTATTTGCTCTAGCCCACACATGTCTTTCACCATAGCAGTTATCGGGTAGCCCTTAAGGTCGAGTAGGTGAATGATCAATAGAAGAGCACTCGAGAGCTATATGACCACTACTACCACATTGATAATAAAGGAGATCTCTATCCTGCTGGCAACCAGTCAGTGACAATGACCTTGATGGTGAGTAGTCTTGCCTATACTTAACAATCTCTGCACTAATATGCTCAACATCCTCCCTCAAGGCATGAACCAAAAGCCTAAGACATCGATTTTCCTCCTTCAAATATGAGTAGTCATCCTCTAAGTTTTAAATCTTAGCATAAACCCAATCACAGTCTAGACACTCCTCGGGGTCCTCCTCCTCATTAGGGGTCTTTTCCCTCTTAGGGCGAATCACTAGCATGACACGCTCGAACATCTCTAGCCACATCCTTTTGCATGTCACTCGAGGTGCTTTGGGTCGAGGTTCTCTTATAGGGGTGATCTTCATGGTCATCTGGTAAGAGAATTGTGAGGCACACAAACTATAGTAACAAAGGAGTACTATAACTTATTTGGATTTCATGGAACTATACTAGTGATAGACAGTAAGTGACATGATAGGAAAATTCCTATGCTCCAGGGTTATACTTAATCAATCCAATAATTAGACAAGTTTAAATTAGACTTTTAAAAACTACAGCTCTGATACTAACTTTATCACATCCTAATTTTTGAGACATGATGGTCCTAGAACATGGGAGATATAAGGTCACTCACGCCAATAGAACCCACTTATACTTATGCCAAACATGCCTAGGATCATACCAAACCTATTGCATTAACTTAAAATACCTAATAATATAGGAAAATTCAATATGTGGAAGAATAGTTTAGCAAAATACTTTGAAAACATCTCATAGGAAAATAACATTTAAAGTCTTCAAATAAATCCCTAGTGATTAATATCCTAAAATAAACTCCTGGAGCGTCTATGAGTAACTCTTCATAACATAGTATAAGTAAAGACTTGGATAAGGAATCTCCTAAGCGAAGTTGAATGGTTGATTCATCACCTTACCTCCTCATATTGTTCACCTGGAACCACACAAGAAAAAGAGGGTGAGATAGATGATCTCAATAAGTAAAAAATATAGCATAAATGATATCATATATCCCATTTTTTAGAAAAGCCCATTGTATATAACATATAGTTCATGATTTACAAATCATAGTTTTATAGTTTTCAATTTAACAAAATTTTCACTTTAGCAGGTTTGTAGAAATCAAACTCATAACACTTATTACCAAATAAGGGTAAAAGACTATAATAGCTCATTCACACAAGGGAGAGGTGGCCTCATACCAAATTCCAACTCCTAACCCAATAACTTATAAAGTTGTGAAACTAATCATGCTCCACAGCTAGAACTGCCCCTTCTAGCTGAGATGGATACACAACCCCTATCCATTAGGTTAAGACCATGTGCATAGGTTTCGATGATTACCCATATTGGCACGAGGATTTTTGCATAAAGGGTTATAGGTACCATAGCTAGAGCTAATGGTATACACTTTATAACAATAGCACTTAATGATGCAATAGCATGTAGCATACTAGCAATAGTAATTCAACTCATTAAACAAGAGATAAAAGTATAGTTTGATTCTAGAAAGAAAATAAGGTAAGGTAACAATGATGAAGGATCTTTCATATCATTGAACAACCAGTAATGGCTTTAGACCAATTGCACTTTGGCAACCCAAGCTTAATAAAGAAATCAAATAATCAAATTTGAAATGGAAGTGAACTTGGGTTTCAAGAATCTTAAAGGTTCCCATAACATATTCATGATAGCTTGTACTTGTAACAATAACATAATGTTTACTTATCATGTGGTTCCTTTGCTCCTAGTACTCATAGCCCTTGAACTTTTAAAACTCCAATATAATATTTAATTCAATACTTATATTTATTTAATCATCATGTTATCCTATCCCATAACTACTCTATGCATATATAACATTCACATAAACTTAGAGTGACACTTAGAAGTGCACTCATCACTTACACATAACATGTTGACTTTAAAAGTCCTGCCCATTTAGCCTTCATAGACTCATATGAAAATGCATTATAATTCATGCCAAAACTTTCTCAAGTCAAACACAATGTCATGATCTTAATATCAATTCACTTTAACAATCATCTTATACACTTAACATTTCCATACATGTCAACTTATTAATAGCCTTCCAAGTGTCATGCCTATTTCTTATGCCCCATTTCATTCTATCAATCTCTTCATCAATTTAAGATCATTAATTCATTATTAACTCATCATAAAACCTATTTCCATATTACCTAATCACATTCACATTCTAATCATAACAAAAGGGTAAGATACCTTAAATATACCAAATTGCCTCTAGCCTTGTCTAGAGTCATTCCTTCAACCAACATGTAATTTAACCATCTATCATTCATTCATACATGTCAATAATCATTAAAATACACTACATAAAAATTATAGACATTATGATACAAATCCCAACAATGGCCAAATGCACTATTAAAGAGAAAACCTAAATTTTTTTACTTTTCGCGCTTTTCGTCTATTACAATAATATGCAAAAACATGGTTTGAACCAAGATTTTTTATATAATCAAAACAAAAATCATTTTGGAATATGAACATGTAGGAATTGGCACCTATATAGATCCATATGCATGAAAATTTTCCAACTTTAGCTGTTACGGTGAAAACTATGAATTTCCTTGTTTTCCAAAACTTTTCGGTCATTACAGTAACATGCAAAAATATAATTTGATTTGATATTTTTCCTCTAAACACATCAAAAATCCATTTAGAACACAAGCATGTAAAAATTTCCCCCCTTGTAATGTTTATGCATGAAAATTTCAATTTTGGGTTATAGGATTCACCTTTGGAGAAATCGCATAGAGAGGTTGGTGTTTTCGGTAGAGAAATTAATTTCTCTCACAAGAATTCACCTAGGCTGAATTTAATCAATAGAAATCAGTAAATATTCTATTCAAAATAATTTTCCCATGATTAGTTTCATAAAATCAAATAGCAAATTGAAGGAAAAGGAAAAACTTACGAAACGGTCGCGAAATTGCAAAGCTTCAAGATATTTTGTGAATTTTGGTAGAGAGAATAATTTTAAGAGAAATTTTCTACCAAAATAATAAAATAACAGAATGGTGGGTGTTGGAAGCAAGGGCAGGCCAAATTTTGGATATAAATATTTAGGATTTTTACCAATTTCCAATATTACCCTTACTGAGCTAGGTTAGGAGTGTTTGAGTGTAGTGGGCTTTTGGGTATTTAGACTTTTTATTTAATTTTGGGGCTGATTATAGGTAATTAAAAATAAAATATTTTTATTATCATTTTCTTTAAAATTTCCCTCAAAATATTTATTTAAAAATATTTTAAAAATACTCATAAAATTATTTTATGCTTAAAAATCGCCTTTTTGCATGAAAATTCATTTTATGCAAAATGAATTATTTTATACTAATGCACTTCATATAAATTATTTATGTCACAATAATAATTCATATTAGGCATATTAAAATTAATTTACCATGCTACACACTCATAAATCATATCACATATGAATTTTCATAAAATCACATGTTTTGTCACAATAACTCTAAATTGAAGCAATTTGTCATGAAAACTCCTAGGGTAGATGTGGATTGTTATGCCAATTCTCCATAGACCACATGAATCTTTCCAATGTAAGCTCAAGGGCTGACTTCTTTTATGGTGTTCCCCATCCGTATTCTGCTTGGAAATCAGTGTGATAGGAATACTAATCTCCCTGATATCCTAATTCTTGATTTGGGCAAGAACCCTACTGATGATAATTCCATTTAGCCATGGAGAATTTTTTTTTTTTAAAACACAAAAACTAAAAAGAAACAAAAATGTAAAATAGAACAAACAAATAAAAATAGATGAAAACAAATAGACATGAAAATAAAAACTAAATCAATAGCCTCCATCATATTGCTAACTTTGTATACAATTGTCCCCGCCATCAGCGCCGAAAACTTGACTGGCATTTTGCAACACTAGGAGTTTTACATTTATAATAGCTCGATGACTAATTCTACCCTGGCTCTAAGCAAGTGCACCTATCAGTTAGGTAATATAGCAGTAACGAGATCGATCCACATAGACACCAACACAAGTACTAGCTCAAACTTAAACTATTGTCTAGTTAAACCAAATTCAAGATTAATTAAACTAAAATATTTAAGACTAACCTATAAAAGCAATAAAGGATAGATGACAAAAAATCATTAGTGAAGTTCATCCAGATATTGAATTCCCCTAGCCTTTCATGCATGTCAAGAACAATGGTATGAATCATTCAAACAATGAATTGAATTGGACTCTCACTAAATTAGATAGAAACCTTTCTCAAGTGATTAAATCCTAACTTCCTAAGTATTACAGGAGAATCTCTTCTCAACCTATAGTCCAATAGGAGCAGCATTAACTTCAAGAGATTAAGATTTAAATAAGTCTTATAGATCTATCTCTAGCACCCTAATCAACTCTCTATTCCCATGAGTGATCTATCCATATCAGGTTATCTCTACTCATCTAATATAGAAATGATATCTAATCAACAAATTGGTAATTGCCAATCTAAATAAATATCATGAATCATGAAAATAAAACAGTCCAAAGATAAATTGATTCAAAACAAATTATTCAATTCATACAATTAAGAACTAGGGTTCATCTTTATCTAGATAAATAATAAACTAGTTCATATTAGAGTATTGAAATAAAGAATACAAGAAAAGGTAAAAGAAACTCAAATAATCAATGGATGATGAGAAATCCCTGCTTCAATCTTCATTCCTCTTCAAAATCTGCAACTTATTGGATTTTCACCATGAAAATTTTGCACAAAAAACCCTCTCATCCTTTTGTGAGGGTGGCTATTAAAAACCTAGGAAAAAGCTCTCCTTTTTTTGATGTAAATTATGTCCTTTTATAATGCTTTGAGGCTTATTAGGGTTTGGATTGGTGTCAAGCATGGATTGGCCAATTTTTGCCATGTTAGCATAGCTAGGCTAGGTGCCAATATACAATACCTAGATTGCATGACAATTTTGGATTAGAAAATGAAGGAATTAGAATTTATAGTCTTCTTAACATTTGTATCTCTTTCTCTTAGCTTTTCAATGGTACTAAATCACTTCAATCAGACCTTTATAGCTCAAGTTATGATAAAAATACTATAAGGTATTCAAAGCTGTCTCACCTTGTGTCAGGCTACTGCCCCTGATTCCTTAGGCCACGCCTAACCCCATAGGCATGGCTCTTGCCATGGGACAAGAATGATCTTCAATACTTTGCCTGTTTTCTTCCATTTTTTCTTCTTGGCTTCATAGTTTCTTGATAAATCAATCCATGGCTCCTAAAATATAAAAGAATTCTGGAAAAATACTTAAACAAACAAATCAAACTCAATTTAAGGATTAAATACATTAAGAATAAGGGGTAAAATGTAGTCAATTAATCAGTTATCAACATACCATAATGATACCATATGGACATCTCCAAATTAAAAATTAAAAAATATAACTCCTAGAGCTCTAATGAAATATAGAGTCCACAACTATAATACAAAAGAATTATCATCAATGGTGTTAATGCAACCTCTAAAGCAATGGTGGTACTTGAGATGATTACCTTGCTATCTCTTATAGCTCTCCTAAAAATATAAACAAATAAAGGGGTGAGATAAACTTAGTGTGAACATGCTATACTAACATAATATGCATGAGGGTATGATATAAGTAATGTCAATTAAGTATTTAGCCTCAATGGGCATTATAAGTAAATTTTAGTAGAAATTAAATAAGTCAGAAATGGTATGCTTCCTCACGTATAAAGGAGTGGAGGTTAAAACCTTACCTACCATTATCACTTAATAGGGTGTAAGACTTATCAGGCCTTATAACTAGGACCATTACTCATCTTAGCTAGAGTTTGGATATGCTATATGCGGGCTTATTACCATATGTATAGGTCTAATGTATACTCCACATTAGTTGGGATTTTTGCTTTTCTATATCTCATATGGAAATAATTATTGCTCAATAAAATATAGCATCAAAACATTTATAAGATAGATCATGCTTTAACAGTAATATGAGATTCAATAGTTTCAACATGGTTTCACAATGCGAAATTCTAGGCTCAAGGCCTTTAATGGTGAATTCTAACATGATAGTAAATATCATTTGAATATAGGGATATGATGAATATTAGCTAGGATTTTGATGTTTTCATATGATGGTCAATGATTTGTAAATTTAAATGTATATATTTATGCTAGTATAATGTATACTCACCTTTGGCTCCTTGGCTCCTAATTTCACTAGTGTTCCCTAGCTTTACAAGTTAATCCTTTCCTTTATCCTCTATAATATCATTTCACTAATCCATATTTTTAGTATCAAGATTAGACTTAATTTAGCTTAACCTAATCCTAGGTCTAATCCTGACATATCATCAATCACTCAATATTCAATTCACCAAACACATAGAGTCATACCAGTTAGGTTGACTTAAACACATGTTCAATATCATTAAGAGAGCTCTAAGGCTTCCACTCCGCTTTGGCTGAATGGCATATTAGCCCAATCCTTATTACATTAATTCAATTTCACAATTCCAAGACTTCACAAGTCAATTACATATACAATAGCACTCAATCACAACATCAATTTCAATTCAAATGGCATGATTCAAGTTACCCTAATTTCTAAGTTCAAGTTAAGGAAAACTATCAATTCAACATTTAAATTTGAAATTGACATTAGAATCATCAAATTAGGACTCAAGTAAGTCCAATTACTCATTCAATTAAAGTCAATTGACTTTAAGCAAAGAAACCCTAATTTGGCTGAACATAGGAAATTGTGGAAAACACATTTCAAGCAATTAATCTCCAATTAAGATTCAATCATCCAATTCAAATGTAGGAAAGCTCAATTAGATTAAACACCAATGATTAAGAAATCTTAACCTTGGCTGAATGGGGAGTTTTAGGGAAAAGGTTTAACTCCTCATCAATTAGTTAAATTGAATCTCAATTAATGAAATTGAATCACTCAATTACATGATTAAACAATCAATTTGAACATTCAAGTATAAGGTTTTTAGGATAAACTTAGTTGAAATCCATGAGTCTAGGAAAATTGGAGAAACTTTTAGTTGCACTTCAATTAGTCAAATTAAAAGTCAAATCATGCAATTAAACCATCCAATTACACATTTATATAATCAATTTGAATTATCAAAACCTAATTCATAAATTCATACTTGGCATATTCACCCAATTTAGGGAAAACCTTAATTCATGCTTTTAATGCAAAATTGACCATTCAGTAGTTCAATTGGCACCCAATTAAACATCATTCAAGCATCAATTGAATGAACTCATCAATCTAAGTTGGAACACTAGGTTGTCCGAACCATGTATATAAGGGAAAACCAATTTTTGTCAATAATTTCTCAAATCAACACATGGATTCTTTAATTGACACTCAAAAGCAATTGAAAAAAAAAATGCAAGCTACCAAGAACCCTAGTCATGGCTAAACATGAAGATAAGGGGAAACACATCAATGCTCATCAAATGTACAAATTGACATTTTAATCATTTAATCCACACCTCCAACAACTTAAATATGCATGCTCTAAATATTATAGGCTATGGGTTTGGAAATACCCATCTTGGTCGAACCATTCATGAAGAGAAAACATGGCATTCATGGAATAAGCTCAAGGACCATGCTTCGAGAGAAGAAAGGAAGAGGTTTCATAGAGGATTACCTTAAAGCTTTACTCTTCCCCTTAGAAATAGTGTTGGCTGAACCTCTAAGGAGGGAAAAATGGAAATGAAAACTCAATAAACCAAGAAAGAGTTAGAGGATTCAATCTAGGGAACTTAAATGGAAAGGATTTCTTAAAGAACTTACCTTGAAATCTCAAAGAATGGTGGAGATGGTGTGGTAGGCAAACCACCTTTAGTTCTTTTAGGTTTTGTGTGATTGTTTATGAGTTAGGAAAAATGAAGAAGAGTGTAGAAAAAGATGATTATATATGTTGGAAGATAGGTTAGGCTTTATGATAGATTAGGTTTTAAAAGTCTAGAATATCCTTATTGAAATATAAGATGAGAATTATAGGTTTAGGTCTTTTGATCATTTTGTTAGCCATGGAAATTTGGGTAAAGAACTTTTGAAATTTTGAAGACTATAGTCAAATTTCCTATTATGTGAAAGTTGGTGACTTTGCCTAAAATTGTTATACAAAAATGTAACCTTAAAAATGTTACACCATTTTCTTGAAATATCTATAGTCATGCATACACTTTGGCTATACACTTAATCACCATTACACATAACTATTTATTCTTAGTCACTTAATCATATTTAGGCATAGTGAAAATAATTTTCAGACACAATGTAGGATTTTCACAATGTAATCATTACACAGTGGAGTATAATTCTAGATAGTGTAAAAATAACACATGAGCATTAAATTTATAGACAATTAACATATTATCACAATATAATTAAATTCATAGCTACAATACAACAGTGATATAGATAGTGTAGAAATTACACAAACTATAGTGTAAAATTATCACAATGCTGTGTAAAAATTACACAGTCACAATGAAAAATTTTTTCTCACTTAAGAAAATTCATCCTCGAATTTTAAAACAGAACTTATTGATCACTATTTTAATAACTGTGAATATTTTTGATGCATCTCTTGCTCGCTTTCCCATATGCACTCCTCGATACTATGGTTTTGCCATTAGACTTTAATCATTGCTATTTCTTTGTTTCTAAGCTTTTTCACTTGCTTGTCTAGTATGGATATTAGAGTTTCTTCGTAAGATAACTATTCATCAATTTAATGGTTTGAGGCTGAAGAACATGCGATGGGTTTGGCACGTATTTTCTTAGCATAGAGAGATGGAACACCGAGTGGATGTGCACCAAAGTCGATAGCAAAGCTAGTCGGTATGATACTTCACACATCTTGTCTAGGATCTCAAAGGGTTTAATAAAATCAGGGGATAAATTTCCTTTCTTCTCGAATCTCATAAGACCTTTCATGGGAGATATCTTTAAGAATATATAGCCTCTGACAGCAAATTGTACTTCTTTCCACTTGGGATTAGTGTTGATCTTTTGCCTATTGAAAGATGTCCTTAGCCTCTCTCCAATCAATGGTACTTTTTTTTATGGTTTTCTTGTGTAGGTCTAGTGCTTCCATATACTTATCTTCTACTTCTACCTAGCAGATACGAGAGTAGCACTTCCTTCCAAATAAGGCCTTAAAAGAAGCCAAGTCGATGGAGGAGTGGTAACTATTTTTATAGGCAAATTCGAATAGCGAAGGTACTGAAGGAATGGTGGAGATAAACACAGCGGAAGGAAGGTGGTGAGATGAAATTTCAAACATTTTAAAAATTTCACTTCACCCAATTTGGGTCCAAAATTCATTCAAGCAATCAATTAATTTGTGTGTAAAACACATATGCATATAAAAAAGAAGGAAGAGTAATCATATTACCTCTTATAGGTTCCTTCTTTCTCTACAAAGAGCTTCCTAAGTATGAAGCCTCTAGATCATCCACACCTAGCTAACCTCCAAGTCTCTTCTTGATTTCTTTAGTGTTCTTGAATCATCTCTTGGTAGCCCAATTTGATTCAAGTTTTCCCTTAAAAATCATTTAGAAATTTAAGGTTTCTCTTTGGTTCATTTTGGACTAAACACATTTTCAATTTGTAAGCATTTGTTCTTTCATAAAGAACAAAGAAGAGAATTGAAGATCGAAAGAAAATTTGAAGAGACATTTTCTTCTTTTCTTTTTGTCTCTCAACTTCTCTCTCTAACAATGCTTCAAATATGCAATGATGTTCAACTCTCCTTTGCAACATAAAAAATTGAAGCTTTTATATTGTTTGCAAGACTTAACTCTTAAGTCTTCACAAAGACTTAAATGCCTTTACATTTTCTTTTAGCTCGACATTTGGTGAAGGGGCAAACTTGACTTTGCTTCTTCAAATGGTGAAATGATAATTATATCCTTTAGGTGTAAATTGGACATTTCTTTTAGCCAAAAGATGTAATTATAATTTTAACCTTAGTAGAAAATTCTCTAACCCCTAAACTCATCATATGGGCTTATGAATAGTGAATTTTCTCTAACCCCTAAATTGCCCCTTAACCATATTATATATGGGCTTAGGCCACATCTAATGTGTCAAGGGTTTTTACTAAGCTTAAAATTAAGTCTTTGATTTAGTCCAAATCAATTTTCAATTTAATTTTTGTCATTTACATCATATACAAAATAAGATTTAATTGAATAGAAACCTTCATAGATTAAACATCAGGATATGCTAGGGTCTTTATAAATTTAATTACATGTTTAATCATTTTACCACTAATCAATTAATTAAACACTTTAATTAATTATTATGGTAAACCTTTTACACTTAGAAGGTGATCACTATTGGGTGTGTGACTTCCTAGCTTCATGTATAATTAGTAATGGGAATAAGAAAACATTTTTATCTACTAATGTGAAATCCTCACTTCACACTTAGTCCTATAAGTCATGAGGGACAGCTAGCATTCCATGTCATGACTATCTAATTAAAAATGAATGTTTATAGTTGATAACTTTAAACATCACATGGACCATCGATCATAAATCATCATGTGCTAGAATCCTTTCATTAAAGATGCCAATCTCAGCTAGGGTAATGGTTTATGTCAATCCCTAATGTGCCTCGAGTCTATGTCCTCATCTTGATTCTAATTTTTTATGATATTAGATTCCTACTAGAAACTCTTTCTAGTGAATCTGTCTGTCCTAGCCAGGAGCTTTAGTTATCAAGAATAACTAGGTAGCATAGGATCTTAACCTTGTTTACTTGAGGTAAAGACTTCTATCTTGGCAATCACTTACCTCCATACATAACAAATTAGAACCATCACATGCTATATATTCGTACATGAATAATACGTCTATGTAAGCAGTAATAAATCCTAACCACCTATGTAAGAGATATAGTATCACTTATATCAAAGGATTATATGCACTATTATGACCTAGATGGTAAATAATTGACAAGTACTAGAAACCCATATTATTATCATCTAAGGTCATAGTTTAACTATTTACCCTATGAATATCCATGTGTTTGTATTGATATCACATGTCAAGTAGTGTGAGACTCACTGCCTTTATAATCATCTGTATCACATACTGATTATAGAAAACAAATAGAGGTGATGGTCTCCCAGAATTAATGATGCCCAGTCATTAATCCTATGACTATAAACGTATTTAAAATATTTGTACAAGAGTGATCTATCTCTCATATTCTCAACACTTAAGAATGGATCCTCTTACAAATACTTAAGGACTATATTCAATAATATGAAACCCTTTTCACATTATGAATATATTATCATGCCATTGGGAATTATTTTCTACTATTACATAACAATTATATGGCTCCTAGGGCACATACTGCTATCAATCTCCCACTTGCACTAGAGCCATTATGCTTAGTATTAGAAACTTATCTTCTTAAGATGAAGTTTAACTATCACTAACTTTTTACTTTAGTCAATGGATTAACCAAGTTAATGGTTAACGTAATTTTTTGCAAGGCTAGAATGCCCTATTCTAACAATTGATTTGATAATATCTTAATGCCTTATATTTTGGATTTTAGTGTGAGACTCAAGTTCCCTTGTCATAAGCTAAGGCTCCATTATTATCACAGCAAAGAGATACTTGTGATGTACTGGAGAAACTATTTAAATAGTTCATAATTGCTGAATCCAAAATAATTTCTTATTTGCAACATCCTATGTAGCAAATTTGGCTTCTATAATGAAGTTTGCAATAACAATTTGCTTAGAACTTTTCTAGCAAATTATTTCTTCATTATAGTAACAACATTCCTAATGATAGACTCTCTATCATTTATGTAGTAACATTCTTCATTTGTCAAAATTAAATCTTAAATACTTCTCAAGTACTTTAGAATAATTTTGATTTTATCTCCAATAATTTAATCCTAGATAGGATTAGAATTTATTAATCATACTAATAACATTCTCGATGTCCGACTCATTATACAACTCTTGTATAATTTAGATTTCCTATAGTCATACTATAAGGAATCCATGCCATACTTTTTTTGGGTATCTAGGGAATCAACCCTTAAAAAGTGGATATCAAAATTATAAGAAATAAAACTTTTGGAATTAGCATGCTGAACTTTTCAACATCTTTTCCAAATATTGACTTAGACATATTTAACATTCTCTTCAATATATCTCTACAGATATGAATTAACAAGAATGTAAATATTTATCTGTAGTCTAAATGAAGAAAGTAATGGTAAAACCATTCTGCTAATGCAAATATGTTAATACTTTTAAAAACTAATGTATTATCCATGTACAAAACTTGAAAATAAGGATACTCCCACTATGCTTTTGTACATTAAGGACTCATCTTATGATGATATAACTCATTAAGGTTTTGCATACTTTGGAATTTTCTTAAGACTCTAAGCCTTTAGATTTATTCCATGATTATGTTTTCTTTTTTAGAGAAAGAAAACTAGTATTGACATCTATATGTCCAATTCATAATCATTATGCATTGCTATATCGTATATAGCTATAATAGAATCATCTCATAATTTGCTTCATCATAAATGTACAACTTTTGTGCATTCATATAAAGTAAATTATATTTCTCTTAAGATTAGATATTTTACTATCTCATGATTTACTTCATCATGAATATACAACTATTATGTATTCATATAAAGAAATCATATCTTACTGAAAAATAGATATTCTACTAAACCTTTAGCAGCTTATAGGGATGAAACATTTAGTTAGTTTTAGACTTTTCACTGAGTCGACCAAATTTACTTTGATCATTTTATTGGATAGTATTGGATGACGTTCACCCAATCATTCTATCTTTCTCAATATGTCATTTTCTTGAATAAACACTTGATCAAGAAACAACATATTTGCTAACAATTCTTTGTTATGCAAAAGATAGAAATACTACCCTAAACCACCATTGGGGTATCCAACAAACTTTATTTTAATTAGAATTATCTTCTAGTTGTCTAACTTCAGCTTATCAAATAAGCTAGATATCTCAATTCAAATTATGAGTAAGAATTTTGATATCTATCCATAACATATCATATATGAATTAGGATTAAATAGACTTTAGAGAAAATTCTAATTAAGAATATTATGCTTTTATTTGTAATTTTCCAAAAGGCAATAAACAAACACTTCTATAGTTCATCATCTATTACATCATATCATATATGCTATAATTTATTCTTTTGAGTATATCATCACATATGGTTTTCCTAAAAAAGAATTATGATTATATGCCAATTTTATATTTAGGAAATTCCTCAAAAATTGGTAATTGAGTGCTCCCCACTTCGATCAAATCAAAGGTTTGTGATACTCTTTCCCATTTTTTATGAAATATCCTTAATATTTATTTCCCTTTTCATCTTAAATTTCTTGAACATTTCAATAATTCAGAAGAACAATTCATTTTATTTACTTTTTCTAAATGAGTCAATATCACATATTAGGTAAATACAATGAACTAGGAAAAACTCCTACTAACCATTTCACAAATGATATTGATGCATCTATATGCATAAATTCTAAAACTTCTTTGATTTCTATCCTTTTGTCCAACAAAAGGTGATCTAGTTGTTTTGCATTAGATACTAGACTTCTAAGTAGAAACAAGTTCACACCCTAATGGGTAGTGACAAATGTTACCCAACTAAGTTGTCTTATCTTTAGCTAAACAAACTAATCTAAGAAATCATAGTGGTTTTATATTAGAGTTCTTTATGGCATTATCATAAAAGCAATACGAGTTGTTTTGTTATTACTAACTTAATAATAATACATCAACCATATAATTCATACTTTTAAGTTTATTACCATAATAAACCACACAAACATTTTTCTAGTAACAGAATTCATAATTCCTTGATGTTACAGAATAATGTAGCTTAAGTATGAAATACATACATGATCTATAAAATGAGATTTTAAAATCATCATTAAGTCTATACCAAAAATATAAAATATGATTTCTAAAATCATCATAAAGTATTCTAAAAGCTCTTTGGAAACAAACATTTTTGCCCCTTAGATTTTTCAAAATCACTTCATTTAACTACATGCTTCCGTTGTTTACTCTAATCTTGCATATGGCACAGAAGCACCTATATCATGAATCCTGGTAATAGATGAACTATATGAATCATTGGAGTATAGTAACAAGAGATAGATTTACCTTCACAAGGTCTATCTTTCTCCTTATCTTTAGTATTCACAATACCTAAAACAATTACTTTTCCAATATTCATAACATTGACAATAGAAACATTTTCTTTTGTCGACTATAGCATTATCTATGGACTTATCCCTTATAATTTCCTATTTTAGGATTTATAATAGAAACTTTTTCTATTACCTTAAAGTTCATTTTCCATCTAATGAAAATTTGGAATGAATTTGAAGAATTAAACTATTTGAAAATTATTATTTATTAAAATATCTAGACTCTCTAGTTGTTTGAAGAATTTAATCATTACATGAAAGTAATTCCAAATCAAGTTTAATTAAAAATTTATAAGAAAGGAAAGAGGCTACTCACAATTCATATTCTTTCATAAAGAATACTAGATAGAAAAATAGAAGAACAAGAAATTAAAGATGAAACATTTTCTTCTTTGATTTCTTTTCTCTAATTTCTTACTCTAGTTGAATAGTAAGAATAAGAACAAGAATGAAAAATATGGAGAAGACAAAGAAAAATAAAGTTATGAAGATCAAGAAGAAGCACTTTCTCCTTTTTTTCCTTTACAATTTCTTTTCCTTTCCTTTTTTCTTTCTTTTCTTTTCCTATTTATTTCTTTATAATTTTCTTCATATTCAAACAAAATAACTACCCTAATATCTTATATTAACTAGTGTATTTATGCTCATCATACTACTCTTACAAACGATGCATAATTACTTAAAATCTTGTTAAGCTCATATATTGTTTTTGCAACCCTTGGCATATAAAACAATTATATAGCATCAACCTCGTCTAATATTTTGTTTCCATTGCACTTAGAGTGATATGTTTCTTTGGAGTAGTCTTTTCTCTAAAAGACTAAGAACAAATCAAGTTGAATATGTACACTATGTACTCAAATGCAAAAACCATAGATTTAGGCCCTGTAAGCTTAAAAGAATCAAATATATTCGCTGGTGGGTTTGTTAGTTTCCTATTATCAAAATGCAGAAAATAACAAGATTAATAACTTATGTAATTAAGTAGCTACCGTAATGATTTGGTCTTTAATCAAAATGATAATCTTACTAATTTAACAAATCCTATACTTCCAAATAGGAAACAGAAATCCTGTTGGAGTGGATTTCTGGTAGGTGATTGAATTCTTATTAGATTATCACAAATTCCTCAGATACAAATTGTCGTTATTGGAATTTTGATATCTAACAAATAAACAACACTTATTCATCATAACTCTTTTGAGGTTCAATCAATTCGGTTCCTAGTGTTTCCAACCTCAGATACATATTGTCATTATTGGCCTTTCACACTAGTCAAGTCAAACCCATTGGACCAACAAGTATAATGATTTGAACATTATATGTCTTAGATGATCATTGTCGTTATTAACATACAATGTATCATATACTCATAACATCATATGCTTTACGATAACTTCAATAAAACATTCAAGCCAAATATGTCATCCCTATGTTACCATAACCAATGACATAAATGTTTAAATTTCTCTTAAACTATTGCTCTAATGGAGAACCATGACTTGATATTTTCTTTTGAAGATTTTTGGGCTTTAATTATAAGTCTTACTTTGCACATTATCCATTTTAAATACACATCACATGCAATCATATATATCATATATATATATATATCAAAAAATGGACAATATACACATAGGTATGATCATGGATTCTATGGATCCACTTCCTAGTTACAAGGAATGGATATGGGATTTAGGTTATACAAATTACAAATATGAAATTACAACTTTTGCATCTTCATGCTCCCACTAGGAATCTTTATGGGTTGAACCTCTTCTTGTTCTTGTATCTCCATATCTCTATATGTATATTAGTAACCTTGGCATTCTAATGTGAGATTGTAAAAACAAAAGAGCTTATAGGCCCAATGAAATTGATTTATAACCTAAATGAGTAATTAACATTTAATTACATCCCATCAAATAACAAAATTAATTATTACATGTCCACATTAGAAATCATACATTATGGTTTCTAAATCCATGATCAACCATTCATGCCTCTCAAACAACAACAAAACATATATATATGACAATTGCATTTATAAATATGTTGTTCATCATTGGAACATTTCCAAATTTTGGAACATTTCCAAAATACCCATTTTGAGTATCACATATTCAATGTTTCTATAGCTTAAAATCATATTTTAAGTCATAGAAATGTATTTGATTGAAAAATTAATCCAAAACAATTTTGGAAAAAATTAAAGTTGGTTGGAGACACAGAGCAAATTGCAACCATCTTTGCGATTGCGATAGTCGTCGCCACTCAGGTTTTGCAGGCATAAAATATTAGTCATGATCACAATTCTATAAACTGACATAACCAACATTTGATCTAATTTGTTCATTCGTGGATGTGACATCAAATTCACAGTCGTGATTTATGATTCGCGGGCACGAATTCTGTGTCTGATAGCACAACATTTGTGCACCAACTCATTTTCATCCTAATCAAAAACCTCCAAAACAACATATATAATGGTTTTACACAAAAATTAAGTGGCTCTAATACCAATTGAAGGAATGGTAGAGCCAAACGCAGTGGAAGGAAGGTGGTGTGGTGAAATTTCAAACGCTTCAAAATTTCACTTCTCCCAATTTTGCTCCAAAATTCATTCAAGCAATCAATAAATTTATGTGCAAAACACATATGCATATAAAGAATAAGGAAGAGTAATCATATTACTTCTTGTAGTATCCTTCTTTCTTTACAAAGAACTTCCCAAGTGTGAAGCCTTTAGATCATCCATACCTAGCTCATCTCTAAGTCTCCTCTTGATTTCTTTGGTGTTCTTGAATCCCCTATTGGTTGCCCAATTTGATTCAAGTTTTCCCTCAAAAATCATTTAGGAATTTAAGGTTTCTCTTTGGTTTGTTTTGGACCAAACACATTTTCAATTTGCAAGTATTTGTTCTTTCACAAAGAACAAAGAAGAGAATTGAAGATCAAAAGAAAATTTTGAAGAAACATTTTCTTCTTTTCTTTCTCTCTCTCAACTTCTCTCTCTAAAATGCTTCAAATCTAAAATAATGTTCAACTCTCCTTTGCAACATACGAACTTGAAGCTTTTATATTGCTTGCAAGACTTAACTCTTAAGTCTTCACAAAGACTTAAATGCCCTTACATTTTATTTTAGCTCACCATTTGGTAAAGGGGCAAAGTTGACTTTGCTTCAAATGGTGAAATGACCATTATATCCTTTAGGAGTAAAATGGACATTTATTTTAGCCAAAAGATGTAATTATAATTTTAACCTTAGTAGAAAATTCTCTAACCCCTAAACCCATCATATGGGTTTATGAATAGTGAATTTTCTCTAACCCCCTAAATTACTTCTTAATCATATCACATATGGGCTTAGGCCACATCTCATATGTTAAGGGGTCTTTGCTAAGCTTAAAATTAAGTCTTTGATTTAGTCTGAATCAATTTTCAATTTAATCTTTCTCATTTGCATCACATACAAAATAAGATTTAATTGAATAGAAACCTTCATAGATTAAACATCAGGACATGCTAGGGTCCTTGTAAATTTAATTGCATGTTTAATCATTTTACCACTAATCAATTAAGTAAATACTTTAATTAATTATTATGGTAAACCTTTTACACTTGGAAGGTGATCATTATTGGGTGTGTGACTTTCTAAGTTCATGTCTACTTAGCAATGGGGATGAGAAAGCATTTTTCTCTACTAATGTGAAATCCCCACTTCACACTTAGTCCTATAAGTCATGAAGGACAGCTAGCATTCCATGTCATGACTACCTAATTAGATATGAATGTTTATAGTTGATAACTATCACATGGACCATCGATCATTAATCATCATGCAGTAGAATCCCTTCATTAAAGATCCCAATCTCGGCTAGGGTAATGGTTTATGACAAACTTTAATGTGCCTCAATTCTATGTCCTTATCTCAGTTCTAATTTTTGATAATATTAGATTCCTATTAGAGACTTTTTCTAGTGAATCTATCTGTCCTAGCTAGGAGCTTTAGTTATTAAGAATAACCATATAGTATAGGATCTTAACCTCGTTTACTCAAGGTAATGAATTCTATCTTGGTAGTCACTTACCTCCATACACAACAAATTAAAACCATCACATGCCATATATCCATACATGAATAGTACATATAAGTAGTAATAAATCCTAACCACCTATGTATGAGATATAGTATCCCTCAAGTCAATGGATTATATGCACTATTATGACCTAGATGATAAATAATTGACAAGTAGTAAAACCCTATATTATTATCATCTAACATCACAGTTCGACTAGTCATCCTATGAATATCCATGTGTTTGTGTCGACATCACATGTCTAGTAGTATAGGCCTCACTGCCTCTATAATCATCTGTATCACATACTATTTATAGAAAACAAATAAAGGTGATGGTCTTTTGAAATTAATGATACCTAGTCATTAATCCAATGACTATGAATGTATTTAAAATATTTATACAAGAGCGATCTATCTTCTATATTCTCAACACTTGAGAATAGATCCTCTTACAAATACTTAAGGACTATGTTCAATAATATGAAACCCTTTTCACATTATAAATATATTATCGTGCCATTGGGAATTAATTTCTACTATTACATAACTATTATATGGCTCCCAGGGCACATGCTACTATCAGGTACTTATCCTAAGTATCTCCAAAATCCAAAACACACATCCTTATCATATCTTCCAAGGTCTAGATTATCCTGTTGGATTATCCATTACTTTGCAGATGGAAGGCAATATTGACATCTAATTGCATGCCCAAAGCTTCTTAAAGTTTCTACCAAAACCTAGAGGTAAACTATATGCCTCTATCAGAAATGATGGACACTAGTATTATGTGCAAACTCACTATCTTGTCCAAATATAATTGTGCATATTGAGCTGTCGTATAAGTGGTCTTCACCCTGAGGAAATAGGCAGACTTAGTTAATTGATCCATGATGACCTGTATAGAATCATTTTCTTTAGATGTTCTTAGCAATCCTTTGATGAAATCTATATTGATGTGCTCCCACTTCCACTTTGGCAACTTAATCTCTTGTAGTAATACAGAAGGCCTTTGATGTTAATCTTCACATGTTGACAAGTCAAACAAGATGCTATGAAATTCACCACATCTTTCTTCCATCCTTGCCACCAACAATAGTCTTTTTTACATCATGGTACATTTTGGTGGTTCCTGGATGAACACTATAGGTAATTTGATGTGCTTCATTCAAAATCCTCTCTCTTAACCCATCCATATCGGGTATGTAACACCCAAGGTTTCTCTAACCTATTAAAGTCAGTAATGGTAACACTATAATGTTCATCTATTATACCATTTAAGGCCTTTCTAGCATATTAAGAATCATAAGAGTACCATAAGCAGTAATTTTAATGAATAATGTGGCAATGAGTAGAGAATGTAATCAATTTCTATAAGCACTTTTATGATAAAATGAAAGTCAAACCGAGTTTGACTTAATGTGACTACGTTAATTATTTATTTGAAATGTGAATCTAAAGTGCTAATAAATGTGCACTAGCATCCCCTGTGTCTTTGGGAGATAATAATGGTGACATGAGAAGTTGATTTCAATCAAAGTTACAATGGTAGAATAAAAGTCAACTTAGCTTGACCTAGTGAGTCTACATGATTTACATACTTGAACAATGCTATTAAAGGGCTAAAAAATGTGTGCTATAGAGTAAATCTTTATTTAACAATGTCTGAAGTGTGTAGTAATATTAGAAGATATAATTATGTATACTAAAGTGAAAGAAAAGAAATGGAAAATCCATTAGGTTACTAATTTTGAAATGTGCACATATGGGCTTGTTAATGGGCTTTTGAACACCAAAGCTTAAGCCCACTTAGATGGCTGGCCCATTAAGCCCTATGATTGGATGAACATCAATTCTCTAATGCACAGACGTGCTATTCACATACAGATATACGGCATGTGATAGTTCTAATTTGTTATGCATAGAGGTAAGTGATCGCCAAGATAGAATTCATTACTTGAGTAAATAAGCTTAAGATCCTATGCTATCTAGTTGTTCTTGATACATAAGTTTTTGGCTAGAACAGTAAGATTCACTAGAAAGAGTTTCTAGTAGAAATCTAATCTCATCAAAAATTAGAATTGAGATAAGGATATAGAATTGAGGCACATTAGGGTTTGACATAAACCATTACCCTAACCGAGATTAGGATCTTTAATGAAGGGGTTTGATATGATGCAAAATGGCATAACCAAACTAATAATATCTTTACTTATTTTGTTTGAATGCATGCATGTTTTGTGTTAATTTTCTATACTAATGTGTGTTTGATCTTTTGTTTGATTATTATAGGTTAATATAAGTGTAAGAAGATGATTTTGATTGAAAATGGAAGCTAAGGACTAAAATGGAACCAAGTACCGAGCTTAGGAGCAAAGACAAGCAAAGGAAAGGATTTCAAGGCTGTCACCAATCACCACAATTGGTACCAACTCATGACAGTAAGGGAATGTTACCAGTCATCACAGTTGGTGCCGACATGTGACAGGGTGGTTACTACACTCTTTCAAGGCACCCTTTCATTTTGACACCTTTTACAAAGGGGCACTTCTTAGGACACCTTGAGGCCTATAAATACTTGGATTTGGTTTTATTTTAGGGAGCAGATGCTATTATATTAAATAGGAAAAACTTACTTAAAATCCTTATAAACACATTATTGGAATTAGGTGCTTGGTTTGTATCAAGTGTCCTTCCAAAAGGCACTTCAAGTTCAAGAATTGTGCAAGTAATTTCCTAAAGAATAAAAGAGTTTTCATTCATCAATCTTTCTTTCTTTCTTTTATTTTTTTTTACTATTCAATAATGAATGCTTGCATTATTTCTATGTTATATTCTACGATGTACTTAGGCTAATAGGTTGTTAGAATTGCAATGATGAATTAATTTTATGAACTACATTCTTAATATGCATGGATGATTTAGTTTCAATTGAGTCCTAAATTGTGTTATGTATGCTTGATCACCATATATAACTTGTTAGTCAATTTGTTCACAATGAGAGTTGGGGCATTTTGGTGGAAATGCAATTGAAATTACTCAAAGGATAGGAAAGTACTTGGAGACAAGAAATCCATTTTGAGGGGTTAAAGAAGTGGCATGGAACTTAATGATTTTAGTTTATCTCTATAATGACATGAGAATGCTTATGGACTCTAAATTAAAATATTCTTAATTGACAATGAGAGTTGCTTTTAAGAATTTTTGGTCATATTCTCCAATCATTGCATATGTTTATATGTTGTTAACTTTTATAGTTCAAAATTAATTCTGAGTTGTAATTCTAATATTCATTGTCTGTTGTTATTAAAGTAATAATAAAACTTTAGTATTTTAGATTAGATAGAATAAATCAACATCTTTTGTTTGTTGTTTGCCTATCCATCTTAGTAATTACTCGGTTGATATAAAATTGCTCCAAATTCCCTAGAATTCGACACCCTACTCACTCTATACTTAGTCTTAGAGACTAGGATATTAAATTTGACCCGCATCAAATTTTGGTGCCGTTGCCGGGGAATTTGATTAGAATTTTTATTAACTTAGGGTAATGAAAAGTTGTTTTAGGTTTTATTTTTTTTATTTTTTTATTTTTATTTTCTATTTTTTTATTTTGTTTTGTTATTTAGTTTTGATATTATGAGGCGTTATAGAAGTACTAATGATATTTTGCCATTTGATCTTGTGATTGAACAAACTTTGCATGCTTTAAGTAGGGATCAAAGACAAAGAAGAAAGAATCAGCAAAATTTGGTTGAAATGGCTGGACCAAAAGACAAACATTAGGTGATTTTTCCATGCCCGACATAACAAGTAGCTTGGGAGGAATCATGGCTCCATCCACTGCAAGCAATAATTTTTAAATTAAGCTAAGCATCATTCAAATGGTGCAAAACAATCAATTTGGAGGTTTGCAAGGAGAGGATCCATATGCTCACATCTTAACCTTTCTCAATGTGTGTGCAACCTTTAAGATTAATGAAGTATCGGATGATGCTATAAAGTTAAGGCTCTTCCCTTTTCTATCAAAGAAAAGGCTCAACTTTGGCTGGCTTGTTTGCCAAGTGAATCAATCACCACTTAGGATTAATTAAAGCAAGCATTTCTCCACAAGTACTTTCCACCACATAAGACTGCAAAGTTTCGTAATGAAATCACCATTTTTAAGCAAACTGAGAATGAGACAATTTATATGGCTTGGGAGAGGTTCAAGGAACTTCAAAGGCAATGCCCACACCATGGTTTGCTAGAATGGATGATTCCTCAAATTTTCTATAATGGGCTTACAATTAAAAATGGAAGCATTGTCAATGTGGCTTCCAGTGGTAAATGGATGGACAAGAAGGCATGGGAGGCTGCTACCTTGCTTGAAGAACTTGCATCTCAAGGATATATGAGAGATGAGACAACCATGGCAAAAGCAATTGATCAAACAAGGTTAATACCTCTCTCTACACCTTAATTTGGCAAAGGTATGGTCAAGCTATAGACATTTAAATATAGCATGGTAAGTTTTCTTTCATTATAATTCTTATATTCTTAAAAAAAAAAAAAAAGCTTATTTTGTTAAGTAACGAGTCATGCCATTGTGTGCCAACTCATTACAGAGAGGATGGGTGCCAAGTCTACCATGTATGCTGACTCGTGCCCTCTCTGTTACTCAATTTCAATTTTTTCTATTTTAAGTTTTTAATGTTTTACATTAATTTTGTTTTCTTTTATTATTATTCCTTTTTATTTTTTTTATCTATTTTTTACTTTCCATTTATTTAATCAAATTTTCTTCAATTTTCAAAATATTTCAAATTCCAAGTAAAGATTTATGCTTTTTCCCAATAAAGGTCATGACTTTTCACATCCTTCTTACACCGTAGCCTATACAACTACCAAATTCCCATCCTTTTTTCAGAATTTTTCAACACTCCCAATTCCTATACCCGTTTCCTTGAAGCAACCCCTTCACATATTTTAATTTCTTTCATTGGTTTCCATTTCCTAAGCATCATCTCCTTCTTTATATTATAGAACCATCTTTCTCTTCTATTTCCTGCATTATTTTCCTTTTGATATGGGTAAGACAAAGGGCTCTTCATCTTCTAGGCCATGAGAAGAACATCGAATGGAGGATTTGGCATCCATTTATGGGGCAAATTTCCCAATCCTCTTACGTGAAGAAGGTGCAAAATTCTCAACTCTAAAGACTAGGGATATCATTTCTTGCATGGTCTAGATCATGTTGGAAAGGTTTGGCACAACCTTCTCAAGATGAGGAGGAGCAATCTAGTGAAGAAGAACCTCACCATGGGGAGCAACCTACTCATGACCTTCCTCCAATCTTTAAATGAGCCAAATGGTGCAAGTAGCTCATCAAATAAGGAGACACAAATTTTAGAGCAACTTTTAGAGAATCAAAGGGTAATGCAACGCCAATTGAATGATATGGAGACTTAGAACTGATAAATTGATTGCCGCCAATATAAGATGGAGTATAAGATAAAACAATTCTTTAACCAATCCGGCTACAACATCCAGTCTCCTCCATCTCCATTGGTGGATTGAGGGAGTGCTTCTTTCCTTTCCTTTATCTTTAGGTTTCACATTGAGGGCAATGTGATGTTTAAGTATGGGAGACAGATAGAAGTAGGATTTTAATTATTATTACTTTGCTTTGTATGTTTGTTTGTTTGTTTTGCATGTTTGTTTTCTTAGTTTAGTCTTTGCCTTTTGCATCAAAATTTTTAAAATTTTATCTTTTAAACTTAACTTTTCTCCACATCCTTTAGTAGCATTTTACTTATAGTCATTTTAAGTTCTGTTAAGGAGTTTCTTTATGGTAATTTAATGAATAATTTTATGCCCAATTGGTAAAATTTTTAAGTTTTTTGTAGCACTTGCTTTGAGTTTGTCTTTTTATCTCATTTTTATTTTTTCTAGTTTTTTTTTATCTAGTCAATTTTCTAGCTATGCTAATATGTCAAAATTGAGATGAGTTAAGTCTTTGCATTCTATAGGTTTGAATTGCCTAAAGGAAACTATAGCCATAATACGAGTAATGCATCTAGTCAATAATGGATGAGGACACACATAAAAAAAAAAGTATGAACAATCTTTACTAATGAATATATGTATGTTGAGTATGTTATGTGCAAATGTGTTTGCTCCTTAGTTGCATTTAATTCAAAAAATATGTATGATGTCATTAGTGAATATATGTATGTTGAGTAAGTTGTGTGCAAATGAGTATGCTCCTTAGTTGCATTCAATTCGAAAAACATGCATGGTAATACTAGTAAAAAAAATAAAAAAGAAGTAAAGTAAAAATAAAAAGTGTCCAAAAATGCCATAAGACTAGATATATTTGTGCGTAACTTATGTCCTAAAGGCTATTTATATCTTCAGAATTCTTGACATAATGAATGGATGTTTTGACTAGAAAAGTATGGTTAGTATCTTAACTTTATAATTATGACTTTGTTCTTGATAGGAATGAGATAATTAGACAACTTAGAGCTTATACTATAAGACTTGTCACCTTTACCATTGTTGGGCATTTAAAATTGTTTCATTGATACATTAGTACTATACTCCTTGCATGACTCAAAGTTAACTTAGTAAGATTGCTATATTTATTTTGGAAAAGTTAAGTACATTGTTTTTCTCTTTTCTTCTAGCTTGAGGGCAAGCAAAGTCTAAGTATGGGGGAGTTTGATATGATGCAAAATGGCATAACCAAACTAATAATATCTTTACTTATTTTGTTTGAATACATGCATGTTCTGTGTTAATTTTCTATACTTGTTTGATCTTTTGTTTGATTATTATAGGTTAATATAGGTGTAAGAAGATGATTTTGATTGAAATGGAAACTAAGGACCAAAATGGAACCAAGTGCCAAGCTTAGGAGCAAAGACAAGCCAAGGAAAGGATTTCAAGGCTGTCACCAGTCGTCACAGTTGGTGTCAACTCATGATAGTGAGGGAATGTAACCAGTTGTCACAATTGGTGCTGACTCATGATAGGGTGGTTACTACACCCTTTCAAGGCACCCTTTCATTTTAATACCTTTTTCAAAAGGGCACTTCTTAGGACACCTTGGGGCCTATAAATACTTGGATTTGGCTTTACTTTGGGAAGGAGATTCTTTGGTATTAGATAGGAAAAACTTACTTAAAATCCTTGTAAACACCTTATTAGAATTAAGTACTTGGTTTGTATTAAGTGTCCTTCCAAAAGGCACTTCAAGTTCAAAGAATTGTCTAAGTAATTTCCTGAAGAATAAAGGAGTTTTCATTGATTAATCTTTCTTCCTTTCTTTTATTTTTATTTTACTATTCAATAATGAATGCTTGCATTATTTATATGTTATATTTTACCATGTACTTAGGCTAATAGGTTGTTAGAATTTCAATGACGAATTAATTTTATGAACTATATTCTTAATATGCATGGATGATTTAGTTTCAATTGAGTCCTACATTGTGTTATGTATGCTTGATCACCATATATAACTTGTTAGTCAATTTTTTCACAATGAGTGTTGGGGCATTTTGGAGGAAATGCAATTGAAATTACTTAAAGGATAAGAATGTACTTGGAGACAAGAAATCCACTTTGAGGGGTTAAAGAATTGGCATGGAACTTAATGATTTTAGTTTATCTCTATAATGACATGAGAATGCTTATAGACTCTAAATTAAAATACTCTTAATTGACAATGAGAGTTGCTTTTAAGAATTTTTGGTCATATTCTCCAATTATTGCATGTGTTTATATGTTGTTAACTTTTATAGTTCAAAATTAATTCTGAGTTATAATTCTAATATTCATTGTCTGTTGTTATTAAGGTAATAATAATACTTTAGTATTTTAGATTAGATGAAATAAATCAACATCTTTTGTTTGTTGTTTGCCTATCCATCTTAGTAATTACTCAGTTAATATAAAATTGCTCCAAATTCCCTATAGTTCAACACTCTACTCACTCTATACTTAGTCTTAGAGATTAGGGTATTAAATTTGACCCATATGAGGATTCTAGTGCATGATGATTTATGATCAATGGTCCATGTGATATTTAAAGTTATCAACTATAAGCATTCATTTCTAATTAGATAGTCGTGATATGGAATGCTAGCTGTCCCTCACGACTTATGGGACTAAGTATGAAGTAGGGATTTTACATTAGTAGAGAAAAATATTTTCTCATTCCCATTGCTAATTAGACATGAACCTAGAAAGTCACACACCTAATAGTGATCACCTTCCAAGGGTAAAAGGTTTACCATAATAATTAATTAAAGTGTTTAATTAATTGATTAGTGGTAAAATAATTAAACATGTAATTAAATTTACAAGGACCCTAACACGTCTTAATGTTTAATCTATGAAAGTTTATATTCAATTAAATCTTAATTTGTATATGATACAAATGAGAAGGATTAAATTGAAAATTGATTCAGACTAAATCGAAGACTTAATTTTAAGCTTAGTAAAAACTCTTAACACATAAGATGTGGCCTAAGCCCATATATGATATGGAAAAGAGGCAATTTAGGGGTTCGAGAAAATTCACTATTCATAAGCCCATGTGATGGGTTTAGGGGTTAGAGAATTTTCTACTAAGGTTAAAAGTGTAATTACATCTTATGACTAGTGGAAATGTCCATTTTACCCCTAAAGGATAAAATGGTCATTCACCATTTGAGGAAGCAAAGTCAACTTTGCTCTTCCACCAAATGAAGAGCTAAAAGGGTAATTATGTCTGTGAGAAGACTTAAGAGTTAAGTCTTAAAGGAAATGAATATAAAAGAGTTTATGTTCATTTTTCTTCATAAGTGCTTGAACACCATTTTTATGTTTGAAGCTTAGAGAGAGAAGTTGATAGAGAGAAAGAAAAAGAAGAAAATGTTTCTTTAAATTTTCTTTGGATCTTCAATTCTCTTTCATGTTCTTTATGAAAGAACAAATGCTTGCAAATTGAAAATGTATTTAGTCCAAAAAAAACCAAAGAGAAACCTTAAATTCCTGAGGGAAATCTTGAATCAAATTGGGCAATCAAGAGAGGATTCAAGAACACCAAAGAAATCAAGAGGAAACTTGGAGGTTAGCTAGGTGTGGATGATCTAGAGGCTTCGCACTTGGGAAGCTCTTTCATAAAGAAAGAAAGAACCTACAAGAGGTAATATGATTACTCTTCCTTCTTCTTTCTATGTATATGTGTTTTACACAAAAATTAATTGATTTCTTGAATGAATTTTGGACCAAAATGGGTGAAGTGAAATTATAAAATGTTTGAAATTTCACCTCACCACCTTCCTTCTACTGCATTTGGCTCCATCATTTCTTCAGAATCTATGATTAATTGAGAGATTTGATAATGAATAAATGGTTTTCTCTAAATTCTAGGGTTTACGAAAAAATTAGGGATTTTGAGAACTGAAATTGAATTCATGGAATTAAAGAGGAAATTATGCTTAAGAATAATGTAAAATTATTTGTATAATATTAATTTCAAAACTTAATTGATAGAAATGATTTTTGCCAAATTTAATGAACTAGGTTCAATTATGGAATTGGAAGGTAAAAGTAGAATTAGTTCCATTGAATATTGAAAATTGTTTAAATTGATTCTAATTAAGTAATATGAAATTGAAATGTGAAGTTAGGAGGAAATGAATTATCTTTCATTAAGTGAATACATTTGTCTATTTGGAGAACAATTAAGGAAAGTGATAAAACTAATAACAAGTATATGTACAGTGTGTCTTGACCTTTAAGAAATAAGTTAGTACTACAATGAACAATAATAAAAGTGTTAACAAGTTAAGATAAATTTAAACTAATGACATAACAAATAAGTGACATAACAAAGAAGTGATTAATGTGCAATTGAAATAGAAATGTGTAAAATCTAAAGACAAGGACATTGACATTGTCCTAGAGTGCTAGGAGCACCACCAGCATTAAAGTTAAATAGAAGTAAAGGAGTCCAAGGTGAGTACTTAATAATATAATATGATATTTGCTATATTCAATGAACCATTGTTGATCAAAGCATCCTTATTTGAATATCCCAATTTCTTATTGAACGTGAATTGCCTATCAAATGATGTGTTTGAATATGATATTCCTTCGTGGCATTTAGCTATTGTGAACCCTTTCACATTGATTTTATAATGTGACCATTGATGAAAATTATTCTTATATTAGTATAATTGCTATTGAATTCCCTATTGTAAATTCCATATGAACCTTCTATTGATGCCTATTGATAAGCAAAAGTACCCTTCTGATGTAGGGTAATACATCAGACCTTTGTTAGGCCTACTATGGGTGACCCAAATCCAAAAAGATTAGTATAGGATGAGTAAGGTGTCAAATTCTGAGGAATTTGGAAATTTTGTATTAATTGGATAGTTACTAAGATGGATAGGCAAAGATATTAAATAAGAGATTTGAAACTAACTATATGCTACTATACTATCTAATATTATGATTTAAGGATGTTGACTAGATTGAATTACAAGTTAGAATTGATTTTAATAAGATGTGTTATATGCATGCAATGATTGAGAGTATGGTCTATAATTCTTAAAAGCAACTCTCATTGTCAATTAGAAGTGTTTGATCTAAAGCCTACGAGCATTCTCATGTCATCATTGAGATAGAACAAAACCATAAATATTCATGCCAATACTATAATTCCCCTTAGAGTGGATTTGCTTGTCTCTAAGTGCTTATCCTATTCTCTAAGTAATTTTAATTGTTTTCCTATCAATTTATCCCAACTCTTATTGTGAATAATTTGACTAACATGTTATACATGGTGATCAAGCACATGCAACATTAATTAAGTACACAATTAAAACTAAATCATGCAAAGCATATAATAAATAAAATGATTAAAAGCAATACTTTATTGCAATTCAAAGAAACCAAACTAGTGTATATTCATAGTGTAAATGACAAAGTTTAGACAAGAAGACGAGATGAACATCAAGGAACAAAGATAAAAAGACAAGGAAAAGGGAACTTTGATGATGTTTTCTTCAATCCTTGCTCCAAAAATTTACTTTGAAAAAGTATCCTTGAATGCTTGCTTGAATGCCTTAGTAACTCTTTAATCTTGTTCTAACCTTGAACACTTAAATTACACTCTTAATTACTAACTTAATATATGAATAATACTAACATCACATATCTAAAATTCTAAAAAACACATTTATTTATAGGTTTCTAGGTGTCCCAAGTAATGTCCATTGCAAAAAGGAGCCTTTTGTGAAGTGTTTTGATGAAAAGGCACCATAACTACTTGAGACAAGTTGGGATGAGTCGACACCATGTGGTTCTGGCATGACTCGGCACCATAGGGGATGAGTCAGCACCATAACATTCTGTCATGAGTCGGCACCTATGGGCATGAGTCGGCACATGCTTGTTTTGGCCAATCCTTGCAAAACTTCTTCCTTTTCAAGCATAAAACCCTTAAACCTTTGATAGTTACCTAAATTACTTAAAGAACACTTAAAAACAAGATTGAAAGCACCACTTTAAAGATAAAATATATGCATACAAATACAAAATTAACTATTAATTAATTAGTTTAGATATACATATTTGCATCGTATCAAATTCCCCCATACTTAAACCTTGCTTGCCCTCAAGCAAGAATAAAGAGCGAAAAGACAAAGAAATTACTTAGTTTCTCCAAGATAACTATGAAACAATCTTGATTTAAGCAATCTTCAAGTTTATTTAAGGAGTATATGGCTAGTACATTGATGATATAGTTCTTAGTGCCCAACAATGGTAAAGGATGACAAGTCTTATAGCATAAACTTTAAGCTTTGTCTAATTATCTCATCCCTATTGGTAACAAAGTTATTAATTATTTAGTCAAGGACCTAACCATGCTTTTCTAGTCAAAATGTCCATGCATTAAGTCAAGAATTCAATAGATTCAAGTAGCCTTCTTTGGGATAAGAGTAAGCACACGCAAGAATGCAATAAGTCTTATTGCATTTTTTAGACACATAGTTTGCTTATTCTCCCCCTTTTTTCTTTTGATTAATTAAATAAGGTACATCTTTTGAATCAAATGTGACTAAGGAGAAAACTCATTTGCACATGACTTACTCAATATACATATTTAACAGGCACACCGTACATATCTTTCGAATTGAATGCAACTAAAGAGCAAACTCATTTGCACACAACTTACTCAATATGCATTTTTTATTAGCAAACAAATATAGTTCTTTTAGTATCCTCATCCATTATTGACTAATGCATAACTCGTATTACAGCTATAGTTTCCTTTAGGCAACTTAAATCATGCAAATTGAAAGACTTAACTTATATCAATTTCGACAATTAAGCGAAACTAGATAATTGACTAGATAATTAGAAACCATAAAAGCAATAAGAGTGAGATAAAAAGACAAAAGGACTTAAGAATTTTACCAATTGGGCATTATAAAAAATGATCATCAAATTTATTATAAAATAGAATGAGAAAGCCTAATCAAAATAATACGGAGAAACTTAAGTAAACAGACAAAAATTCTTGATGCAAATTGTAAAATACTAAAATAAACAAAACAACAAACATGTAGAAAAAATGAAAAATCAAAATAAAATAAAACATCAAAACAAAAATAAATAGAAAGCTTCAAACTTCAATATTCAATCCCTCCCCCATACTTGAAATTCATATTGTCCCTACTGTGAAGAAAAGTAAAGATGATGGAGAAGGGAAGAAAAAACATACCTCATTGAGCATCGGGTGGTGGTGGTGAAGGAATGTCATACCTGGAGTAGCTAAAGAACTTACGCAATTTATAGTCCATACTATATTGCTTACGCTCTATCCTTTGGTTTTTAGCCTCCAAGGCGGTAAGTTGACATTGCATGCTCCTTTAGTTTGCCAAGATCTCCTCCAAAAGTTAGTGATCACTAAGAGTGGAGCCACTTACTTCTCCTTGAGTAGAGGATGATAGTGGCAATGCAAGTTGAACCGTTGATTGGGCTCTTGGTGGTGGTGGGTCTTTAGGTAGTGGAACATCATCATTGAAGTCTTCATCCAAATTATAAATAGGGTGACATAACCCCTTCCAACAGGATCATGTATATGCTGCTACATGGTTAAGATTTGCAAACACAACCTCGCCTCTTACAAAGGCTTGCTTTGTGAAATATGAGTATTTAACAACATAAGGAAAGTTTGAGCAATTAATATGAAACCCCTTACCAATGCTTGTAACAATATAACTATGTGTTAATGGATGCTCCTTATGTGTAACACATATAAGGAGTTGATTAAAAATCTAATATGTCCAACACACTTGCTTTGATTTATGAACATGCCACATCAAAAAAAGCTCTTAAACAGTTACTTTATTAGATTCAGTTTTACCAAAAATAACACATGCAATGACTTTATGCAACATCCAGAATTTCAAATCCTTGATGAACATCACTTTCCCCTTTTTAGGTTTAAAAGGGGTTTCAATATCAATTAAGAATGTCCAAAAGTCATTAACATTAAAATCATTAGTGATATCACAAACACCACTTCTTTTAAAACCAAAAACTTTTTGCATAAAATTGTAAGTTAATTGGTAAGGTTGGCCAAGCAATTTGAATTCCAGAATTTGAGAATTTGTAGCATTGATATCAAGTGTACTAAAGAACTCATAGAAAATATTTCCATAGGAATTCTCTTGCATATTTACAAGCTTTTTTAAACCACAAGAAGTAAGAACTTGATTGAATACTTCCTCCATGCCAACATCACGAATTAAAGAGGGAGGAAAATACTTACAAGATACAATTTCTCTACATTTGATTTTAGAGAATTTGGCTCTTTCTTTATATGAGTGAATGGGGAAGGAGGACTCATACATCAATGCAAGGTCTTTCTCTTGGTGCTCTTCTTGGGGCCTTGAAGAAGTTGATCCTTTGGTCTTGCCCATACTTGCTTGTGTTTAGAGAATAAAGAAAAAAAACAAAAAAAAATTCTGCAACTATGAGTGGATATAGTGTAGTGTGTGAATGATGAATGAATAAATTGATGTTTATATAAAAGAAAGAATTATTAAATATTAGGATTTGTGTTTTCAAAATCTGAAAAGAAAAAATAGGGGAGTGGTGTTGTAAGGGTTAGGGTTATATAGGTGTGTAAGAGTGTGATGTGAAAAGTCATATATTTTGGGAAGAGGTGTGATTCTTTTTGGAAAAGAAACAACTTTTCATTGATTTGTTTTGGGAAAAGAGTGTTGAATAAGTTAGTTTTTGACCAAAAATAAGAATAAAATAAATTGCAATTGAATTAAGAATGAAAAGAAAGAAAGAATTGGTGTAAAAATTCAAAAATTTGAGTATTCCAAAATCTGTTAATTGTAACGAGTCAGCACTATAGGGCATAAATTGGCACAGATGCATTCTGTCATGAGTTGGCACCTAAAGGCATGACTCGGCACAAACTTAATTTTAAAAATTTTATTTCTTTTCTTTTTTTTTATATATATATATATACCATGTGTATGTGTTATAAAATCAAAATAAAATTAATATTAGACATCAAAACTTAAACATTATATTAAATAAACATGAAATTTAAAATAAACAAACATAAAACTTTAAAATAAACAAACATACTATGTACTAGATGAACATATTCTTAAGTAGAGAGGGTTATCAACCTTGATTTTTCTAATGGTGCACCAATAAAGTAAGGTTTAAGACGATGGCCATTTACCCTGAAAGATTTGCCTTTGTCATTAGCAATCTCAATAGTTCCATATGGATTGACTTTAATAATTTTAAAAGGTCTAGACCATCTTGATTTTAATTTTCCAGGAAATAGTCTTAACCTTGAATTATAGAGTAAAACAAGCTCACCTTATTGGAAATCCCTATTAAGAATGTTCTTATCATGCCATAACTTAGTACGAACTTTATATAACTTTGCATTCTCATATGCATTTAACCTTAGTTCTTCTAGTTCATTGAGTTGGAAAAGTCTTTTCTTACCTACTTTGTCCATATCAAAGTTCAAAGCCCTAGTTGCCCAATATACTTTATGTTCATGCTCAACGAGCAAATGACGAGATTTACCATAGACTAATTGATATAGGGTAAGGCCAATGGGAGTTTTAAAAGCAGCTCTATATGCCCATAAGGCATTATCTAGCTTTAATGCCCAATCTTTCCTAAAAGAAGAAACAATCTTCTCTAGAATCCACTTAATTTCCTTATTGCTTACCTCAACTTGTCCACTTGTTTGTGGATGGTAAGGAGTAGCTATTTTATGAGTAACGCCATACTTTTTAAGCAGACTTTCTATGATATTATCATAGAAATGGGAACCTCCATCACTTATCAAAGCTCTTAGAGTGCCAAACCTAGGAAAGATTACTTTTTTAAGCATTTTCTTGACTACCTTAGCATCATTAGTAATAGTAGGTATTGCTTCAACCTATTTAGACACATAGTCTACCATAACTAAGATGTATTTATAGCCTAAACGACTAGGGAAATCCCCACTTCACACTTAGTCCCATAAGTCGTGAGTGACAACTAGAATTCCATGTCATGACTACCTAATTAGAAATGAATGTTTATAGTTGATAACTTTAAACATCATATGGACAATCGATCATAAAATCATCATGCACTAGAATCCCTTCATTAAAGATCCCAATCTCAGCTAGGGTAATAGTTTATGTCAAACTCTAATGTGCCTTGGTTGTATGTCCTTATCTTAATTCTAATTCTTGATGAAATTAGTTTCCTGCTAGAAACTATTTCTAGTGAATCTATCTATCTTGGCTAGGAGCTTTAATTATTAAGAATAACCATATAGCATTGGATCTTAACCTTGTTTACTCAAGGTAATGAATTCTATCTTGGCGATCACTTACCTCCATACATAACAAATTAGAACTATCACATGCCATATATTTGTACATGAATAGTATGTCTATGTAAGCAGTAATAAATCCTAACCACCTATGTATAAGATATAGTAACCCTCAAGTCAAAGGATTGTATGCACTATTATGACCTAGATGATAAATAATTGACAAGTCGTAAAACCCAATATTATTATCATCTAACATCATAGTTTGACTATTCATCCTATGAATATTCACGTGCTTGTATCGACATCACATGTTAAGCAGTATGAGACTCACTGCCTCTATAATCATCCCTATCACATACTAATTGTAGAAAACAAACAGAGGTGATGGTCTTCCTGAATTAATGATGCCTAGTCATTAATCCTATAACCATTAACATATTTAAAAATTTGTACAAGAGCAATTTGTCTCCCATATTCTTAACACTTAAGAATAGATCCTTTTATAAATATTGAAGGACTATATTCAATAATATGAAACTCTTTTCACATTATGAATATATTTATTGTGCCATTGGGAATTAATATCTACCATTACATAACTATTATATGGCTCGTAAGGCATATATTGCTATCAATCTTCCACTTGCACTAGAGCCATTCTGCTTAGTATCAGAGACTCATCTTCTCAAGATGAAGTTTAACTGTTACTAACTTTTGACTTTAGTCAACAGGTTAACCAAGTTACTGGTTAATGCTATTTTCTGCAAGGATAGAATGCCCTATTCAAATAGTTGATTTGATAATATCTTAATGCCTTACAAAATATTCTAGATTTCAATGTGAGACTAGAGTTCCATTGCCTTAAGCTAAGGCTCCATTATTATCACAATAGAGATATACTCATGATGTACAAGAGAAACTCTTAAAACAATTTAGAACTGCTGAATCCAAAATAATTTGTTGTTTGCAACATCCTATGTAGCAAATATGGCTTCCATAATGAAGTTTGTAATAACAATTTGCTTAGAATTTTTCTAGCAAATTATTTCTTCATCATAGATAACAACAATCCCAATGACAAACTTTCTATCATTTATGTAGTAACATTCTTCATTTATCAAAATTAAATCTTAAATACTTCTTAAGTACTTTAGAATAATTTTGATTATATTTCCAATAATTTAATCCTACATAAGATTAGAATCTGTTAGTCATACTAACACATTCTCGATGTCTAGCTCATTATACAGCTCTTGTATAATTTAGATTTCCTATAGTCATACTATAAGGAATCCATGCCATACATTCTTTAAGTATCTAAGGAATCAACCCTTAAAAGGTGGATATCAAAATTGTAGGAAATAAAACTTTTGGAATTAGCATGTTGAACTTTTCAACATCTATTCCAAATATTGACTTAGACATATTTAACATTCTTTTCAATCTATCTCTATAGATATGAATTAACAAGAATGTAAATATTTATCTCAAGTCTAAATGAAGAAAGTAATGGTCAAACCATTCTACAAATGCAAATATATTAATACTTTTACAAACTAATGTGTTATCCATATACAGAACTATATAGTGAGGATACTCCCACTATCCTTTTGCACATCAAGGACTCATCTTGCGATGATATTACTCATTAAGGTTTTGTGTACTTGAGAATTTTCTTAAGACTCTAAGCCTTTAGATTTATTCCATGATTATGTTTTCTTTTCTAGAGAAAGAAAACTAGTATTGACATTTATATGTCAAACTCATAATCATTATGCATTGCTATATCATATATAGCTATAATAGAATCATCTAATAATTTGTTTCATTATGAATGTACAACTTTTTTGCATTCAAATAAAGTAAATTATATTTTTCTTAAGATTAGATATTTTAGTATCTCATGATTTACCTCGTCATGAGTATACAACTATTGTGTATTCATATAAAGAAAATCATATCTTATAGAAAAATTAGATATTCTACTAAACCTTTTAGCAGTTTTTAAGGATAAAACATTTAGTTAGTTTTTGACTTTTCACGGGGTTGATCAAATTTACTTTGATTATTTTATTGGATATTATCGGATGACATTCACCCAATCATTCTATCTTTTTCAATATGTCACTTTCTTGAATAAACATTTTATCAAGAAATAACATCTTTGCTAACAACACTTTGTTATGCAAAAGAAATAAATACTATCTTAAACCACCTTTAGGATATCCAACAAACCTTATCTTAATTAGAATTATCTTCCAATTGTCTAACTTCAGCTTATCAAATAAGCTAGATATCTCAAATCTTATTATGAGTAAGAATTTTGACATCTATCTATATCATATCATATATGATTTAGGATTAGATAGACTTTGGAGAAAATTCTATTTAAGAATATTATGTGATTATTTGTGAATTTCTAAGAGGAAATAAACAAAAACTTTCATAGTTCATCATCTATTACCTCATATCATATATGTTGTTATTTATTCTTTTGAGTATACTAGCACAAAAGGTTTTCCTAAAAAAGAATTATGATTATATGCCAATTTTATATTTAGGAAATTCCTTAAAAATTGGTAATCGAGTTCTCCCCACTTCAATCATATCAAAGGGTTATGATACTCTTTCCCTTTTTGCATGAAATACCCTTAATATTTATTTTCCTTTTCATCTTGAATTTCTTAAACATTTCAAAAATTCAAATGAACAATTCATTTTATTTATCTTTTTCTGAATGGGTCAATATTTATATATATAGGTAAATACAACGAATTAGGAAAAACTCCCACTAACTATTTCACAAATGGTATTGAATCATCTATATGCATAAATTCTTAAACTTCTCAATTTCTATCCTTTTTGTCCAATAAAAGGCAATCTAGTTGTTTTTACATTAGATACTAGACTTCTAAGTTGAAACAAGTTCACACCCTAATGGGTAGTGACACATGTTATCCAACTAAGTTGTCCTATCTTTAGCTAAACAAACTAATTATAGAAATCATAGTGGTTTTAGATTGGAGTTCTTTATGGCATTATTGTAAAAGCACTTGGAGTTGTTTTGTAATTATTAACTTAATAATAATGCATTAAACATATAATTCATACTCTTAAGTTTATTACCATAATAAACCACACAAACATTTTTCTAGTAATCAAATTCATAATTCCTTTAAGTTACAAAATAATGTAGCTTAAGTATGAAATATACACATGATTTACAAAACATGATTTCCTAAAATCATCATTAAGTATATACAAGATATACGAAATATGAGTCCTAAAATCATCATGAAGTATTCTAAAAACTCTTTGGAAATAAACACTTTGTCCCTTAGATTTTTCAAAATCACTTCATTTAACTCCATGCTTCCATTGCTTACTCTAATCATGCATATGGCACAGAAGCACCTATATCATAAATCATAGCAATAGATGAACTATATGAATCATTGGAATATAGTAATAAGAAATAGATTTATGTCACATCCCAATTTTTGAGACATGATAGTCCTAGAACATGGGGAAACATAAGGTCACCCACGCCCAAAGAACCCACTTATACTTATACAAATACTACCTAGGATCATACCAAACCTTATACAATAACTCATTTTAAAACATTTATATGAAAAGCTTTAGTTGCAAAAGACAATAATTAGATTCTTCATATACAATCCATAAGAAATTAATATTCATAATCCAATTGAAACCTTAATAAATAACATCTCAAAATAAACATAAAAAATAATATTCCCAAAGTATCTAATGACAACCCTTCATAGCATAGTATTATTTAAGACTTTGACAAGGAATTTCCTAAGAGAGGTAAGGTGCTTGAGCCATCACCTTGCCTCCTCATATTGCTCACCTATAACCACAAAAGGAAGAAGGGGTGAGATAGATGATCTCAATGAGTAAACAACATAGCTTAAACAATAACATATAATAATTAAAAGATTTCATAGCTCATAGTTCATAATTTATTTTTCATAGTTCATGGATTGTGATTTAACAAGATTTATAAAAATCAACTTTTAACTCATCATATATAGAATGGAAGCTACTGCCTTATCCGCTCATAACATAATATAGAATGAAGGCTATTGCCTTGTCCACTCATAACATTATATAGAGTGAAGGCTGCTGCCTTGTCTACTCGTAACATAATATAGAGTGAAGGCTGTTGCCTTGTCTACTTGTAATATAATATAGAGTGAAGGCTATTTTCTCATCCACACATAACTCATAACATGTAAATTGAAGGCTGCTACCATATTCACACATAACTGATAACATAATTTATACCATATAAAGGTGACAGTAGTATTGTAGGTCTTTAACTTACCAAACAAAAGACAAATAACAGTGTAGTTCTAGAAGAATATAAGTTAGGGCAATAATCACAAAGTGTCTTTATTATACTTGAGTAATAAAAAATGGTTTTAGACCAAATGTCCTTTGGCAACCCAAGCTTACAAAGAAATTATTAAAAATAGAAAGGGACTTGGGTTTCAAGATATCAAAGGTTCACATAACATGATAATTTGTACTTGTAACTTGAATATAATGTGTACTCACACTTATAGCATGAATATGGCGCTTACTCACACTTGTAACATGAGCATAGTGTTTACACACACTTGTAGAATGAATACGATGTTTACTCACACTTGTGGCATGAATATAGGGTTTACTCACCTTGTGGTTCCTTTGCTCCTAGTACACGTAGCCCTTTTGAACCTCTTTTAAAAAATAGCATAAAGAGGTTGGTGATTTCGATAGAGAAATAAATTTCTCTTTCAAGAATTCACCCAAATTGAATTAAATTTGTCAAAACTAGTAAACAACTAGTTCAAAATAATTTTCTCATAATTTATTTCATAGAAATCATATAGGAAATTATTAAGAAAGTAAAACTTACGAATTCGGGCGAGAAATCGCAAAATTGAAAGGTATTTTGTGAATTTTGGTGAGAGATTATTTTTAAGAGAATTTTTCTATAAAAATACTAAAGAATAATAGAATGTTGGCTATCTATAAGGGCTAGCCAAAATTTTGCTTATATATTAGGGTTTTGGGTGAAATTTCTAAGTTTACCCTTAATGAGCTAGGTTGGGAGTGTTTTAGTGTATTGGGCTTTTTATTTAATTTAGGGGCTGATTATGGGTAATTAAAAATACAATATTTCTCTTATTATTTTCATTAAAATTTCCCAAAAAATATTTATTTAAAATATTTTAAAAATACTCATAGAATTATTTTGTGCTTAAAAATCACCTTTGTGCATGAAAATTCATTTTACGAAAAATAAATTATTTCATGCTAATACACTTCATATAAATCATTTATTTCACAATAATAACTCATATTAGGCATATTAAAATTAATTTAACATGCCACATACTCATAAATCACATAGCTTATAGATTCCCATAAAAGCGCACATTAGGCTTAATAATTCTATGTCAAGCAAATTGGTCATGAAAACTCCTAGGGTGGGTGTGGGTTGTCACAATTTACCTTCACAAGGTTTATCCTTCTCTTTGTCCTTTAGTATTCACAATACTTAGAACAATTACCTTTCCAATATTCATAACATTGACAATAGAAATATTTTCTTTTGTCAACTGTAGCATTATCTATGGACTTGTCCCTTGCAATTTCCCATTTAGGATTTATAATAGAAACTTTTTCTATTATACAGTGCATTTTCCATCTAATGGAAACTTGGAATGAATTTTAAGAATTAAACTATTTGAAAATTATTATTCATCAAAACATCTAGACTCTCTAGTTGTTTGATGAATTTAATCATCACATGAAAATAATTCCAAATCAAGTTTAATTAAAAATTAATAAGAAATGAAAGAGGCTACTCACAATTCATATTCTTTCATAAAGAATACTAGAAAGAAAAATAGAATAACAAGAAATTAAAGATGAAATGTTTTCTTCTTTGATTTCTTTTCTCTAATTTCTTACTCTAATTTAATAGTAAGAACAAGAACAAAAATGAAAAATATGGAGAAGACAAAGAAAAATAAAGTTATGAAGATCAAGAAGAAACACTTTCTTCGTTTCTTCCTTTACAATTTCTTTTCCTTTTCTTTTCCTTTCCTTTTCTTTCTTTTCTTTTCCTTTTTCTTTCTTTATAATTTTCTTCATATTCAAACAAAATAACTGCCTTAATATCTTATATTAATTAGTGTATTTATGCTCATCATACAACTCTTGCAGACGATGCGTAATTACTTAGAGTCTTATTATACTTTTATGTTGTTTTTGCAACTCTTGACTTATAAAACAACCATATAGCATCAACCTCATCTAATATTTTATTTCCATTGCACTTAGAGTGATATTATTGGGTTTATATGTATTGTGAATTATATTTTAATTACTATTATAATAGTACATTAAATAATGAACATTTGGATAATGATATGAAATACAAATTTTAAGATTTTATGAGTTGAGTACGTAAATGGCATTAGTAAGTATTTGGTAATATGTAAAAATGATAAACTAATAATGGGTAATAAGGAATGGTAATCAGATTTCAATCTTGGGATAAGGTTCAATATGGTAAATGGTAAAGAATTACAAGTTAAGCAAGGTTCTATGGGTTTAGATGACTTTATCTCTCCTTATGCCTTAGGACCATCATGACTTAATAAGTGGGTCATGATAGGGTACAATAATTCTAGCTCCACATTTCAATACTCCGTCCTTTATGATAAACTCTGCATCTTTTCCATCTCCCACTTCCTCTTTCAACTTTATTAAGTGGTTGTCTCTATCTTTTGCGCTCTTTATCTCCTCAATCAACTTCTGTTTCACTTGAAAATATGACACTAGCATTGACGATTTGTTGACTTCAAATTTGACCCTTGGATTGAAAAGCTCTTTTAGTTCTTTTACGATTGGTTTCTTATGCATTGTTACATGGGATTGGTTTCCTATTAATTTCTGCCTCAATGTATCTACCACTACATTAGCCTTTCCCAGATGGTAGAGTATCTAGTAGTCCTAATCTTACAATAATTTGACCCACCTTCAATGACTTAAATTTAGGTCTATTTGCTTTAGAATGTATTGAAGGCTCCTGTGGTTAGTATTGATTTCACACTTCTCCCAATATAAATGGTGTCTCCATATCTTTATACCAAAGATGACCGCTGCCATATCTAGGTTATAGGTAGGTTAGTGCATCTCATATTACTTGATTTGCCTAAAGGAATAGGTAATAACTTTACCATTCTGTGTTAGAACACAACCAAGACTTACCCTTAAAGTATCACAGTATATGCAAATCCTCTTACTCCTTATGGTAAGGCAAGAATTAGGGCTTAAATCAAACAATTCTCTAGCTTATGAAAGCTCTCTTCACATGCCTCATCCCACTGATACTTTACTTATTTCTTTATTAACCTCATAAATGAAGGGGTGTGATGTACCGAAACGCACACTAACAAACTGCAAGTACACAGGTCATTATCAAGTAATAAAGTAGTGAGTATATGAGTATCATCTCCATGAGGATAGTGTATAAGTACTAGCACAAACTTTGATTATTGTCTAGTTGATCAAGATGTAAATTGATTGAAATAAGCTAAATTAACTAAGCTAATAAAAGAAATCAAGTAAATGATATTGATGGAAATAATCTAGGCAAACTTAATCTAGATATAAATCCCCCTAGTTTCTCATGTACATCAAACAATGAATTGAATTAGACTCTCACTAAATTAGATAAAAATCTTTCTCAAGTGATTAAATCCCTAACTTCCTTAGTATTATAGGGGAATCTCTTCTCAATCTACAATCAAATAGGAGCAACATTAAGTTTAAGATATTAACATCCAAAGAAGTTTTGTAGGTCTACCTCTAGCACCCCAATCAAATCTTTATTCCCATGAGTGATCTATCTATATCAAGGTATCTTTACTCGTCCAATATAGACATAACATCCAATCAACAAGCTAGCAATTGCTAATTAGAAAATAAGATTTATCATGAAAATAAAACAACCAAAGATGAAATGATTAAAGTTTAAATCCTTCAATTTATACAATTAAAACTAGGATTCATTACAAATATAATTAGTTCATATTAAAATTAAAGAACAAAGATGCAGAAAATAAAAGAGGAAGAAATCTCAAACAGATCTTAAAGATGTTCGTCAAAATCTTCTCTTCAATCTTTCACTTCCACTTGGATCTTGATCTTTGATTTTATTAAATCCTTAATATCTCTAGCCTTCAAGCCTTTCCTATGACTCTAGGGCTTAGCCAACCCTTTTAAATCTTTATTTTTGCTTTATGACAGCTCTTTTTTAAAATATTGTCTGATTTGATTTATATTGCTAAATTTTAACCTCACACGGCTGGACCCATAGCTGAGGTTCCAGCCGTGCCAATGGCAGGGCTAAAGAATGTAACTTTCCACGGGTGAAACCTCAGTCTTGCCTCCACCTGTAGGAGGCTACTAGATGAATTTCCAATTTGCTCTTATCACATGTTTGGAATTCCAGCCATGTGGTCACCGTGGCTACCCATATTCTTCCAAAAATCAGCATTTTGGCTTGGATTCTTCACCATTCTAGGTCATATTTGGTTCATGGCATCATTTGGCATTGGATTAACTAAAAGAACTCTAGAAAAGCATTAAACAAACAAATCAAACTCAATTTAAGGATAAAATATTATTAAAAATGAGGGGTAAAGTGTAGTCAATTAAGTGCTTATCAAATTCCCCCAAACTTGAGTATTCACTTGTCCTCAAGCAAATTAAATCATAACAATAGTAAGAGATACCTACCCTCTCCAGTTAAAGAAATTCAAAAAGATTTACAGCAACTTAAAATTAGCAAGGCTCAAACATGGTAGCCAAATTAAGAAATTTCTAAAATAAATCTCAAAAATCTGAAACCTAAATTCTAAAGTTACAGGTTTGAGCAAATAATTCCACAAAAATAAAAGTTCAAGCAAAGTAGATTTATAAGGATTTTTCCCATAGGTGCTTGACTACTCACTCAACTTTTCATTGATTATGCATTTCAATTCATGTTTTCTTTTTAATTAACTAAGGAGCCTGACTTGTTTGAATTGTCATCCTAGCCTTTTTACGCGAGTGCAAACACTTGTAGTGCCAGCCCCCGGTTACTCAACTAGAATCACACATTCAAATGGCTACTAGCACTATTCATATTCTTAATCCCTTGTGTTTAAAGAAATAAGAATTGCGGAATATGTAAATATTTTCAAAGCTCCTTTGCATAATCTTTTATATATATATATATATATATATACTTATTTTTTTTTTTCAAGAAAGATAGCCAAGCCATCTAAGGTATTGAGAATTTCTACTAAACTAGAACAAAAGTAACAGTGGAATAAAATAGGCTCAAAAAGTGTAACTAAAGTTTCAAATTTCAGGCAAAAAGATTTGTAAAAATTTAATTTCCTAATCATGACCACCACACTCAATCCACACTGCAATAAGTCATTGTCATAGCAAAATTAGACCAATTATCACTAGAGAGAGTTAATTTCAAATCAAACTATCACCACAATTCAATTTACTCAATCGTAAGATTCAATAAAAGATAGGGCACAATAATATACCTCTCCCCCACACTTAAGTAACATATTATCCCCAATGTGTTATAAGTAAGGAAAATGAAAATTTAAAAGAGAGAATTAATTACCCTGAATGACATACCATATGAATCATGTTGGTGCTCCTTCTAGTAACAATGTGCCATGATCAACGTTTTTGCATAGAGAAAAAATCGAACTACAATCAAAATAAGATCCATTCAAAGTAAAATAAAAACAAAATAAAACAAAAAGAAAATAAAAATAAAAACTAAAATAAACCATCAATGGGTTGCCTCCCATTTAGCGCTTCTTTAACGTTGTATTAGCTGGACATTATCGTTATTCATCTTCCACCAACGGCTTAGAGGTTTCCTTGTGCTGTCTACCTCTACAAACCAAGATAAAGAAGAATATGCAAAGGTTGTGGCCTTTGTATAGCCTTCTTTTAGCAATAATAATTATTTTTTATTCTTCATGACGTGTAAACTGAAGCTTACTGGGTTTAGAACCATCATCGAATAGTCTTACCCATAAGCTAAGTGCAGGGATTTTAGCTTTGGCACCAAAGAAAGCATGTACATTGCCAATGGCAGCCACCTCTTGCAATTCCCAGATGCTCCACCCAAATTCACTAACCTTTTGCTTTAACACCTCCACAAAATAGATTTCCTCTCTAAAGAAAATTTAGAGACTACAAGTACTGGCCACATACTTAATTCTCTAACAAATACACACTTAAAGAAAGGTGGCAAAGGTATGGGATCATATGTGGCTAGGTGTTCATTTGATGCAAATTGAGGTAAAGGAAGGGTGGGTATCGGGGTTGTGAGTGGGTTATTATCATTCTCATTAAAAAATGGGAGGGCTGGAATGATAGGGGAGGTGTGATTGTTAGCATACATAGCTTCCCCCTCCATGTTCTCCCATATCTCACTATCAGTAAAAGAGAGTTCTTCAACACTTGACTCCACTCCATTAATGTCCCATTGCTGGATTTGGGATTGCTCGCTTAAGTAATCATCCTTGTTAACTTCTTTCTGTAGCATTCCCAAATTTGCCTCATCCTTCTCATCTTCTTCATTTTCATTATCCCAAAACCAATTGATGGCAGTGGTCTTTTGTCACTCATCCGGAATGGCTTTGGTTTCACTAGGCAAATTGCCTTCAGGTCTCTCACTTAGTAGTCTCAAAATTTGCCCAGCAAAATTCTCTAGATTATGAAGACAGGTCTGTTGGTGTTCTAGAGCTGTCTCGATGCTCTGAAATCTTTTCTTTGTAGCTTCCACTAAAGTCACAAACATCTCTTCTAACCTCTACTCCTCTTATGCATGCTCATCATCCTCCAATGTAGCTTCCACTTCAAATTGAGTTCGAAAGCTAGCTTTTGATGTATTGTTTCTGCTACTCTCCATTTTGTTGGCCCAATTCTCCATAAACCACATGAATTTTTTCAATGCAAGCTCGAGGGATGACTTCTTTATTGGTGCTTCCCATCCATATTCCTCTAGGAAATCAGTGTGATAGATGTACCAAAACGCACACTAAAACTATCCCCGATATTATAAAACTATTCCCGGCAACGACGCTAAAAACTTGATGTGCCGAAATGCACACTAATAAACTACAAGTGCACAAGTTGTTATCAAGTAATAAAGTAGTGAGTATATGAGTATCGTCTCCATGAGGATAGTGTATAAGTACTAGCACAAACTTTGATTATTGTCTAGTTGATCAAGATGTAAATTGATTAAAATAAGCTAAATTAACTAAGCTAATAAAAGAAAGCAAGTAAATGATATTGATGAAAATAATATAGGCAAAGTTAATCTAAATATAAATCCCCTTAGTTTCTCATGTACATCAAACAATGAATTGAATTTGACTCTCACTAAATTAGATAAAAACCTTTCTCAAGTGATTAAATCCCTAACTTCTTAAGTATTATAGGAGAATCTCTTCTCAACCTATAATCAAATAGGAGCAGCATTAAGTTTAAGAGATTAATATCCAAAGAAGTTTTATAGGTCTATCTCTAGCACCCCAATCAACTATCTATTCCCATGAGTGATTTATCTATATTAGGGTATCTCTACTCGTCCAATATATAAACAATATCCAATTAACAAACTAGCAATTGCTAATTAGAATAATAAGATTTATCATGAAAATAAAACAACCAAAGATGAAATAATTAAAGTTTAAATCCTTCAATCTATACAATCAAAACTAGGATTCATTACAAATATAATTAGTTCATATTAAAATTGAAGAACAAAGATGCAGAAAATAAAAGAGGAAGAAATCTCAAACAGATCTTGAAGATGTTTTTTGAAATCTTCTCTTCAATCTTCCACTTCCACTTGGATCTTGATATTTGATTTGATTAAATCCTCAATATCTCTAGCTTTCAAGCCTTTCCCATGACTTTAGGGCTTAGCCAACACTCTTAAATCTCTATTTTTGCTCTGTGGTGGCTCTCTTTTAAAATGTTGTCTGATCTGATTTATATTGCTGAATTTTAACCTCACACGGCTGGACCCACGGTTGGGGTTCCAGTTGTGCCAATGGCAAGGCTAAAGAATGTAACTTTCTATGGGTGAAACCTCAGCCATGCCTCCACCTATGGTAGCCTACTGGATGAATTTCCAATTTGCTCTTATCACACGTCTGGAATTCCAGCCGTGTGATCACCCGTGGCTTTCCATATTCTTCCAAAAATCAGCATTTTGGCTTGGATTCTTCACCATTCTTGGTCACATTTGGTTCATGGCATCATTTGGCACTAGATTAACTAAAAGAACTCTAGAAAAGCACTAAACAAACAAATCAAACTCAATTTAAGGATAAAATATTATTAAAAATGAGGGGTAAAATGTAGCTGATTAAGTGCTGGTCCGATCCACTAAAGGGAATCAAAATGCTCATTTGGGAAAGAACTCACAAGGAAGTCCTTGAGCTTATCTTTGATAGGTTTGAAAATTATTTCTTAGAGTCGCCACCTTAATTTATTTTTACTTGGGAAAATATAAGGAAAGAACCCATTTGACTCTAATTATTACCTAAAGGAAAAAAGACAACTAGCCTTGAAACCAAAGAGGGTTCAAGGACTAGGTTTTCAATTTAATTTAACAAAATAAGTTTGGCCAAATAATATAAAAGTGACTTAAAATATATTTCATGAATAATTTAAAATGCATAGACAATTTATAATATGCATGATCATTGATTCCACATATGTTATAATAAATACAAATAATAGTCCAAAAGAAAGTTAACATTACAAATAAAATCCTAAACATAGGGCCTATGTATCCTTTTGAATGCGAATCAGAAACCATATAGTTCTCCCATCTTGTAAAGGGGTTAGTTTAGCCTAGCCACTTTATCATGTTTTGATTGATTGATTAAATAAGGGTTTAATTAATTAATTAATTTAGTTGATTATCGAGTTGATTAGATAGCAATCTAGATGAATCAATTTAATTAATTAAATAAAAGAGGTAAGGAAATTAAGGGAAAAGAAGCTTACTTCGGATGGTGGGCAATGGCTGGCTTTAGAGGGGCTGCGGATTGCCTAGGACAGTTGGTGGTGGCTAACTTAGGATGGAGGGCTGCAGCTAGTCTTGAATGGTGAGTGGCAGCCAACTTTTAATGGTAAGCAGCGACTAGCCTTGACGGGCGGTGGATAGCCTTGGACTGCGGGTGGCAGCTAACCTCGGATGGCAGGCGGCGGCTAGCCTTGGGCAAGAGACTTACCTTGAACAGGAGGGCGAAAAGCCTTAAACTAGTCGGGTAGGAATCAAGGAGAAACCTCCCAACTTGCTTTGCAAAGCAACGAGCAAATACAAGCGGTTTGCTTGAAGTATTGCTTTTCAAGCTCTAAAAGTTGGTGTTTTGAAGTGTGGAGAGCTCCTCTATATATAGAGGGAGAGTTGAAGGATAGAAGCTATTCATATTTGATATGGGATTGCAAAAAATCAAATTTTTATCGAAGTTGCTGTAGAGAGCTTTGCGGTGCCACAGTGCTCTTTGCGGCATTGTTGCATAAGCCTTTGCGGTTCCGCGAAGGCCTTTGTTACAATGGGCCTATTTTGCCATTTTTGCCCATTCTTGCTTGTTTGTCATCCATTTTTCATGATTCTAATTGTGTTGTACTCGTTACTTAGTCTCAAATGATTTGAAAGGGTTCAAATGCCAAAAAGAAATATTTTGATTTTTCCATTTTGAGAGTTTTTGACTTTTGAAGGTTTGTTTACCGAGCCTAAGTGCTTTGAAGGCTCAAACACATACTAGAAGGTGCAAAATTAAGGGTTCACAGATGCCCTCTCATCAGAATTATCTTTGTCTAAAAGGCAATTATTATGACAGTGAACCTAAGGATGAGGGATGGTGAAAGGAACTAAATTATTATCTAGGACAGAGTTTAAATATTTGAGTGAAAGGTGTAGTTGAATTTTAAGGAAGATGCCCCTGGTATATTTAAGAGATATAGCAGCTGGTAGCATTTGGTACTTCTCATGTTTGGTAGGTGCTAAAGGCGATATTCTTGTCTAATAGGAATCGACAGGTGATATTCTTGTCTAATAGGAATCGACAAAATGGTGATCATGTCTAGTAAGAAAGAAGGCAACTCTGTCTAGTAGGAATCAATGAAGTGGTAATCCAATCTAGTAGAAATGATGATGATGATCTTGTCTAGTAGGAAAGAAGACAACCCTATCTAGTAGGAATCGACGAAGTGGTGATCCTGTCCAGTAGGAATCAATGAAGTAGTGATCTTATCTAGTAGGAATGATGATGATGATCCTGTCTAGTAGGCTTGAAGGAGACCCTATCTATTAGAAATCGACAAAGTGATGATCCTATCTGGTAGGCTTGAAGGCAACCCTATCTGGTAGGAATCGACGAAGTGGTGATCTTGTCTGGTAGACTTGAAGGTAACCCTGTTTGGTAGGAATTGACAAAGTGGTGATTCTATCTGGTAGGAATGATGATGATATCTTGTCTGGTAGGTTTAAAGGCGATCCTGTCTAGTAGGCTTAAAGGCGATCCTGTCTAATAGGAATCGACGAAGTGGTGATCCTATCTGGTAGGAATGATGATGACCCTGTCTGGTAGGAATCGACAAAGTAAGGATCTTATTTGGTAGGAATGATAATGATGATCTTGTCTAGTAGGCTTGAAGGTGACCCTTTCTGATAGGAATCGACAAAGTGGTGATCCTATCTAGTAGGAATGATGATGATGATCTTGTCTTTCTTTGAGAGTTTTGACAATTTACCTTGATTCATGATCCTGTTCAATGCAAAAATGCTAGATAATTATGCAATGATATGATACCTTGAACATGTGAAGGGTCAGTCTTGATATAAAAGTGTTGATCTATGGGAGAAAGATGCCCCTATTTTAGAAAGGTGAATATTTAGAAGGGACTTGCCCCCTCTTTAGAATGATAGAGGAAAGTGGTTTGGTCATTCGGGTTTTGGTTGATTAGTTAGCCCAGAGGTGAAGTGGGCATGTCAGGTATGAGATTGGTTAGTTAATGGCTATCAATTTAGCCTAGGAAGAAGTCATTCAAAGTGTGGTCTTAGAAAAGATTGGGTTGTTCAGTTTGAAAGGCTTAGATAGGTATAACTTTGGGGAAGATTTGGTTTGAGGCTGAATTGGAGAGCTTGATAAGGAGGGTCAGGTTTTTGGAGATGATTAGATTCAAAGGTTTGGGGAAAGTCACTTGTGGGGCTTATCCTCGGAGAAGTTCATGTGGAAGGCTTAGTCAGGTCTGGCACTTTGGCTTAGTTAGTTTACAACCATTGGGGAGTTTATTTAGAAGACTCGGTCAAGTTCTACCTTAAGCTCGGTTAGGTCTAGCTTAGAGGAAAGGTCGGGCTAAGAAATTTGTTGGGGAAGGCTTGGTCAGATTTGGCTTTGGAGGAGACTATGGTCTTTTTGTGAATGGTGAAAGCTAGGCTTAGGCTTCTTATTCTAGGTTTCATGGTGAAGGCTTCTTGGTTTGGACTTCATGGTAAAGGCTTTTTGGTTAAGGCTTCGTAGTGAAGGCTTTTGGGCTTGGGCTTCATGGTGAAGGCTTTTAGGCTTGGGCTTTAGGGTGAAGGTTTTTCTTTTGTTTTTTTTTATGAGTGGTTTTTTTGGTGAATGCTTTTTAGGCTTTATGGTGAAGGCTCTTGGTTTGGGCTTTATGGTAAAGGCTTTTTGAGCTTGGGCTTCATGGTGAAGACTTTTTGGAGTGGTTTCACAGTGAAGGCTTGAAGGCTTTTGGTTAAAAGGCTTTGTTAGCTTGGATTTTTATACAAGGGTGCTTTAGACCTCTTTGGAAGATAGTTGCTTTATCTTAGGTATGGTGGTAAAGGTTTTGGTCACAGGCTTATGGATGAGTGTTTGCCCTTTAACATGGTTGCATCAGTTTTTCTTGCCCATCATACAGTTGGTAGGCCTTGACCTAATTGAACTTTATGGGTGATGTAATTTGCTAAGGAGACTTGGTTTTTTATTTTTTTTCAAAGATGATAAGATTTTCTAATGAGACATGGAATGACTAGGCTTTGAGTGGTTCGAGCCTTTTTTAAGCTTTGCAAGACATGACTTTATTTTAGTTATGCTAGGGAAAGCTGCCTTTAAGGATGATGAGTCTTAAAAGACTTAGAATCTTTGGTTTTGCTCATGGGCTTGGCTCTTAAAAGATTATGAGACTTTGCCAAGGAAATGGTGGTACCAAGGTTGAGTTATGAGGTTTAAGCTTGAAGGGATAGGATGGTACATTTTGAGGTTGGGGAATGGTTTAAAGGTAGGTTGGAAATTTTGAAAAGGATTAAGGAGGTTGTATGATTTTGCTATCTGTAGCATGATTCATAGAAAAGAACAAGCCAAGATAACCTTGTTGTTTTGAGATTGAAGAGACATTTAGAGTGACACTTTATTGGCTTGAATGTAGATAACATACTGGATGAATCGAAGCGCCCTAAAGAGCAGTTGAAGGACTGATGAAAAGAGACAACTTAGGGATCATGCTCCTAATAAGAGATAGGAATATGACAGACTAGTAATGTAAGAAATTGTGCCTAAGCTCTTTGAGCTAAGCGATGAGACGGGTTAACAAAAGATGATGACGACCTAGAAGGATATGCCACCACTATGAGATAAGGGTATAGAAGACAATATCACTTTAGAGAATGAGAAAGCTAATGAGGAAGGATGACTTTAAAGACATAAGACAAGATGGATTGAGTAAAGATGATTTGACAAACTTTGAATGATATGAAGGAAGATGACTAGGATGAGGTTTCTCTCTCTCTCTCTCTCTTTTCATTTTTTAGCTCTAACTTTTGCCTAAGCTGCCCTTTTTGGATTTTCAACTTAACGAGCTTGAAATTTAGGAGAAAACATTCCACTATGATTTGTTGCTCTTCTTCACTTTGAGGGGCTTTAACATTTGAATTTTGGATTTGAAGAACTTGTTGCCCCTTGTTGAGATGTATTGTTTGATTTTGTGCTTTAAATATTTGATGAGAGGTCTATTTCTTGACCTACTTTGGTTAGAAGCTGGCAAAGCAATTGTTGATAGCACCACAATATATCTTAACTGTGGTTGATTTAATTGACTGTTCATTTCTCTCTCTCTATTTTTTTAATTTTTATTTATTCATCATTTTCTTTTTAGAAAAAAGCTCATCCATGTTTAAAATAAGAAAAGACAAGTGCGCAAATAAATGTGGATGTTTTATTGCAATGGAAAATTTTATTACAAGATAACAAAAGGAATTGACATGATTGATAAAAAATACATGAAAAGGAAAATAAAATGACAGATACAAAATCGAATTTAGACTCAAACTTTGAGATTTGGGACTTAGACTCAAACTCAGACTTGGATTTCAATCTTAGATAGGTTAGATTAGCTGAACTTAAATTCTTCCATGTCATGCCACTTGGGGCTGAGGTAAGGTGGGATTGAATTGGGTTTGGATTCTTCATCACTGCTTGGGTTGGTGGTGAGGAATTTAGGTTGAAATGATGCACTTTGGATGCAATCTTCAACCTTTGATGTAGTTGCAACCAAAGCTTTAAAAGTGGGTAGTTATTGGGTTAACAAGTGGGCTTCATAGGTTGGAAGTAAATTATTGACAAGGATGTCGACTTGTTCTTGCTTGTTGGTCTATTTACCATTTGGGCAGCTTTAGCCCGCCACCTTATAAGGAACATAGAAAAAGACTCCTTTGGAAGCTGCTTAGTAGTTTCCAAGTCACGCTTAATGACATCTACTTCATTGTTATAATGATATTGTTTGACAAAGGTATAATAGATATCATTGCAAGTCCTTTTCTTGCTCTTGTCTAGTGAAAGGAACCATTTCTTTGTAACACCGGTTAATGATTGTTGGAATAGTTGAGCAAGGAGCTCATGGCTATTTCCCAAAGGTTTCATTGCACCTGCATATATCTTCAGATGAGTCTTGGGGCAAGTGGTTCCATCAAATCTTTCTACTTCATCCATTTTTAATTTAGGAGGAAGCTTAGCATTAGGGAATAAGGTTAAACTATCCACATAAATTAGATCATTGCAGTGCTTTAGGAATTTGATGGTTCTTTCTATGGCTTCAAGTTTCTTCATGAGCAATCTAGTGTTAGGATAAGAGAAAACTTCCCCACCTTAGTTTACATTTGATTTGGTTTGGCTTGAATTTAGGCTATGATTAGTCTGGACTAAGATAAGGTTTGGGTTAGGATGGTTGAGGTTGGCCTAGTTAATCATAGCCCAAACTTCCTTAATGATGAATTGCCTTTGTTCCTTGAATTGGGCTTATTAAGCAGCTAGGATAGCTTGGAAATGCTCTTCTTGCTTCTTAAGGACTTTGGTCGCAAGTGTAATCATGGAAGCCATGTCAAGTGGGTTGGCCATTGGTACCTTTACACTAAAGCAACAAGGTAACTGATGGGCATGGAATAGAAAAGGTGATGAAGGTATAGGCATATAGATCCTAAGAGAAAAGGCTTCCTTATTTTATCATGAACTAACCATTTTTTGGGCTTAAGGTGAGATGTGGAAAATGCTTTGGGTTTTAGGGTAGGATCAAAAGTATTGGGTTTAAGGTAGTGTGTTGGGCCAAAGTTATTAGGCTTAAGGGTAACAAACTGGTTTTGAAAGGTGATGGGCTATAGGTGTTGGGCTTAAGGATAATGGGTTTGATTTTGAATAAGGGATAGGATGAAGATAATGGTTTTGGTATAGGGAACCTAAGGCATCTTGTTTCTTCCCCTTTTTTTGGGGATAAGGATGGGGGCTATGGGTTAGGCTTATGGTTAGGTAGCAGGGTTTTTTTAGGGTTGGATATGGGTTTTAAGGCCATGGGTTTCTGGCTTAAGGTCTAAAGGTTAAAGGTGGTTTAGGTTTACATTTGAGGTATGAGGTTTGGGTGTTTGGTATTTATGGTAAGGCTAAGGCAAGGTGTTTAAGATAAAGGCTAGAGTGAGGTGTTTAGGATGAAAGTTCAGGGTGAGGGGTTTAGGATTAAAGTCAGGGTGAGATGTTTAGGTTAGTGGAGGTGAAGGTGTTTGGATGGAGGTTAGAGTGTCTAGCATTTTGGGTTAAGGGCTAGAATAAAGAGATAATGGTGTTTAGGTCATAGGTTTAGGGTGATGGTCTAAGGGTTATTGGATAAGTGATGGGGTATAGGTGAGAGTGTTTATGGGGGAGATGTTTGAATAGGGATAAGAATGTTTGACCCTTCTTCAGTTTAAGGTTTGACCTAGACTTAAGATGAATACATATTTTACCATACAATATGGATGCATGATATGTATAAGGAAAACATTTCTTGAGAATGCAAAGATGCAAGGTTTTCATTATGGTACATACAACCTAAGGCTAGGATCTAAGTTCATTATATGAAAGGGTAAGGATGGCTCGATTTTGGGTACCCATCACACTAGAGCAGTAATATACCTAACCATATGTGAGTCAAGGAGCCTCACGTGAGTTCAACAGTACGTGCATACTAGTTACGCCTTTGAAATGATCAAAGGATTTGTTGTAGGGTGGATGATTTCACTATTGGTGAATAGACTCAAGGAGGGTTACCCACTCGATGTTACTCATTATCCATTGTTTTTCCTAGAACTAGGTTAGATGGCAAAGAGCCTATGCAAGTGATGCATGCAAAGTCACAATCATATTAAAAGGCCAAACCATTTTTAAACTAATTAGTAGTCCACTTATTTTTTTTCCTTAAATTAAAAGAAAGTTAGTCCCTAGTGGAGTCGCCAGCTGTGAGACCTTATCCAAGCACCAGTCCTATTTGCTAAAGGGAATCAAAATGCTCATTTGGGAAAGAACTCATGAGAAAGCCCTTGTACTTATCTTTGATAGGTTTGAAAATTATTTCTTGCAGTCGCCACCTTAATTTATTTTTATTTGCGAAGATATAAGGAAAAAACCCATTTGACTTCAATTATTATCCAAAGGAAAAAGACCACTAGCCTCGAAACCAAAAAGGATTTGAGGACTAGGTTTTTAGTTTAATTTAACAAAACAAGTTTTGCCAAATAATATAAAAGTGACTTAAAATATATTTCATGAATAATTTAAAATGCATGGACAATTTATAATATGCATGATCACTGATTGCATATCTAATAATAAATACAAGTAATAGTCCAAAAGAAAATTAACTTTACAAATAAAATCCCAAACATAGGGGATAACTCCTCTAGCCCTTATGGGTTCTAGGAAAGTCACACATTCCCCAAACTAATCCTAATAATAAAGCAAAGAAACAAACACAAAAGTAAGTGAAGAAGGTGATAGGGGGATAGTTGATTAATTTTAATTAGATCCGATACTTGAACCAGGCATGCCTACATATCCCTTTTAATGCAAATCAGAATCCATGCAGTTCTCCCATTTTGCGAAGGGGTTAGTTTAGCCTAGTCACTTTATCATTTTTTGATTGATTAATTAAAAGAGGGTTGAGTTAATTAATTAATTTAATTGATTACCAAGTTGATTAGCTAGCAACCTAGATGAATCAATTTAATTAACTAACTAAAAGAGGCAAGGAAATTAAGGGTAAGCTTACCTCAAATGGTGGGCTGTGGCTGGCTTTAGATGGGCTACAACTTATCTAGAATGGGAGGCAGCGGCTAGCTTTAGATGGCAAATGGCGGTTGAATTAGGATGGCGGGCGGTGGCTAGCCTCGGATGGCGGGTGGTGGCTAGCTTTGGACAGTAGGCGACGACTAGCCTTGGTAGGTGGCGGATAGCCTCAGACGATGAGTTGCAGCTAGCATCAGACGACGGGTAGTGGCTAGCTTTGGGCGATGAATATAAGCTTTAGGCAAGAGACTTGCCTCAAATAGGTGGGCAAAAAGCTTTAAACTACTCAAGTAGGAATCAATGAGAAACCCCCCAACTCGCTTTGAAAAATAAGGAGCAAATGCAAAGCGATTTGCTTGAAGTTATTGCTTTTAAAGATCTATAAGTTGGTGTTTTGAAGTGCGGAGAGGTCTTCTATATATAGAGAGAGAGTTGAAGCACAAAAGCTACTCATATTTGATATGGGATTGCAAAAAATTGAATTTTTGCTAGAGTCACTGCAATGCTCTTTGCGGCACTGTCGCACAGGCCTTTGCGGTTCCACAAAGGCCTTTACTGTAATGGGCCTGTTTTGGCTCATTTTGCCATTTTTGCCCATTCTTGCTCATTTCTCATCCATTTTTCATGATTCCAATTGTGGTGTACTCGTTACTCAATCTCTAATGATTTGAAAGGTCAAATGCCAAAAAGAAATATTTTGATTTTCCCATTTTGAGAGTTTTTGACTTTTGAAGGTTTGTTTACTGAGCCTAAGTGCTTCAAAGGTTCAAACACATACTGGAAGGTGCAAAATTAAGGGTTCATAGGGGGCAATCTTTGAGAAGTCCTTTATAAATTACTAATAGTATCCTGCCATGCCTAGGAAACTATAAATCTCCATAACTATAGTGGGTCTACACCAGTCAGCCATTGCTTCCACTTTCTTCAGGTCAACTTGGATGCCATCTTTGCTTGCCACATGACTGAGGAAATTCAAGTGATCTAATGAGAACTCGCATATGGTTAGCTTTGCATAGAGCCTCTGCTCTCTTAAAGTTTACAAATAAAACCGAAGCACCCCAAGTGGAGCTACTTGGTTTAATGAATACTTTATTTAGGAGATCTTGTAACTGGGCTTTCAACTCCTTTAGTTTACTAGGTGCCATATGATGTAGAGGTATAAAGATGGGCTGAGTGCTTAAGAGAAGCTCTATATTGAATACTACTTATTGGTTAAATGGCATTCTTAGTAGTTCTTTTGGAATCACATCGAGAAATTCCACTATGATGGGTATCTCTTCCACAACACTGGTGGTCTTCCTTATATCAAACACATGGGCTAAGTATGCTATGCATCCTTTTCTCAAGAGTCTCTTTACTCTAATAGCAAATATCATATTTAAAGGGAGTTTGCTTCTATCTCCTTAGTACACAAACTCTTTCTTGATCTTAGGATTAAACAAGCATTTATCTCTTCTAAACTGGATTAAGATATTAACTATCACTGTTGCATTTGATATATAGACTTCTTACTAGTTCAAGGCATAGACTTTTCCTTTTCCCCTTCCTTTAATTACTTTCACTAACCCAAAGGCTTGTCCTAGGTCTTTGCCTCTACCTCCTTATCTTAGATTGTCTACTTAGCTCATATGTATTGTAGGCTGAGAATAAGCATTTGTAGCTCAATTGTTTCCCATCATTGGGTAGTTCTTAATGAAATGGCCCATTTGGCCACACTTGAGGCATGATTAAAGGTCCTTATGTAAACTCCTTCGTGCTTCATTCCACAGGTAGTGCATATGGGAACTATTTGACTTTAATATTTAGATCTATAAGCATTTACATTTCCTAGTGCTGAAGCCACAGAAACATGGCTGATATAATTTTGACTTTGATTCCCTCCTCTAGTCTATTGGAAAGTAGTAGATGCATCATCTGATTGAGTCTTATATTTTAAGTATTCCCTCCTCTAAAGTGACTACCTAGACCCTTGTTTTTATGATCCCTCTCTGCCTTTTTGGCCTTCTTTGCTTTATATATGGCCTCTATTAGTTAGGACTTATCCACTAGCTTTACGATTATTGGAAATTCAATGGCCACCAACGTATGATATAGCAAAGTGATTAACTGGCTTCTATTGGTACTATGAATGAAGCAAACTTGCTCAACCTCATGAAGTCTTTAGCTTACTCTGATAATGACATTCCTGGCTTCTGCTTCAGTTGCTCAAACTGAAGAGCTCTGCTTTATCTCTCTGCCTCAAGAAGGAACTTATCAATAAGCTCTTGTTTGAACATGTCTTAGATGGGCAGATCATCTCTATACAACCTTTCCTCTACCTTCCTCTAAAACCAATACCATGCTTCCTTCTTCAGTTGTAGGCCCACTAATTCAATCCCTTTGGCATTGGACCAAGGTAGCCTTCAGGTAAGCTTGTCCATCTCTTTTAGAAACTCTTAAGGGTCATCTCTCTCTTCCCTCTAAACATAGGCGGCATCAATCTTCTAAAGTCCTAGATTGATGCTCTTTGATTAGGAAGCATCTTCCTCTCAACACATTCAGGTGCTTACATTGGTAGAGGAGGAGCTCTCATGTTCCTTGGTGCAGGTGGTGCCATTAAGGGTGGAGGTGGGGGCAGAATCCCCTATCCTCTCAGTTCAACTAACTCACTTCTTAGAGCATGGATTTCTTGTCACATTCTCTCTATATACTTATAAGGATTTGGTTCATCTTCATTCAGGGTGCATTGCCTTGAGCAAGGCAACTCTACAAACTCTGCATAGATTAGTACAGCATTGAAAGCAACCTTTTGTGCTATACTCTCATGGCTATTAGGGGCCTTTTCTTCGAAATGGTTTCTACTTGGTGGTGGCATCTAACCACAAGCCTGCACATCACTTAGCACAAGTTCTCATAACGTTTCACAATACATGCCAACATGTATACATAACACATTCACATTCGCAGAGGAATCAAGTTAATCAGTTCATTTGAATAAGCATTTCACATACACACATACACACACATACATATATATCAACATCATAGTTATCCATCCCATGTTCTCACATTCATACTAATACAAAATCTCATCCTATAATGTTATCAATAAAGCTTATGTCACCCTTTCATATACCTTAAATGGTCCTTTAACTTATGCTTAACACAATATCTCATAGGTCTTAACTCACACACAAATATATAAGTAATAAGTTCAGCAATAAGTTCTTAATACTACTAAGTCACTACTTCCTAATATGCTACTATGCGAGTCTTTAGGCAAAGAGTCCTACTCCTTGCCATTTCGATATTAATCCTCATCTATGGCATCATCTTAACCATTATCTCTATCAAGGCTCCTAATTACTCACCCAGTCAACCTTAAAGAGTTTGAAAACATGTAGCATATGGAGGAGTAGTCCTCAGTAGAATGGGAAGTACTGCCACAGAGGGTGCAAAAGTGTCGGGGGACACTGGGCATTGGTTATCAATGGCTATATTCTTCTCGGTCTCCATTCTTATAAACTTTACCTTTAGTAGATCCATTCCTAGCTTCATTTTTTTGAAGAAGGTCTTAAATTCCATATTCTCCTCCCTAAGACTAATGCATTATTTCTTCAACTCTTGGAATTTCCCCCCTCATGCTCTTTATCCATACGGTGTCTTTATGTCCTATGAGATCCATCTCATTGACACGCCCTTTCGTAAAAAGGTGTGAGGTACTTGCTCTTCCCTTCCTTGGATAGGGTCCTCTTGGTGACATATATGTAAACAACGTCAATAAGTGGAACAACCCATATCCAGGCTATGAGTTTCATGATAAATTGCATGATTTTAAGGCTATTGTAACAAAGTGTGGGCTTTCATGAAATTTCATATGCTATGTGATTTATAAGCAAGTGGTATGTTATACTAGTTCTAATATGCATAATATAAATTTTGAATATGAAATAGGTGATTTATGTGAAGTGCAAATACATAAAATAATTTATTGTATACAAAGTGAATTTTTATGCACGAAGCAATTTTTAAGCATAAAATAATTTCTACGAGCATTTTTAAAATATTTTAAATTAAATATTTTTGGGGGCATTTTAATGAAACTAAGAAGTAAAATATTTTATTTTTAATATATTAAAATCAGCCCATAAATTAGATTAAAAGCCTAACTCACCAAAAGCCCAATACACCTAAGCACTCATAATCTAGCTCATTAATGGCAATCTTGTAATTTTGCACCCAAAACCCTAATTTTAACCTTAAATTCAGCCCCCTTGAGTTTCGGAAGCCTCCATTATGTTATTCATCATATTTTTATAGAATTTTCTCTCAAACATTCTCTCTTAACCAAAATTTACAAGGTGCCTCCAAACCTTGCGATTTTGTGATCTTCTTCATAAGTTTTCCTTTTCTTTCAAGCACTTTTTTATTTTTATGAAACTAACCATGAATAATCCATATGAGAATGTTAGAATGTTTACTTATTATTTTTCTTCGTATTAAAATTGGCCTAGGTTGTGTTTTTGAGGGAGAAACCGATTTCCAACTATGAACATATCTCTCTATTCTCAAATCCATCAAAGGTGAACCCTAAAACCTAAAAGTTGGAATTTTCATGCATATGTTCTTCAAAGGGGGCCAATTTGTATTTTGTTGCATGCTAAACTAATTTTTGTTATGATTACATAAAAAATATTGGTTTAAATCAGGCATTTACATATTACTGTAATGATCGAAAGGTGTGAAAAGCAAGAAAATCCATAGTTTTTCCATGGTATGTGATTTCGGCCTACATTGGGATTTTAATCCCAAGGCCTTTAATTTTTGTAAGATACATTTTAATAATTGTTGAAATGTGTATATGAATGATACATGATTTAATTGCATGTTGGTTGAAGAAGTACCTCTAGGAAACACTTAGAGTAATTCGGCCATACCTCGGGTTTCCAAATCCCAATTGACATGTTTAGCTAATATGTGTACATGGTTAAAAGACATGAATTATTTTTTATGATGTGTTAATTATGAATTAGTGATCTTAAATTGATTATGAGATTGATTGTATGATTTGGTCGAAGAAAATAAGTAAGACTCTTTTAAGGTTTACTTGTTAAGTTGATATATATGGAAAGCATTAAGTATGTTAAGTTGGAAGTTAAATTAAATTAATATTAAGATTATGATGCATTGTGGTTGGCTTTAGAAAAGTCTTGATATGAACTATTATGTGAATTCATGTGAGCCTAAGAAGGCAAATTATGCAAGACTTGAAAGTCAATATGTTATGTGCAACTAACGAGTGCACTTCTAAGTGCAACTCCAAGAATATGTGAATGATATATGTTCATGGAGTAGTTATGTGTTAGGATAGCATGATGTTAAGCCAATGCTAAGTGTTGAATTATAATATTATGTTAGAGCTTGAGGATCATTAAAAGTTCAAGGGCTACAGGCATTAGGAACTATGGAACCACAAGGTGAGTAAACATCATATTATGTTACAAGTATAAGTTATCATGATATGTGAACTTTCAAAATTCTCAAAACCTAAGTTCCTTTCTATTTTCAATTATAATTATATAATTTCTTTTGTTAAGCTTAGGTTGCCAAAGGACAATTAATCCAAAACCATTATTGTTTATTTAGTGAGTCTCATACTGCTTGACATACAAATATGTGGATATTCATAGGATGAATAATTGAACTGTGATGTTAGATGATAATAATATGGAGTTTTACTACTTGTCAATTATTGATCATCTAGGTCATAATAGTGCATATAATCTTTTGACTTGAGGGATACTGTATCTCATAAATAGGTAGTTAGGATTTATTACTGTTTACATAAACGTATTATTCATGTATGTATATATGGCACGTGATAGTTCTAATTTGTTATGTATGGAGATAAGTGATCGCCAAGATAGAATCCATTACCTTAAGCAAATGAGGTTAAGATCCTATATTATTTTGTTATTCTTGATACTTAAGTTCTTGGCTAAAACAGTGAGATTCACTAAAAAGAGTTTCTAGCAGGAATCTAATTTCATCAAGAATTAGAATTGAGATAAAGACATAGAATCGAGGCACATTAGGGTTTGACATAAACCATTACCCTAGCAGATATTGGGATCTTTAATGAAGGGATTCTAGTAAATGATAATTTATGATCAATGGTCCATGTGATGTTTAATCTTATCAACTATAAATATTCATTTCTAATTAGGTAGTCATGATATGGAATGCTAGCTATCACTCACGATTTATAGGGCTAAGTGTGAAGTGGGACTTCACATTAGTAAAGAAAAATGCTTTCTCATTCCCATTGCTAATTAGACAAGAACCTAGAAAGTCACACACCTAATAGTGATCACCTCTCAAGTGTAAAAATTTTACCATAATAATTAATTAAAGTGTTTAATTAGTTGATTAGTTGTAAAATTATTAAACATGTAATTAAATTTACTAGGACCCTAGCATGTCCTAATATTTAATCTATAAAGGTTTCTATTCAATTAAATCTTAATTTGTATATGATGCAAATGAGAAAGATTAAATTGAAATTTGATTTAGACTAAATCAAAGACTTAATTTTAAGCTTAGTCAAAACCCTTAACACATGAGATGTGCCCTAAGCCCATATGTGATATAGAAAAGAGGCAAATTAGGGGTTAGAAAAAATTCACTTTTCATAAGCCCATGTGATGGGTTTAGGAGTTAGAATTTTCTACTAAGGTTAAAATTGTAATTACATCTTTTAGCCAATAGAAATGTCCATTTTACCCCTAAAGGATAAAATGGTCATTTCACCATTGGAAAAAGCAAAGTTCAACTTTGCCCTTTCTTAAGTTTTTGTGAAGACTTAAAGGTTAAGTCTTGGAAAGATATAAAATTTTGAGTTTTTATATGGAGGAAAGAGTGAACATCATTTTTGAAGTTGTAGCAATTTTGAAGAGAAAGAAGTTGAGAGAAAAAGAAAATAAGAAATTGTTTCTTAAAGTTTTCATTTAATCTCTAATTCCTTTTCTTAGTTCTTTGTGAAAGAACAAAATTACTAGCAATTTGAAAATGAGTTTAGTCCAAAACAATAAAGAAAAACCTTGTATTCCTAAAGGTTTTTAAGGGAAAAAATCTTGAATCAATTTGCGCAACTAAGAGAGGGATTCAAGAACTCCAAAGAAACCAAAGGTGTGGATGATCTAGGGGCTTCACACTTGGGAAGCTCTTCGATAAAGAAAGAAGGAACCTACAAGAGGTAATATGATTACTCTTCCTTCTTCTTTCTATGCATATGTGTTTTACACACAAATTAATTGATTGCTTGAATGGATGTTTGGACCAAAATTGGGTGAAGTGAAATTTTAAAATGTTTGAAATTTCACCCCACCATCTTCCTTCTAATGTGTTTGGCTCCACCATTCCTTCATTCTCGTGAAGATTAAGGAGGGTTCAGACTAGTTAAAGCCCATCCTATGCCTCTTTGGCAAACATCTCGTTATTATTGAAAGGCCAAACCTCCTTGGCAAAACATATAATCCCTGAGATCAAAGTCTCTTATGGCCTATAAACCATTCACAAGTTAATCCTTTCAGACTGATGCAACTATGTCAAAGGGCAAACCCTTATCCATGAGCTTACAGTATCCTTATTGTAACAACCTAAATTTTCATTTATTTTATAAAATCCTATTTTTGTATGGAATATGTTATTTAATTATTTTCTTGCTAAAAGCCTAGTTGAAATTATATTTTATTTAATTTTATATATTTTTATGATTTGAAAATATATTATTAATCATAATTTTATGTAAATGTTAAATATGTGAGTATAATTGAAGAAAGTATTTATATATTTAATTATGAAAATATTATAGTGGTTATTTGGAGAAAAAGTATTTATTAAATGAAATCTTATATTTTTATCCTATTGAGATAATGATATTAGCATTATTATTATTTTTAAATCTTTCTAAATTTTATTGGTTATTATTATTATGAGCTAATTTAATGAGAATGACTAAAGTAAAAAAAATTATATTTATAAAGTTAAGTTAATTATCCAATCAATTTAGTATTCTTTGAAATTTCAAATTTGGAAAAATATTTATTTATTTATTTACATATAAAAATACTTAATTGGATTTTATTTAACAATTATGAAAATTTTATAATGATTAATTCTATATAAACTAAGGTTTTCTTATTATTATTATTACAAGTTTTGATATATATATATATATATATATATATATATATATATATATATATATATATATATATATAAAAAAAGAAAGAGAAGAAGTTAGAAGAGGGTAGCAGCTGATTGGTCCTTAGTGGACCAATCGGCCAGCTACTGATTGGGAGGTGTAACAGTCCACATCCATCCTAGGAGTTTCGTGACAATTTACTTGAATTTAGAGTTAAAATGACAAAATGTGTGCTTTCATGAAGTATGTGGCATGTTAGATTAGTTCTAATATGCATAATATGAATTCTTAAGGTGAAATAGGTAATTTATGTGAAGTGCATAAGCATAAATTAATTTATTGCATATAAAGTGAATTTTTATGCACAAAGCAATTTTTAAGCATAAATTATTTTTATAAGTATTTTTAAAATATTTTTGGAGGGTTTTTAATGAAAATAAGAAGCAAAATATTTTATTTTTAATTATTTATAATTAGCCAATAAATTAAATTAAAAGGCCCAACTCACTAAAAGCCCAACACACCAAAACACTCATAACTTAGCTCATTAATAGCAAACTTGTAATTTTTGCCAAAAACCTAAAATACACCTAAAATTCGGCCTCCCCATTATTGCAATAGCCTCCATTATGTTTTTCATTAGATTTTTATAGAAAAATTATCTCAAAAACTCTCTCTCAATTGAAATTCACAAGGTGCCTTCAAACCTTGCGATTTTGTGATCATTTTCATAAGTTTTTCTCTTCTTTCAAGCTACTATTTGATTTTTATGAAACTAATCATGAGAAATTCATACTATATATTTACTATTTTTCTTGATGTTTAATTCAGCCTAGGTGTTTTATTTGAAGGAGAAACCAATTTTCAACCGTAAACACAACTCTTTCTTCGCAAATCCACTAAAGGTGAACCCTAAAATCTAAAGTTGAAATTTTCATGCATATATTTTATAAAGGGGTTGCCAATTCCTACATAATTATGTTATAAAATAATTTTTGTTATATTTAGATGAAAAATACTAGTTTAAAAAATGTTTTTGCATATTACTGTAATAATCGGAAAGTGCGAAAAGCAAGAAAATCCATGTTTTTCCATGATTGTGTGCATTCGGCCTACCTTGGGATTTTGATCCCAATGCCTATAAATTATATATAATATATTTTAATGATTATTGACATGTGTATATGAATGATATATGATTTAATTGCATGTTGCTCGAAAGAGTAACTCTAGACAAAGCCTAGAGAGGTTCGGCCTAGACTAGGGTTTCCAAACCCTAACCACCATGTTGATTGATATGTGTACAAGATTAAGTGACATATGAATTAGGTCTTATGATGTGTTAATTGTGAATTAATGACCTTAAATTGACTATGAGATTGATTGTATGATTTAGTCAAAGGAGACAAGTAAAAGACTTTTAAGGTTACTTGTTAAGTTGATATATATATGGAAAATGTTAAGTGTACCAAGTTGGATGTTAGATTGAATTGAAATTAAGATCATGATATATTGTGCTTGACTTTAGAAAAATCTTAGTATGAGTTATTATGTATTTTCATATGAGCTTAAGAAGGCTAAGTGTGCAAGACTAAAAGGTCAATATGATATGTGCAAATGATGAGTACACTTCTAAGTGCAACTCTATGTATATGTGAATGTTATATGTGCATAGGGTAGTTATGGGATAGGATAGCATGATGTTAAGTAAATACTAAGTATTGAATTGTAATGTATGTTAGAGCTTGAGGATTATTAAAAGTTCAAGGGCTACAAGCACTAGGAGCTGAGGAACCACATGGTGAGTAAACATTATATTCATGTTATAAGTATAAGTTATCATGATATATGAACCTTTGAGATTTTTGCAAATTCCTTTCTATTTTCAATTATAACTATATGATTTCTTTCTTAAGCTTAGGTTGCCAAAGGACAATTAGTCCGAAACTACTATTGTTTATTCAATGATAAGAAAGTACTTTTGTGATTGTTGCCTTACCTTATATTCTTTCTAAAACCACACTGTTATTTATCTTTTGCTCGATAAGCTAAACTATTATTGCTATTATGCTCTATGTCACTATCATCTTTAATGCTATTGTTATAAGTGATTGCCATTAGCTCTAGCTATGGTATCCATAAAACCTCCATGCAGAAATCCTTGTACCAATGCAGGAAATCATTGAAACCTATGCATATGGTCTTAACTTGATGGATAGGAGTAGTGTATCCACCTCAACTAGAAAGGGTGATTCTAGCTATGGAACCTGATCAGTTTCACGCTTCTTTACAAGTTGGGAGTTAGAATTTGGTATGATGCCACCTCTCCTTTGGGTGAATAAGGCAATGGCCATCACTCTATAAGTTACAAGTTGCAAGTTCAATTTTTTAGAACGTTGCTAAATCACAAACCACGAATTTATGAATTATGAACCCTTATAAAGGGATATGTGTTATTGTTGAAGTTGTATTATTTACTCATTAAGATCATCTATCTCACCCATTTTCCTTGTGTGATTTTAGGTGAGCATTATGAGAAGGCAAGGTGATAGCTCAAGCAAATCTACTCTTCTTGGGAGATTTCCTTGTCCAAGTCTATTGTCATACTATGATATGAGGAGTCCTTTTTATATGCTCTAAACATTTTCTTTTTGGAATATTATTCATTTGATAGTTTATTTGGAGTCTTAAATGTTATTTTCTTATGGATTGTATTTAAAGTATTTTAAAACTATTCTTCCGCTAGTTAAAATTTTCTTTATTATTAGATATTTAAGTTAATGCATAAGGTTTTGGTACGATCCTAGGTAGTGTTTATATGTGCATGTGTGGGTTCTATGGTTGTGGGTGACCTTATGTCTCCCAATATTTTAGGATCGTCATATCTCAAAAATTGGGATGTGACAAAGTTGGTATCAGAGCCATAGGTTATCCTTTGTTGCCATTTGACCAGTGACAAAGTTGGTATTAGAGCTGTAGTTTTAAGTCTTGTTTAGATTTGTCTATTTATTGGGTAGATTATATAACAACCCACATCTACCCCAGGAGTTTTCGTGACAAATTGTTGGAAATTAGAGTTGTTGTGACAAAAAATGTGATTTTATGAAAACTTATGTGTGATGTGATTTATGAGTATGTGACATATTAAATTAATTTTAATGTGCCTAATATGAGTTATTATTGTGAAATAAATGATCTATATAAAGTGCATTAGCATAAAATAATTTATTTTATATAAAATGAATTTTCATGCAAAAAGGCAATTTTTAAGCATAAAATAATTTTGTGTATTTTTAAAATGTTTTTTAAATAAATGTTTTGGGGGAAATTTTTATGAAAATAATAAGAAAAATATTTTATTTTTAATTACCTATAATCAGCCCCTAAATTAAATAAAAAGTCCAAATACCTAAAAACCCACTGCCCAAAAACCCTCCTAACCTAGCTCATTAAGCGTATTAATGGAAATTGCCCAAAACCCTACTTTTAAAACACCAAATTTTGGCTATCCCTAGTGTTCCAATAGCCACCACTCTATTTTTCTATATCTCAATAGAAAAATTATCTCAAAACAATTATCTCTACCGAAATTAAGAAAACACCTTTCAATTTTGCGATTTCTTAACCGTAATCGTAAGTTTTTCTTCTTTTTCAATTCCTTAACTAATTTCTATGAAATAAATTATGAGAAAATTATTTTGAATTGATTTTTTACTAATATTTACTGATTTAATTCAGCTTGGATGAGTTTTTGGAAGAGAAATCTAATTCTCTACCGAAAACACAAATCCTTCTACGTGATTTCTCCAAAGGCAAATCGTGTGACTCAAAATTAAAATTTTTATGCACAAACCATACCAAAGGGGGAAATTTCTGCATCATTGATTCCTAAACTAATTTTTGATGTATTTAGATGAAAAATATTGAATTAAATCATATTTTTGTATATTACTATAATGACCGAAAAGTTTCAGAAAACAAAGGAATTCAAGTTTTTTGTGCTAGAACTTAGAAGTTAGAAAATTCTATGATTATTTATACATATGGTTGCTGATTTGTAATGTTTAATATTCTAAATAGATATTTGTTTTATTTGGATAAAAAATAATGATTTAAATAATGTGTTTATATATTATTGTAATGAATGGAAAGTGTGGAAAGCACGAAAACTCATGATTTTCACCCTAAACCTTGAAACTTAGAATTTTCATGCATAATTATGATCAATGGCTATTGATTCATACATGAGGATGTTCTAAACTGATATTTACTATGATAGAATGAAAAATAATGGTTTAAACCACCTGTTTATAGATTACTATAATGACCAGAAAATACCAAAAACAAAAAACTCATGGTTTTTCATCCTAAAATCCAAAATTTGAATTTTTATGTATGAGACATACCTATTGCTACTGATTCATGTAGATTAATGTTCTAAAATAATTTTTGTTGTGTTTATATGAAAAATCTTAATTCAAACCATGTTTTTACATATTACTATAATAGACGGAAAATGCGAAAAATAAGAAAAATTTAGTTTTCCCTTTAATAGAGCATTCAGCCTACAAAGGGATTTTTATCTCAATGTCTATAATCTTTTTGTGATATATTTTAATGATTATTGACATGTATGTATGTATGATAAATGGATAAATTGCATGTTGGTTGAAGAGAAGACACTAGACAAGCCTAGAGGCACTTTGGTATACTTAAGGTATGTTAAACATATGTTGTGATTAGAATATGAACATGATTGGGAAATATGGAAATAGATATTATGAAAACTTGATAATAAATTAATGGTCTTGAATTGAAGAAGAGATTGATTGAATGAATGGGTCATAAGAGTTAAGCATGACACTTGAAAGGCTATTAATAAGTTGATATGTATAGAAGTGTTAAGTGTACTAAGATGATTATTAAAGTGAATTGATATTAAGATAATGATATTGTGTTGACCTTAGATAGGTATTAACATAAGTTATAACATATGGGCCTATTAAGGCTAAGTGTGCAAGGCTTTTAAAGTCAGCCTATTATGTGCAAATGATGAATGCACTTATAAGTGCAACTCTAAGCGTATGTGAATGTTATATGTGCATAGGGTAGTTATGGGATAGGATAGCATCATGATTAAATGAATACTAAGTATTGAATTAAATATTATATTAGAGCTTGAGGAGCTTTAGAGGTTTAAAAAGGCTACGTGTACTAGGAGCGAAGGAACCACTAGGTGAGTAAACATTATGATATTGTTACAGTACAAGCTATCATGATATATGTACCTTTGACATTCTTAAAACCCAAGTTCTTTCTATTCTAAAATGAACCTCTATGATTTCTTTATTAAGCTTGGGTTGCGAAAGGACAATTGGTCCTAAAACCATTTTTGTTTATCCAATGATAATTCCTTTGAGATTATTGCCCTATTTATATTCTTTATGGAACTACACTATTATTGTATCTTTTTTTCAAAAAGTTAAACTCCTATTGCTATTATGATACATGTTATTATTGCCTTAAATGTTATTGTTATATGTGATTACCATTAGTTCTAGCTATGGTACCTTTAACCCTTTATGCAGAAGTCCTTATGTTGATGCGAGTAATCATCAAAATCTGTACACACGGTCTTAACCCATTGGATAGGGGTTGTGTATCCACCTCAACTAGAAGGAGTGATTCTAGCTATGGGGCCTAATCAGCTTTACGCCTTTTAAGTAATAGGAGTTGGAATTTGGTTTAATACCACCTCTCCTCTAATTGTTCAAGTGATAGAGCAACAAGCTTCACTCTCTAAGTGTTATAAGTGTGATTTCTGCAAACTTGTTAAATTGAATCCTTGCTAAATTGCAACTTGATTCATGAATTGAAAATGATGAACTATGTGTATAAGCTATGAGTTTCCTTTTTAAAGGAATATGTGTTATTGTATATGCTTTATCGTTTACACATTGAGATCATCTATCTCATCCCTTTTCCCTCGTGTGATTCTAGGTGAGCAATATGAGGAGGCAAGGTGATAGCTCAAGCACTCTACCTCGCTTGGGGAACTCCTTGTCCGAGTCTTTAATAACACTATGCTATGAAGGGTTGTCGTTAGATGCTCTAGGAATATTTATTTCTGATGTTTATTTTGATATGTTATTTATTAAGGTTTCAATTAGATTATAAATAATATTTCCTTATAGATTATGCTTAAAGTATATTTTAGCTATACTTCTGTAACTTAAGGTTTTCTTAAAGAAAAAGGTTTATTTAAGTTAATGTAAGAGGTTTTGGTATGATCCTAGACATGATTTATATATGTGTAAATGGGTTCTACAGGCATGGGTGACCTTATGTCTCCACGTGTTCTAGGACCATCACATCTCTAAAGTTGGGATGCGACAAAGTATAATCCTAGAGCATAGGAATTTTCCTTTCATGTCAATTGCAGTCTATCGCTATTATAGTTTTGCAAAATCCTAATAAGCTATAGTACTCCTTGTTGCTGTTATGTATGCCTTATGATCCTTTTATCATATGACCAAGAAGAGTACCCTTGCTAGAGGACCTCAAACTAAAGTACCTCCCGTTATGTGCAAGAGTACTTAGCCAGAGATGTTTGAGAAGGATGTGCCTATGATCCACCTCAAAAGAGAGAAGACTCCTAATAAGGAGAACTCCATGGAGCATCTAAGTTATAACTAGATTTAAAGTAAGATGCAGAGGTTCGAAAGAGATTGCTCAGACCTGATGAAAGAAAATCAACGTCTTAGGTCCCTAATACATGCTTTGAGAAAGGACGTGAAGCATATTAAAACCAAAAGTGTTGAATAGATGGGAGACTATGCACCCAATGTCCATCCTTATGAGGGGCATAGTTTAAACTTGAACTGGTAGTTGGTAACTATTGTTCTATTAGCATAGGACTTAAATGATATGAATGATATTGTTTAACTACTTAGCTACTTAGTGTGGATTGATTTCTTTTATTACCTATGAGATGATTGACTTTTATATGATAGGAGAGTTCACTATACTATAAGATAGGTGTTACATGATAATAATACATGATATATGTTGTGATATATGATAAATGCTATGGGATATATGCCTTATGATGTGATATTATATGATGTGTGCTTATGTTAAATGCATGAAAAGTATGATATTTTTTATGGTGGGGTTAAATGGGTTAAAAGGGAGTTAGATTCAAACTTCTAGTGCAAGATGCTTGATAGACTCTAGTGCTCTGTATTTATTTATGACTCTATGTTTTGCTAAGAGTCTACGTAGAAATAAGGAATTAAAGAACAAACCTCTAGTAGTTTCGTCTCCTTTGGAGAGGTAATGGAAGTGAAGTATGTATTTAAGGATTGTGAGGCAAATATTAGTGGACAAAAACTTCTAGTGAAGTTGTTAGAACTTGATGTGCTAGAATTTGATGTAATCTTATGAATGGATTGGCTATATTAGCATGGAACATATACTGATTGTAGAGAGAAGCAGGTAGAATTTTGAACCAAAGATAGGGAGAGATTTCTGTATCAAGCAGATAGGAATGAGAACCTTTTGAATTTGATATTAGCTTTGGGAGTAAGGAGGATGTTAAGAAAAGGATGCCAAGCATACTTAGCTCACATTGTCAATACTGATAAGGAAGCCATGGTTCATAGGAAGAACATACAAGTGGAAGATGAATTCATAGATGTCTTTATAAAAGATCTACCTAGAATATGAACGGATCGTGAGATCGAGGATAGATGATCTTTTTTATCAACTGCCAGGAGCTGGTTACTTCTTCAAGATTGACTTATGGTCTAACTATTATCAACTAAAGATCTATGGAGAAGACATCTGCAAGACTGTTTTCCACACAAGATACTCTCATTATGAGTTTATGGTTCTACCATTCAGTCTGACAAACGCTCCCGCTACTTTTATAGACTTGATGAACTGAGTAGTTAGGCCATTTCTTAACAAGTTCATGATTGTTTTCATTGATATCATGATTGTTTTCATTGATAACATTCTGATTTATTCTAAGAATAAAGAGGAACATGAAGAGCATTTGAGGATTGTGTTGCAGATGCCACATGATCACTAACTCTACATGAAGTTATTGAAGTGTGAATTTTGGATGTAATCTATTAATTTTCTTTGTCATATGGTAAGTAAAGAAGGCATTCAAGTTGACCCTAAGAAAGTTGAAGCAGTAGCCAATTAGCCACGACCCACAACAGTTCCTGAAGTTTAGAGTTTTTTGGGTATGGCTGGTTATTATTGCAAATTTGTATAAGACTTCTCTAAGATAGCATCACTATTGACCAAGTTGATCAGAAAATAAGTTAAGTTTAATTGGGAGAAGTCCTATGAAGAGAGTTTCCAAAAGCTTAAGAAGTGCTTGATATCAGCTCCAGTTTTGGCTTTACCAGAAGGTGAGGAAGGGTTCACGGTTTATTGTGAAGCCTTAAGAATAGGACTTGGATGCATTTCGATGCAAAATGGTAAGGTCATTGCCTATGCATTGCAGCAACTCATGAAGCATGAAATGAATTACCCTACTCATGATTTAGAATTGGCCGCAATAGTGTTCGCGTTAAAGATCTGGAGACATTATATGTATGGAACAAAGTGTGAGATATATACAGATCATAAGGGTCTTCAGTACATCTTGAGCCAAAGAGACCTTAACCTAAGGTAGAGGAGATGGATTGAAGTGCTTAAGAACTATAATTGCCAGATTCTCTAACATCCCAAAAGGTGAACGTTGTAGTGGATGCTTTAAGCCATAAATAGATGGGAAGCCTAGCCCATGTGACCGTGCACAAGAGGCTGATCAAAAAGGTGTTAAAAGGATTATTTAGTTAGGCCTTGAGGTTGGAGATTGGAGAATCGCAAGATTTAGTGGCTCATTTTCAAGTGAAGTCAAAGTTAGTGGAAGAGATTAAGACCTTACTAGATAAGGATCCACACTTAGTTAAGTTAAAGGATGAGACTGAGAAAGGAAAGAACCTTGAATTCAAAGTAGTTGATGGGATTCTAAAGTGTGGAAAAAAAGTATGTGTGCCTATAAGGGAGAAAATATTGAAGGAAGCACATCAAACACCTTACTATGCTCATCCTAGAACTACTAAGATGTATCACGATGTGAGGGCTAATTATTAGTGGCCTGGACTAAAGAAGGATATGGCTAAGTTTGTGGCATCATGCATGACTTGCCAACAAGTAAAGTATGAACACCAATGGCCTAAACTACCTAAATGGAAGTGGGAATGCATTATGATGGACTTTGTGGTTGTTTTACCTAGAACCTGCAAAGGTTATGACTCCGTATAGGTCATAATATATCGATTAACAAAGTCTGCCCATTTCCTAGAAGTTAAGACCATGTACTCTATAACCCAGTATGCGTAATTATATATAGATGAGATCATAAAACTACACGGAGTATCAGTTTCTATCATCTTAGACTAAGACACTCAATTCACCTCGAGGTTTTGGCAAAAGTTGCAAGAAGAATTGGGAATGTAATTGGATTTCAATATTGCATTTGACCCTCAGACGAATGGACAATTTGAAAGGATAATTCAAACACTTAAAGACATGTTAAGAATGTGTGTCCTAAATTTTGATGGTAGCTAAGATAAGTACCTACCTTTGATTGAGTTTGCCTACAATAATAGTTATCATTCGTCCATTGGCATGGCACCATACGAAGCCTTAAATGGAAGGAAATGTCATTCTCTGGTCTATGGGTTGAGCCTAGAGACAAATGCATAGAGATGCCAGAATTGCTCAAAGAGACTACCAAGAAAGTACTATTGATACAGCATCGACTAAAAATAGCCTTTAGTTAATAAAAAAGCTATATGGATCCCAAGAGAAAATATGTTCATTTTGCCATGGGAGATCATGTTTTCTTAAAAGTTTCCCTAATGAAAGATGTCATAAGGTTCAATAAGAAAGGGAAGCTATTGCCTTGTTTCATTGGTCCTTTCAAGATCTTGGGTAAGGTTAGGAAAGTGTCTTATCGACTTGCCTTACCCCCAACCATGGCACATGTGCACCCAGTATTTCACATTTCTATGTTAAGGAAATATGTATCGGATCTATCCTATGTGTTGTCACCTCTAAACATTATAATAGATGAGCAACTGTCTTATGAAGAGTTACCAATAGCCATGCTGGTTGATGGGAATCAAGAGAGCCAAGATAGGGGGATTGTGTAATACCTAAGGTTTCCTTAACCTATTAGAGTCAGAAATGGTGACACTATAATGTTCATCTACTATACCATTCAAGGCCTTTTTAACATATTAAGAATTATGAGAATACCATAAAAAGAAATTTTAAATGAATAATATGACAATAAGTAAAGAATGTAATCAATTTCGGTAAGCACTCTTATGATAAAATGAAAGTCAAATTGAGTTTGACTCAATATAACTATGTTAGTAATTTATTTGAAATGTGAATCTAAAGTGCTAGTGAATGGGCATTAACATCTCCTAAGCCATTGGAAGATGATAATAGTGTTATGAGAAGTTGATTTCAATCTAAGTTACAATGGTACAATAGAAGTCAAACTTAGTTTGACCTAGTGAGTCTATATGATTTACATACTAGAAAATGTACACTATAAAGTGAATGAGATTTATCTAGTGATGTCTAGAGGGTGTAGTGATATCAGAAGGTAGAAATATGTATATTAAAGAGAAAGAAATGAAATGGAAAATGTATTAAGCTACCAAGTTTGAAATGTGCATATATGGCCTTGTTAATGGGCTTTTGAACACCAAAGGCTCAAGCTCACTTGGATGGCCAGCCCATTAGGCTCATGGTTGAATGAACATACATTTAACTAGAGTTAAGAATGGTTAACCAAGGTTAAGTTTGATGTTGGAAAAGGTAGCCATTAAATTTGACTAAAAAGCCACCATTTTTTACTAAGGCAAATCCTTTTCCAACTTGAATTCTCACTTTTCCTACACCAAAGTCCGCATTCATTTTTATTATTTCCACACCTTATGATGAACATCATCAACCTAGGTAAGATCATAGCCACCCAATTTAATTAAATCATAGTCATCCATTGCCATTAAGTTATAGCTAATGGATTAGAAATGATTAAGTCAACACCATCCATCTTCCATATTTAAGCAATAAGATGAGCATTTTTCTCCATTTTTGCAAAAGCTATCACAAATACACATTCTAATAGAGAAATAGACTCTAGCACTTCCCAAGGTAAAAGTTTGTGGTCATCTCTTCCTTTATGTGTTTTAAACATGACTTTGGTGTTATAGTTGTAAAAACATTCTTTTTCTTCCATCCATATGATTCGACCAAAAGCAAGTATAATTAGAAAATGTTTATTTTATATGTTCTTTGATTATATATGGGGATTGGGCTTGAGAACTTAAGGTATATCAAGTGAAAACAAGCAAGGGAAGTAAAGAGCACATGTAAGGGAACATTAGCACTAGATTCATCCTCCCTTTGATTTAGGGTAAAAGATTGTTCTAAATTATGTTTGAAGGTATCTATGATTATTTTGGATGGAGAAAAAATGGTTTATTAGTGTCAAATTGAATTATAGAAGCTTAATTCAACACTTGAAATTTTCAAGACATAACTTAGGTTAAATGAGGAAGTTTAAGATCTAATAATTATTTTCCATATTTGATTGACGATATATGCTTTTTATGATGGAATGGTGGAGCCAAACACAGTGGAAGCAAGGCGATAGGGTGAAATTTTAAATATTTTAAAATTTCACTTCTCCCATTTTGGTCCAAAATTCATTCAAGCAATCAATTAATTTGTGTGTAAAACACATATGCATAGAAACAAAAAGGAAGAGTAATTATATCACCTATTGTAGGTTTCTTCTTTCTTTAAGAAAGAGCTTCCCAAGTATGAAGCTTGTAGATCATCCACACCAAGCTCACCTTTAAGTTTTCCTTAGTTTCTTTGGTGTTATTGAATCCCTCTCTTGGTTGCCCAATTTTGATTTAAGATTTTCCCTCAAAAACCTTTAGGAAATTAAGGTTTCTCTTTGATTTGTTTTGGACTAAACACATTTTCAATTTGCAAGCATTTGTTCTTTCATAAAGAACAAAGAAGAGAATTGAAGATCAAAAGAAAAATTGAAGAAACAGTTTTTTCATTTTCTTTCTCTCTCTCAACTTCTCTCTCTAAAATGCTTCAAAATGAGAAAATGATGTTCACTCTCTTGCAACTTAAAAACTCAAAGCTTTTATATCCTTTAGAATACTTGACTATTAATTCTTTACACCAAAAGACCATTACACCCTTTCAGCTCTTCATTAGGTGAAGGGGCAAAGTTGAACTTTGCTTCTTCAAATGGTAAAATGACCATTTTATCCTTTAGGGGCAAAATGGATATTTCTATTAGCTAAAAGATGTATTTACAATTTTAACCTTAGTAAAAAATTCTCTAACCCCTAAACCCATTATATAGGCTTATGAATAGTGAATTTTCTCTAATCCCTAAATTACTTCTTAACCATATCACATATGGGCTTAGGCCATATCTCATGTGTTAAAGGTTTTTACTAAGCTTAAAATGAAGTCTTTGATTTAGTCCAATTCAATTTTCAATTTAATCTTTCTCATTTGCATCATATACAAATTAAGATTTAATTGAATAGAAACCTTCATAGATTAAACATTAGGACATGCTGTGGTCCTTATAAATTTAATTACATGTTTAATCATTTTACCACTAATTAATTAATTAGACACTTTAATTAATTATTATGGTAAACCTTTTATACTTGGAAGGTGATCACTATTAGGTGCATGACATTCTAGGTTCATGTCTAATTAGCAATGGGAATGAGAAATCATTTTTCTCTACTAATGTGAAATCCGCACTTCACACTTAGTCCCATAAGTCGTGAGTGACAGCTAGTATTCCATATTACGACTACCTAATTAGAAATGAATGTTTATAGTTATAACTTTAAACATCACATAGAGCATCGATTATAAATTATCATGCACTAGAATCCCTTTATTAAAGATCCCAATCTCAGCTAGGGTAATGGTTTATATCAAACCCTAATATGCCTCAATTCTATGTCCTTATCTCAGTTCTAATTCTTGATGAGATTAGATTTCTACTAAAAACTCTTTGTGGTGAATCTTACTGTTCTAGCCAAAAACTTAAGTATTAAGAATAACTAGATAGCATAGGATCTTAACCTCATTTACTCAAAGTAATGAATTCTATCTTATGATCACTTATGTCCATACATAACAAATTAGAACTATCACATGTCATATATCCGTATATGAATAATACGTCTATGTAAGCAGTAATAAATCCTTACCACCTATGTATGAGATATAGTATCCCTCAAGTCAAAGGATTATATGCATTATTGTGACCTAGACGATGAATAATTGACAAGTAGGAAAACCCTATATTATTATCATCTAATGTTATAGTTTGACTATTCATCCTATGAATATCCACGTGTTTGTATCGCATCATATGTCAAATAGCACTGCTTCTATAATCATCTATATCACATACTCATTATAGAAAACAAACAGAGGTGATGGTCTTCTAGAATTAATGATTCCCAGTCATTAATCCTATGACTATGAACATATTTAAAATATTTGCACAAGAGCGATCTGTCTCCCATATTCTCAACACTTGAGAATAGATCCTCTTAAAAATACTTAAGGACTATATTCAATAATATGAAACCCTTTTTACATTTTGAATATATTTATTATGCCAATGGGAATAAATTTCTACTACTACATAATAATTATATGGCTCCTAGGGCACATATTGCTATCAATCTCCCACTTGCACTAGAGCCATTTTGCTTAGTATCAAAAATTCATCTTCTTAAAATAAAGTTTAATTGTTACTAACTTTTCACTTTAGTCAATGGATTAACCAAGTTGATGGTTAACGCTATTTTCTGCAAGGCTAGAACACTTTATTCCAACAATTGATTCAATAATATCTTAAAGTCTTTTGAAACATTTTGGATCTCAGTATGAGACTTGAGTTCCCTTGCCATAAGCTAAGGCCCCATTATTATTATAGCAGAGAGATACTTGTGATGTACTGGAGAAACTCTTAAAATAGTTCATAACTGCTAAATCCAAAATAGTTTCTTATTTGTAATATCCTATGTAGCAAATTTGGCTTCCATAATGAAGTTTGTAATAATAATTTGCTTAGAACTTCTCTAGCATATTATTTCTTCATCATAAATAACAACAATCCTAATGATAGACTCTTTATCATTTATGTAGTAATATTATTCATTTGTCAAAATTAAATCTTAAATACTTCTCAATTACTTTAGAATAATTTTGATTATATTTCCAATAATTTAATCCCAGATAGGATTAGAATATGTTAGTCATACTAACAACATTCTCGATGTCTGGCTCATTATACAACTCTTGTATAATTTATATTTCCTATAGTCATACTATAAGGAATCTATGCCATACTTTCTTTAGGTATCTAGGGAATCAACCCTCAAAAAGTGGACATTGAAATTATAGGAAATAAAACTTTTGGAATTAGCATGTTGAACTCTTCAACATCTTTTCCAAATATCGACTTAGACATATTTAACATTCTCTTCAATCTATCTCTATAGATATGAATTAACAAGAATGTAAATATATATCTCAAGTCTAAATGAAGAAAGTAATACTAAAACCATTATACAAGTGCAAATATATTAATACTTCTGCAAACTTATGTGTTATCCATGTACAAAACTTGAAAGTGAGGATACTCCTACTATCCTTTTGCACATTAAGGACTCATCTTGCGATGATATAACTTATTAAGGTTTTGCATAATTTGGAATTTTCTTAAGACTCTAAGCCTTTAGATTTATTCTATGATTATGTTTTCTTTTCTATAGAAAGAAAACTAGTATTGACATCTATATGTCGAACTCATAATCATTATGCATTGCTATATCATATATAGCTATAATAGAATCATCTCATAATTTGCTTCATCATGAATGTACAACTTTTGTGCATTCATATAAAGTAAATTATATTTTTCTTAAGATTAGATATTTTACTATCTTATGATTTACCTCATCATAAATATACAATTATTGTGTATTTATATAAAGAAAATCATATCTTACTGAAAAATTAGATATTTTACTAAACCTTTTAATAGCTTATAAGGATAAAACATTTAGTTAGTTTTACACTTTTTCGAAGGCTGACCAAATTATACTTTGATCATTTTATTGGATATTATTGGATGACATTCACCCAATTATTCTACTTTTCTCAATATGTCACTATCTTGAATAAACAATTTATCAAGAAAAAACATCTTTGCTAACAACTTTTTGTTATGCAAAATATAGAAATATGTAATAACCCACATCTACCCTAGGAGTTTTAGTGACAAATTATTTAAATTTAGGGTTATTGTGACAAATTGTGTGACTAGATGAAAATTCACGTGTGACGTGATTTATGAGTTTGGGGCACATTAAATTAATTTTAATATGCCTAATATGAATTATTATGGTGAAATAAATGATTTGAATAAACTATATTAGTATAAAATAATTTATTTTTTGTAAAATGAATTTTCATGCAAAAAGGCGATTTTTAAGCATAAAAATAATTTTATGAGCATTTTAAAATAATTTTTAAATAAATGTTTTGGGGGAATTTTATAGAAAATAATAAGAAAAATATTTTATTTTTAATTACCTATAATCAGTCCTAAATTAATTAAAAAGCCCAAATACCTAAAAGCTCACTACACCAAAACACTCCTAACTTAACTCATTAAGTGTAAACATGGAAATTACATCCCAAACCCTAAAATATAATGAAAATTTCAGCCAACACTCTCATTCTAGTATCCATCACTCCATTTTTTTGTATCTTGATAGAAAAATTCTCCCAAAATATTTCTCTCTTCTGAATTTAAGAAAATACCTTTCAGTTTTGCGATTTCTTGACCGAAATCGTAAGTCTTTCTTCTCTTTCAATTTCTTAACTGATTTCTATGAAATAAATTATGAGAAAATTATTTTAAACTGGGTGTTTATTGATTTTTATAGATTTAATTCAGTTTGGGTGTGTTTTTGAGAGGGTAATTTAAGTCTCTATTGAAAACACAAATATTTCTACAAGATTTCTCCAAAGGTGAATCCTGTAACTTAAAATTGAAATTTTTATGCATAAACACCACCAGGGGGGCAATTTGTGAATTATTAGTTTCTAAACTGATTTTTGATTTATTTTGATGAAAAATATTGGATTAAATTATATTTTTGCATATTTTTGTAATGACTAGAAAGTTTTAGAAAACAAAGGAATTTAAGGTTTTTGTGCTAGAACTTAGAAGTTAGAGAATTCTATTATTAATTTAACATGTGGCTGCCAATTTGTGTGATAATGAATTCTAATATGATATTTGTTTTGTTTAGATGAAAAATAATTATTTAAATCATGTGTTTGCATATTGTTGTAATGAACGGAAAGCGCAGAAAGCGTGAAAACTCATGATTTTCACCTAAGTCTTACAACTTGGAATTCTTTTATATAAATCTTACCTATGGCTACCAAATCATGCATGAAGATGTTATAAACTGATATTTGCTATGATTGAAAGAAAAATAATGGTTTAAATCACCTGTTTACATATTCTTGTAATGACTGAAAAATACCGAAAACAAGAAAAACTCATAGCTTTGCATCCTAAAACCTAAAATTGGAATTTTCATGTACATGTCACACCTATTGCTGCTGATTCATGTAGATTAATGTTCCAAAATGATTTTCATTATTTTACATGAAAAATTTTGGTTCAAACCATATTTCTATATATTACTGTAATAGACAAAAGTGCAAAAAGTAAGAAAATTCAAGTTTTCCCTCTATAATATATTCAGCCTACTTTGAGATTTTCATCCCAATGTTTATAATTTTTATGCAATGTATTTTGATGATTATTGACATATTTCATATTAGTTGAAAGTATGACCCTAGACAAGCCTAGATGGACTTCGGTATACTTAAGGTATACTCATATTGTGATTAGAATGTGAATGTGATTAGGAAATATTGAACTAGATGTTATGATGACTCAATAATGAATAAATGGTCTCGAGTTGATGAAGCGATTGATTGAATGAATGGATCATAAGAGTTAAGTATGACACTTGAAAGGTTATTTGTTAAGTTGACAGTATGAATGTGTTAAGTATACTAAGATGATTATTAAAATGAATTGATATCGAGATAATGATATTATGATGACCTTAGAAAGGTATTGACATTATTATGATGTGTTTTCATATGGGCCTATAAAGGCTAAGTGTACGAGACTTTCAAGTCAAAATGTTATGTGCAAGTGATGAGGTGCACTTATATGTGCAACTCTAAGTATATGTGAATGTTATATGTGCATGGGGTAGTTATGGGATAAATAGTAGCATGAATGAATAAATACTAAGTATCAAATTAAATATTATGATAGAGCTTTAGGAGTCTTAGAAGTTCAAGGGCTTTGTGAATTAGGAGTAAAGGAACCACAGGTTGAGTGAACACCGTATTCATACTACAAGTGTGAGTACACATTATGATCAAGTTATAAGTACAAGTTATCATGTTATGTAAATCTTTGATGTCTTAAAACCCAAGTTCCTTTCTATTTTAATAATTTCTTGCTATTTTTTGCAGGGCTAGAGTGCCCTATACCAACAATTAATTTGATAATATTATAATGCCTTTTGAAATATACTAGATTTCAGTGTGAGACTCGAGTTCCCTTGCTATAAGCTAAGGCTCCATTATTATCAAAGCACAGAAATTCTCGTGATGAATTGGAGGAACTCTTAAATAGTTCATAACTGCTGAATCCAAAACATTCTTTTATTTGCAACATCCCATGTAGCAAATTGGGCTTCTATAATGAAGTTTGTAATAAATAATTGCTTAAAATTTTTCTAGCAAATTATTTCTTCATCACAAATAACAACAATCCCAATGATAGACTCTTTATCATCTATGTAGTAACATTCCCAATGATAGACTCTTTATCATTTATGTAGTAACATTCTTCATTTATCAAAATTAAATCTTAAATACTTCTCAAATACTTTAGTATAATTTTGATTATATTTCTAATAATTTAATCCAAGGCAGGATTAGAATTTGTTAGTCATACTAACAACATTCTCGATGTCCAGCCCATTATATAACTCTTATGCAATTTAAATTTCCTATAGTCGTACTATAAGGAATTCATACCATATTTTCTTTGGGTATCTAGGAAATCAATTATCACATCCCAACTTCAGAGATATGACGGTCCTAGAACATGGGGAGACATAAGGTCACCCATGCCCGTATAACCCTCTCATACACGGTTAATCACCGCCTTGGATCATACCAAAATCACATGCATAAACGTGAATAACCAATATTAAAGGAAATCCTTAACTAGTGAAAGAATAGTTTAAAGATACTTTGAATACAATCCATAAGATGTAATAACCCACATCTACCCTAGGAGTTTTAGTGACAAATTATTTGAATTTATATTGGAATAAAGGTGAAATTAAAAGTTCTATTACTTTTGTTTAAGGTTAAGGGATACAAAAATTATTAAGGATTAGTTTAAGATTTATTTTGAACAAGAGATTAACATAGGTATAGCTTAAGCTAAAGGTTTATCAATGTGATTTTTGATACATTGTGAGTATGTGCCTTACTAAATTCGATATGTTAATTGAAGTTAGATATTGTGTTTGAATGGCATAGCAAAAGCATGGTGGAGAAGTTAAGCAAAGTATGTTGTGCTATTGGATTTGAAAATTGTGGATGAATTTTTTTTAAGAGGGGGAGAATGTAATAACCCACATCTATGTCAGGAGTTTTAGTGACAAATTATTTGAATTTAGGGTTATTGTAACAAATTGTGTGACTTTATGAAAATTCAGGTGTGACATGGTTTATGATTTTGGGACATGTTAAATAAATTTTAATATGTCTAATATGAATTATTATGGTGAAATAAATGATTTATATGAAGTGCATTAGCATAAAATAATTTATTATGCATAAAATAAATTTTCATGTAAAAAGACAATTTTTAAGCATTAAATAATTTTATGTGTATTTTTAAAATAATTTTTTAAAAAATATATTTTGGGGGAAATTTTAATGAAAATGTAAGAAAAATATTTTATTTTTAAATACCTATAATCTTCCCCAAATTAATTAAAAAGCCCAAATACCCAAAAGGCAACTACACTAAAACACTCTTAACCTAGCTTATTAAGAGTATTAGTGGAAATTGAACCCCAAACCCTAGTATTTAAAGTAAAATTCGGCCAGCACCATATTTCCAGCAGCCATCACTCTATTTTTTTATATTTTGATAGAAAATTTCTATCAAAATAATTCTCTCTACCGAAATTAAGAAAACACCTTTCAACTTTGTGATTTTTTGACCGTAATCATAAGTTTTTCTTCTCTTTCAATTCCTTAATTGATTTCTATGAATTTAATTATGAGAAACATAATTTGAACTGGGTATTTACTAATTTTTACAGATTTATTTCAGTTTGGGTGAGTTTTTGAAAGAGAAATTTAATTCTTTACCGAAAACACAAATCTTTCTACGTGATTTCTCCAAAGGTAAATCCGATGACTCAAAATTAAAATTTTTATGCATAGACCATACCAAGGGGGGGGAAATTTCTGCATCATTGAATTTTAAACTGATTTTTGATGTATTTTGATAAAAAATATTGGATTAAATAATATTTTTGCATATTACAGTAATGACCGAAAAGTTTCAGAAAATAAGAAAATTCAAGATTTTCGCTCTAGAACTTGAAAGTAAGAAAATTCTATAATTTGAAAACTCAATGGCTACCTATTTGTGATGTTTAATATTCTAAACTAATAATTGTTTTCTTTAGATGAAAAATAATGATTTAAATCATGTGTTTATATATTACTGTAATAAATGAAAAGCGCGGAAAGCTCAGAAACTCATGATTTTCACCCTAGACCTTGAAACTTGGAATTTTCATGCATAATTATGATCAATGGCTATTGATTCATATATATGGATGTTCTAAACTAATATTTACTATGATTGAATGAAAAATAATGATTTAAGTTATTTGTTTGCATATTGCTGTAATGACAAGAAAGTACTGGAAACAAGAAAACTCATGATTTTGCATCCTAGAAACTAAAGTTAGAAATTTTCATGCACATGAATGTATATAAGGGCCAATTCTTACATGTTTACATTCTAAAATGATTTTTGTTCTGATTACATGAAAAATCTTTGTTCAAACCATGTTTCTATATATTGCTATAATAGATGAAAAGTGCAAAAAGTAAAAAATTCACATTTTCTCTTTTAAAGGGCATTCGGCCTATAATGGAATTTTTATCCCAATGTTTATAAATTTTATATGATGTATTTTTTTTATTATTGAAATGTATGTATGAATGATGGCTAAATTGCATGTTGATTGAAGGAATGACCCTAGACAAGCCTATAGGCAATTTGGTATACTTAAGGTATATTAACCTTATGTTGTAATTAATATGTGAATGTGATTGGATAATATGGAAGTAGGTTGTATGATGAGTTAATAATGAATTAATGATCTTGAATTTATGAAGAGATTGATTGAAGGAATCGGTCATAAGAGATAAGCATGATGCTTAAAAGGTTATTTGTTAAGTTGACATAATGGAAGTGTTAAGTGTACTAAGATAATTGTTAAAGTAAATTGATATTAAGGTAATGGTATTGTGTTGACCTTAGAAAGGTATTGACATGATTGTAATGTGTTTTCATATAGGCATATAAAGGCTAAATGTATAAGACTTTGTGATGTGCAAGTGATGAGTGCACTTCTATGTGCAACTCTAAGAGTATGTGAATGTTATTTGTGGATGGGGTAGTTATGGGATAGGATAGCATCATGATTAAATAAACTAAGTATTTAATTAAATATTATGTTAGAGCTTGAGGAGCTTTAGAGGTTCAAAATGGCTATGTGTACTAGGAGTAAATAAACCACAAGGTGAGTAAACACTATGTTCATGCTATAAGTATGAGTAAACATTATAATATTATTATAAGCATGAGCTATCATGATATGTGTACCTTTGACATTCTTGAAACCTAAGTTCTTTCTATTCTAAAATAAAACTCTATGATTTCTTTATTAAGCTTGGATTGCCAAAGGACAATTAGTCCAAAACCATTTTTGATTATCCAATGCAAGTAATCATCGGCTATGTGATCCTCATACCAATGTGAGTAATCATCGGCTATGTGATCCTTATATTGATGCAAGTAATCATCGGCTATGTGATCCTCATACTAACAGGAGTAATCATTGGCTATGTGATCCTCATACCGATGAAATCAATCATCAGTTATGTGTTCAAATGTTATGGCAATAGCCTTCACTCTATGTGTTCGAGTGATTATGGCAATAGCCTTCATTCTATGTGTTCGAGTGATTATGGCAACAGCCTTCACTCTTTGTGTTATGTGATATAAGTGTGATTTTTGCAAACCTTTCTAAATTGCAAACTATAAATCATAAACTATTAGTTATGCTGTGAGCCCTTTCTAAGGGATATGTGTTATAGTATAAGCCCTATTGTTTACTCATTGAGATCATCTATCTCACCCTTTTTCCTTGTGTGGTTCTAAGTGAGCATTGTGAGGAGGCAAGGTTATCGCTTAAGCTACCTACTCCGCTTGGGAAATTCTCTTGTCAAAGTTATAATAATACCATGCTATGACGAGTCTTTAGATGCTTTAGGAGTTATTACGGGAATTTTATTTTAGAATATCATATTGATGACATTATTTGAAGTCTTATTATTAATTTCTTATAGGATGTATTAAAGTATACTTTAGCTTCTGCAACTTAAGGTTTTTCCTTTATAAAAGGTTTTATTAATTTAATGTATGAGGTTTGGTATGATCCTACGCAATTTTTACATATCTATGAGTGGGTTCTATGGGCATAGGTGACCTTATGTCTCCCCATGTTCTAGGACCATCATGTCTTTGAAAATGGGATGTGACAAAGTTTGTATCAAAGCTATATTTTTTTTAAAGTCTAGTTTAGATTTATTAGGTTGGTTAAGTATAATCCTAGAGCATAGGAATCTTCCTATCATGTCATTTGTAGTTTATCATTAGTATAGTTACACGAAATCCTAATAAGTTAAAGTACTCTTTGCTATTGTTTGTTTATGTGCCTTATGATTACTTTACCATATGACTAAGAAGATCACCCTTACTCAAGCACTGCAACCTAGAGCACTGTGTGTGGCATGCAAGAGGACGTAGCGAGAGATGTTCGAGAAAGTCATACCTATGATTCAATGCAAGGAATAGAAGATGCCTGAAAAGGAGGACTTTAAGGAGTATTTAGACTGTGATTGGGTTTATGGTAAGATTCATAAATTGTAGAGTGACTACTCAAATTTAAGGGAGGAAAATCGATGTCTTAGGTTATTGGTTCATGCCTTGAGGGAGGACGTGGAGTAGTTTAACACCAGAGATGTTGAGCAGATGAAAGATCATACACCTAAAGATTTGGGCTACTCACCATCTTAGACTTGTCCTTGATGGGTCGTGCACCAAATAAGGATTTACTCTATTATAAGTGTCATGGTTTTGGTCACATTTTTATAGATTACCCTCTTATCGATTACTCGCCTGAGTGACCATGGAAACTACCTAACATTAGTTCGGATGAGGGGCACAGTTAAGGTTTGTGCTAGTGGTTGATAACTATTGGCCTAGGAGTATAAGACTCCTGTGATGCGAATGACATTATTTGACTGCTTAGTGACTTAGTTTGCATTGATTCTTTTTGCCTATGACATGATTCACTTCTATATGATAAGAGAATGCATGATGCTATAAGTTATATGTTACATGATTATGATATATGATACATGCTATATGCTATGTGACATATGCTATGTGATAAGTGATATGTGTCTTGTGATATGATATGATGGGTACTCATGAAAATGAATGATAAGTATATGTGAACCCTTAAATTTGCACCTCCTGATTCGGCTGCAGCTTGACACCTACTAGGAATAGGGCACTACGCATACGGTGGTCCCGTTTTCAATTATGAACCCACAGAATCAAGCAGAGCTCGAATCAGAGCTGAAACAGGCCTAAAACGGACAGAAATAGATTGAGCCGCGCGAGTGGCGCTAGGAGGCATGTTTTTTGTGCCGCCCAGGAGGTGGCACTCATCCCGTGCTGCCAGAAAAAGGCCGTCGGCGGGGCATCAAAGGCATGCCGCCGGTCTGGTAGCACGTCTTGCGTGCAGCCCAGACGGCCGGCGCGTCGGCTGTGCCGCCCTTGCCATCAGCGCCGCGCCGACACTATCGTCAGTACCGCCGGCTTCTCCTCTGTCAGCTCTATAAATAGGAGCCTCCTCCAGCCTCATTTGGGGAGGACTTCTGACAATTCCCAATGAAGTCTAAAGCATTTTATAGCATTTCAAAGCAATTCAGGCATATTTCAAAGCATATTTTCGTTCTTATACTCACATATTTGTTGCTTCTAGGTCCAGATTCCAAGCTTCCTTTGAATTCAAGGTGGAGTTAAGATCCAGAGCAAAACTAATTCCATTCATCTGAAAGCCAAGAAAAGCAAAGGTATAATCCCTTTCATATTTTAAAATTCTAAATTCAGATCTAGAATTTTCTTTTGGTCTAAAACTGAAAAGATCTAAAAACTTATTAATTTAAGAATCAGAATTAAGTTAATAAGCAAACCAATACAATTTTAAAACTCCTCCTTCGCAAGAAGGGAGAACTGCGTGGGGTTTGATTCCTATTCAATAGGATACGCAAGCTGCCATTCTGAAGGGCATCAACTCCAAAATCTTTTTATCAATGTTTAGTCTTTCTTTTTATTATTTTAATTTATTTTAATTAATCCTTTGTTTATGATTTTATTTTTAGTTTATTTTGAGGAATGTGTGCTTTTCCTAGTACCCATAAGGGCTAGAGGAAAGATCTTCTTTATTTCATTTGTTTTGAAATTGTAATAATTAAGTAGGATTTATCTTACCTATTTATTTATTATTGTCATTCCATCACATTATATATCTATTCATTCATCATTATATTCATGTACATGCATACACAAAAATTCCTTTTTAAGAGTTATTTTGCATTTTTACGCAAATTAAAGAAAATACATTTTCTTAACTGTGTAATTGCCAAAACCTGATCCCCGAGCCCTCCTTGGTCACTCGCAGATTGGTGCACTTTTCCATTGGGATAAAAATCAAATTATTACTGGAGTCAATCATGTTGGGTTTTCTTTAATTTTCCCAATTAAAAAAAATAAATTAAAGTGGTGACTCACTTTTCAACCTTCAAAATACAAAAATCAATTTTTCGAACTCACAGCGAGTTCCAATCGTGGAGTTTCTCCCGAAGAGCATTTCGATTCCTCGACAGATCAGACCAGTGCTTGGGCGAGGCCTCACAGTTGGAGACTCCACTGGGGAACTATTAAAATCTTTTTCAAATAAAAGATAAAGTGGATTACTTTTGGTATAATACCAAGTTTGGCTTTAAAAGCAAAATAACTCTTTCATGCATTACTACATCGGACTCTTTGTCCACAAAACCCTAGTTTCCTAGGAAAACAAAGGATAGAAAGTAACATCGAGTAGGCAACCTTCCTTAGGTCTGCTTGCCAATAGTGAAATCATCCAGCCCACGACATATCCTCTAATCCTTTTAGAGGTGTAATGAGTATGCACGTACCATTGGACCTACGCGAGGCTCCTTGTCTCACATGTGGTTAGGTATATCGCATCTCTAGTGTGATGGGTTCCCTTTAAGCCACCCTAACCTTTTCATGTAATGACCCATAGAACCTTCCTTTAGGATTTTATGCACCATAATACTGAACTTGGTATATCATTATCATGAAACCTTTTTTCATTCATGCATGCATGCAAATATAGCTTGAACTTTATGAAGAGTCAAAAACCTATCCAAACACCTTCACACCCAAAACCTATGGTTCACCTACACCCATGGTCAAAACCCCAAAACCCATGGTTCACCTAAACCCATAGTCAACACCTAAAACCCATGGTTCACCTAAGCCCATGGTCAACACCCAAAACCCATGGTCCACCTAAACCCATGGTGAACACCTAAAACCCATGGTTCATCTAAACCCATGGTCAACACACAAAGCCCATAGTCCACCTAAACCCATGGTCAAAGCCCAAAGCCCATGGTCCATCTAAACCCATGGTCAAAACCTAAAACCCATGGTCCACCTAAACCTATGGTCAACACCCAAAGCCCATGGTCCACCTAAACCCATGGTCAACACCCAAAGCCCATGGTCCACCTAAACCCATGGTCAAAGCCCAAAACTCATGGTTTACCCAAAACCCATGGTTCAGTCCTATCCAAACCCATGTCAAACTCATGGTAAAAATAAACCCATCTATGGTACCCTCATCCTTTGCCATAATTCTTATCCAAGCTAAACACTAACCTAGCCCAAGCTAAACACTGACATAGCTTTATCTTTCATAATTCTTACCAAAGCTAAATACTAACCTAGCTTTCATCTCTCACAACTCTTACCCAAGCTAAACATTGATCTAGCTTTCATCTTTCATAGTCCTTGCCCAAGCTAAACACTGATATAGCATTATCCTCAACCATCTTTACCAAAGCTAAATACTGACTTAGCATCATTCTTATCCTTACCCGAGCTAAATGCTTACTAGGTCATCTCTTACATCACTATCCAAACCTATGGCCCATCTAAGCCCATGATCTAGTCAAACCTATTACCCAACTATCACCAAACCCATGGTCCACCCAACTCCATGGTACATCCATACCCAATCGCAAAATCCATGGTCACTCTATCTTTAAGCCCATGGTAAACCATTAATAAATCATAATCCCAATCACCCAAAGCTAAATTCCTTTGGTATCAATAATGAGCTCCTTGCTCAACTCTTTCATCAAACTCTTACTGATCTTGCCTTAAGATGGTTTATTAACTTGGATGATACCCAAAAATAGACTTAGGAGGACATTTGCAAGGCATTTGTCAAATAGTACCACTACAATAGTGAAGAGGACATTACAAGAAGGGATTTGGAAACCACAAAGCAACTTCCAAATGAGTCCTTCTCCATATTCCTTACTAGGTGGAGGGCTAAAGCTGCTCAAATGGTAAACATGCCAACCGAGCAAGAACAAGTAGATATCATTGTCAAGAATCTACTTCCTGCCTACAAAGCCCACTTGTTAACACAATACCTACCCACCTTCAGAGTTTTGGTTGCAACTGCATCAAAAGTTGAAGATTGCATCCAAAGTCAATCATTTCAAGCTGAATTCCCCACCACCAACCTGAACAGTGATGAGGAATCTAGTCCTAACTCAACCCCACCTTACCTCAGCCCTAGAAGGCATGTCATGGAGTAGTTCAAGTTCAGCTAATCTGACATGTCTGAGATTGAATTCCAAGTCTAAACCTGAGTCCAAGTCTGAGTCCAAATCTGAGTCGGAGTCTATCATCTTATTTTTCTTTATTCTCATCGACCATAGCGGTTTCTTTTGTCATCTTGCAATAAAGTTTCCTTTATGGTAATGCACATACATTTTCTTTTCATTCTGACATGGATGAGCTTACCCAAAAAAAAAAAAGAGAAAGAAAGTGAGAGAAATGAACAAACAGTCAAATCCACCACAATTAGTACATGCAAGAATTTGAGGTGCCTTCAACAATTGCACCTAATCAAAGAAGGTCAAATAGTTGAAGCATAAGGAGCAAATCAAATGGAATTAGCTATTACACATTAGGTAATCAAACAATGCACCTCAACAAAGGTAAACAAATTCAGAAAAGACCTTTGTCAAATCTAGAATTCAAAGGCTAGAGGCCCTCAAAGCAGCAACCCAAATCATGGTGGAATGTTTTCTCCTAAATGCAAGCTCACTAAGTTGAAAACCCAAAAAGGGCGGCTTAGGCAAAAGTTAGAGTTGAGAGAGAGAGAGAGAGAAAGAGAGAAAGCTCATCCAAGTATTCTTCCCTCATGTCCAAAGTTGTCAAATCATCTCCAATCAATTTGTCTCATCTCATGTCATCCTTCCTAACCAAAGGTTTATTGTTTAAGGATACACAATCTTCTATGCCCTTATCCTACAATGGGGGCATATCTTCCCAGGTCATCATCTGTTGTCAATCCATGTCATCACTTAGCTCAAAAAGGTAAGGCACAATCCCTCATGCACATCTCCAGTCTATCACATCCTTATCTCTCTTTTGGAAGCATGATCCCCAATTTATCTTCTTCCACTAGCCCTTTAGCCATTCCTAAGGGCTTTTTGTTTCCACCAGTTAAGTGTCACTCCAAGAGTCTCTTCAATCTCAAACAATGAGGAAAGCTTGACTTGTTCTTTTCCATGATTCATGCTACAAAAAGCAAAATCATACAACCTCCATGATTCTTTTCAGAAGTTTCAGCCTGCCTTCAAAACCATTCTCAAATTTTATGAAATCATATTGTTCCATCCCAAGCCTCATTGGTAAATCATACCATTTACCACCCTTTCCTTGGCATAATCTTAAAATGAGTAGAACCAAAATCTCTAAGTCTATCAAGGCTTATCATCTTTAAATCTAGTTTCCTTAGCAAAACCAGAAGTCGAGGCATATCTCCCAAAAAGCCTTCATCAAGAAGCCTAAACCAAAAGCCTTCATCAAAGAAGCTCAAATCCAAAAGCCTTCATTCATGAAGCTCAAATCCAAAAGCCTTCGTCAAGAAGCTCAAATCCAGAAGCCTTCATTCATGAAGCCCAAATCCAAAAGCCTTCATCAAGAAGCTCAAATCCAGAAGCCTTCATTCATGAAGCCCAAATCCAAAAGCCTTCCCCATGAAGCCCACTCCCAAAAAGCCTTCACCATGAAGCTTAGATCCAAAAGCCTTCACCATGAAGCCCACTCCCAAAAAGCCTTCACCATGAAGCCCACTCCCAAAAGGCCTTCATTTGTGAAGCCTATGATCTCCTTTAAGGCAAAATTAGAATTAAGCCTTTCAAATGGATTTCCTTCACCAGACCTTCCCTCCTCCCAAAAAGCCTTCCCCATGAAGCCCACTCCCAAAAAGCCTTCGCCATGAAGCTTAGATCCAAAAGCCTTCACTATGAAGCCCACTCCCAAAAAGCCTTCATTTGTGAAGCCTATGATCTCCTTTAAGGCAAAATCATAATTAAGCCTTTCAAATGGATTTCCTTCACCAGACCTTCCCTCCTTAGCCAAAACCTTTCTTATAAGGACTAATCATCAATGGGCAAACTGAGTCGAGCCACCCATGTTGACATTCCCACACCTATTGTCTTTCAAAGACATAGCCTTCTCTAAATCTAAAACCAAAGCCAAGCAAATAGCTTTGATCTTATTCCTCCTAATACCAAAGCTAAACAGATAGCTTTGATCCCCATCCTTTTAACACTAAAGCCAAAACAGATAGCTTTGATCTCAGCTTTTCCCAACACCAAAGCCGAACAGATAGCTTTGATCCCAATCCTTCTAACACCAAAGTCGAACAGATAGCTTTGATCCCTACTTTTCTAACATCAAAGCAAACAGATAGCTTTGATCCTATTCCTCCTGACATCAAGGCCAAACAAATAGCTTTGATCATAACTCTCCTAACCACTAAAGCCGAACAGATAGCTTTGACCTTAATCCTTCCAACCATCAAGGACAAAAGATAGCTTTGATCCCAATCTTCCCAAACATCAAAGTCAAACAGATAACTTTGATCATAATCCCCCCAATAGTAGGGTCGAACAGATGGCCTTGCTAAACCAATTTGAATTCCCTAGGTGGACTAACAAGTCTAGGCAAAACAGATAGCCGTGATTAAAATTCACCAAATCATCTTTACCTCCAACAATTAGGCTGGACATATAGCCTTAATTGAAGATCACCATGACCATTTTCACATCCGACGCCAAGGTCAAACCAATAGCCATTAGCAAAACCTCATTTATCCTATGGGCCCTCTCCCAAAAGGTTCATACCAAGTTTGCCCTTCTTCATGAGGTTTAGTTTGCACAAAGCATGAATGTCCTCATGCATGATAAGCACAAGCAGATATCACAACCCAGAGTCTGACATGGTATAACCCAGAATCTGACATGGTACAGCCTAGAATCTGATATGGCAAAAGAATATATAAGCCAACAATTTGATGTTGCAAGAGCACAAGCCCAAAGTCTGACATGGCATCTCTTCATAGGGTTCACTATCATTAGAATCGCCTTTTCTTTAAAGCCAATTCTGATGAGGGGGCAGCTGTGAACCCTCAAATTTGCACCTCCTAATTCATCTGTAGCTTGACACCTACTAAGAATAGGGTGCTACGCATACGGCGGTCCCGCTTTCAATTATGAACCCACAGAATCAAGCAGAGCTCGAATCAAAGCTGAAACAGGCCTAAAATGGACAGAAACAGATTGAGCCGCACGAGTGGCACTGGGAGGCACATTTTTCATGCCGCCCAAGAGGCGGCACGCATCCCATGTCACCAGAAAAAGGCCATCAGCGCGGCATCAAAGGCATGCCGCCGTTCTAGCGGTACGTCTGGCGTGCCGCCCAGACGGCTAACGCGTCGGCCGTGCTGCCCCTGCCGCCGGCGCCGCGCCGCCACCACCGTCCGTACCGTCGGCTTCTCCTCTGTCAGCTCTATAAATAGGAGCCTCCTCCAGCCTCATTTGGGGAGGACTTCTGACAATTCGCAATGAAGTCTAAAGCATTTTATAGCATTTCAAAGCAATTCAGGCATATTTCAAAGCATATTTTCGTTCTTATACTCACATATTTGTTGCTTCTAAGTCCATATTCCAAGCTTCCTTTGAATTCAAGGTGGAGTTAAGATCCGGAGCAAAACTAATTCCATTCATCCAAAAGCCGAGAAAAGCAAAGGTATAATCCCCTTCATATTTTAAAATTCTAAATTCAGATATAGAATTTTCTTTTGGTCTAAAACTGAAAAGATCTAAAAACTTATTAATTTAAGAATCAGAATTAAGTTAATAAGCAAACCAATACAATTTTAAAACCCCTCCTTCGCAAGAAGGGAGAACTGCATGGGGTTTGATTCCTATTCAATAGGATACGCAGGCTGCCATTCTGAAGGGCATCAACTCCAAAATCCTTTTATCAATGTTTAGTCTTTTTTATTATTATTTTAATTTATTTTAATTAATCCTTTGTTTATGATTTTATTTTTAGTTTATTTTGAGGAATGTGTGCTTTTCCTAGTACCCATAAGGGCTAGAGGAAAGATCCTCTTTATTTCATTTGTTTTGAAGTTGTAATAATTAAGTAGGATTTATCTTACCTATTTATTTATTATTGTCATTCCATCACATTATATATCTGTTCATTCATCATTATATTCGTGTACATGCATACACAAAAATTCTTTTTTAAGAGTTATTTTGCATTTTTACCTAAATTAAAGAAAATACATTTTCTTAACTGTGTAATTGCCAAAACCTGATCCCCGAGCCCTCCTTGGTCACTCGCGGATTGGTACACTTTTCCATTGGGATAAAAATCAAATTATTATTGGAGTCCAATCATGTTGGGTTTTCTTTAATTTTCCCAATTAAAATAAATAAATTAAAGTGGCGACTCACTTTTCAACCTTCAAAATACAGAAATCAATTTTTTGAACTCACAACGAGTTCCAATCGTGGAGTTTCTCCCGAAGAGCATTTCGATTCCTCGGTGGATCGGACCGGTGCTCGGGTGAGGCCTCACAGTATGGTATTTTAATAGTGGGGTTAAGTGGATTAGAAAGAGAAGTTGACTAAATTTTGATCCAATTTAGATTAATGATTGATGGGTATAATGTTATGAGGTATGAAATGCTTACGTGTTATAATGGTTTGATATATGAAATATATGGAGTTATTAAATGACAATTGCGATTGATACCATAAGAAGAGAAATGATATTTAGCAATGACCAGTAGGAGAATGAAACAAATTAGTTACATTTTATATAAATAAATTGGTATTATGAGGTAGGTGAAGTATTTGTTTAAGGATTATGAGGTAAACATTGATGGATGAAAACTTCCTATGGAGTTGATAGTACTTAGTATCCTAGGATTTGATGTGATCTTGGGAATAGATTGGCTATATGAGTATGGAGCTTGCATTGACTGTAGAGAAAAAGCAAGTAGAATTTTGAATTAAGGATGGGGAAAAATTTTGTATCAAGGAGATACTTATAATTAAGGTTTACTAGCGTGGCCATAAAATGGATGAGTATACTTAGGAAGTCGAGGAAAGGATGCAGCAGAAGCATCCCCAATTTTTTGAGAACATGTGAGTAAGTATTGAAATTTGAGGATGAATTGCTTTTAAAGAGGGAAAGATATAAAAGGATAAGTATTCTCAAGACTTATGATGATGATAAAAGGATAAGTATGATGCTATGCAGTTTTGAAAATTTAATAGTTTTGAATATACCTAAAAGGGATTTGAGTCCTTTGGATGAGAAATGTCTTAAGGTGTTAGATGCAATAATGTTTAATTAAGGTTACTGGAAAATTTGGTAGTGATATTTAGTACAAAAAGAATTTTTGTTGAGATAACCTAGAATGCATAGATTTAGAAAGATATAAGAGTTGCATAGAGATTTCATTTAATGGCAATGGTATCTAAAGGTTTATTATTTTAATATGGGTAAGTTAAATGATTAGGAATGTGAAGTATAGTAAGATGTAAGTGGAAATCCAAAGTAAGATGATATTACGAGCTAAATGTATAAAAATTTCGAGGCATTAGGTAATTAAGTCATGATAATGATGTATATATTACACAGAAAGAGAGTAAGTCTAAAATAGTTATAAGAAGTTTATTTGAGATTGTAAATTAATAGAATGCAAGTTTTGTTTGGGATACAATATGTATAGGAGTATTTGTTAAGTTTAAATATGTTTTAATTGGCGAATGAAGGGAGTGCAGAAATTGTAATGTTAGCAAAGTATTAAACATGAAAATATCTATTAAGGTTATAATAGATTAAGTAATAATTATTAATATAGAAAGAGAATTATCTAATATCAATTAGAGCTATTAATTTAGGAATTTATCTATTGAATTCTTATATGACTAATGTGATAAATAATGAATGGAAGTGGTTATTAAGTGTCACATCCCAACCTTAGAGATACGACAGTCCTAGAACATGGGGAGACATAAGGTCACCCATGCCCGTAGAACCCATTAACATATAACAATCACGCCTAGGATCTTACCGAACCTCTTACATTAACTCATTTAGAACATTTAGATGAATACCATGAATTGCGGAAGAATTAAAATAAATCATTACATATAAAATCCATAAGGAAAATAATATATATCTCGATAAGTATTAATCAACATTCCCGAAGTATCTAAAGACAAGATTTCATAAACATAGTATTATTGATAACTCGGACAAGGAATTTCCCAAGCGAAGTAGAATGCTTGAGCCATCACCTTGCCCCCTCACATTTGCTCACCTGGAACCATACAAGGAAAAAGGGGTGAGATAGATGATCTCAATGAGTAAACGAAAAGGCAAATACATTATCACATATTCCTTTGAAAGGAAACACATAGCTTATACACATTGTCCATGGTTTATAACTCATGAATTAGGTTGCAATTTAGCAAAGGTTTAATTTAGCAAGTTTGCAAAAATCATACTTATAACATATAGTGAGTGAAGGCTATTGCTCTATCACTCGAACACATAGAGGAGAGGTGGCTTTATACCAAATTCCAACTCCTATCACGTAGAAAGCGTGAAGCTGATCAGGCCCCATGGCTAGAACCGCCCCTTCGAGCTAAGGTGGATACACTACCTCTATCCATCAGGTTAAGACCATGTGCACAGGTTCCGATGATTACCCGCATCAGCCCAAGGATTCTGCATAAAGGGTAAGGGTACCATAGCTAGGGCTAATGGCAATCACAATTAACAATATCACATAAGGCAACAATAACATGTATTTCAATAACAATAGTGGTTTAGCCTTTAAACAATAATACAATGATAGTGTAGTTCCAAAAATAATACAAGTTAGGGTGTTAATCACAAGAAATTCTCATTGGATAAATAAAATAGTTTTGGAACAAATGTCTTTTAGCACCCAAGCTTGTCAAAGAATTCATGTAATAATATTTAGAATAGAAAGAACTTAGGTTTCAAGATCACAAATGCTCACATAACAATAGATCACATTCTTATAACACAACATGATGTTGTTCACATTTATAACATGAATGTGGCATTTGCCCATATTTGAAGAATGAATACGATGTTTACTCACACTTGTAATAAGAACATTGTGTTTACTCACCTTGGGGTTCCTTTGCTCCTAGTACACGTAGTCCCTTTTGCACTTCTAAAGCTCCTCAAACTCTAACATAATATTTGATTTAATACTTAGTATTTATTTACTCATGATGCTCCTATCCCATAACTACCCATGTACATATAGCATACACATACACTTAGAGTCCATACATAGGTGTACAACTCACTTGCACATAGCTCGTTGACCTAATGGTCTTGCATACTTAGACTTTATAGGCTCATATGAAAATACATTACAATCATATCAATATCTTTTTAAGGTCATCACAATATCATTACCTCAATATCAATTCGTTTATCAATTATCTTAGTTCACTTTACGCTTCCATATATGTCATCCTAACAATTAATCCTTCAAACATCATGCTTAACTCTTATGATCCCTTTCACTTCATTAACTCATAACCATATATTCATCATCAAGTCATCATGACATCTAGTTCCAAATTCCTCAATCACATTTACATTATAATCATAATACAAGGTTAAGATACCTTAAGTATACCTTAAGCATTTAAGCTCATCTAAGACCATACCTTCAATTAACATGCAATTTTATCATTTATTATACATACATACATGTCAACAATCATCAAAACACATCACATAAAATTTGTAAACATTTGGACAAAATTGTTCATGTAGGCCGAATGCATCATTAAGGTAAAAACCAAATTCTTCTTCTTTTCGTGCTTTCCGTCTATTTTAGAAATATGTAAAAATATGGTTTGAACCAAGATTTTTCATGTAAACATAACAAAAATCATTTTATAATATAAATTCATAGGAATCGGCCACTATTGGTGTTATTAATATATAAAAATTCAATCTTTTGCATTATAGTGCACAAAACCATAAGTTTTCTTATTTTCGGTATTTTCCAGTCATTTCAAAAGTATGTAAACAGGTTGTTTAAACCATTATTTTTCATTCAATCATTGAAAATATCAGTTTAGAACATATTTATTCATGAATCGGCAGCCATAGGTAGGGTTTATACAGAAAAATTCCAAGTTCAAAAGCTTAGGTGAAAAATCATGAGTTTCCGCGCATTCCACGCATTTTGTTCATTTCAGCGATAAACAGACACATGATTCAAATCATTATTTTACATCTAAACAAAACAAATATCATATTAGAACACCTATTCATACAAATTGGCAGCCATATATTCATGAAAGAATAAAATTTTCTAACTTCCAAGTTCTAACACAAAAACCTTGAATTTCTTTGTTTTTTGAAACTTTTTAGTCATCGCAAAAATATGCAGAAATATTATTTAATCCAATATTTTTCATAAAAAAAATCAAAAATCAGTTTAGAATACAATCATGCAAAATCACCCCCCTCCTTATGATGTTTATGCAATAAAATTGTGATTTTAAGTTATAGAATTCACCTTTGGAGAAATCTTGCGGAAAGAATCGTGTTTTCGGTAGAAAATAAATTTTCTCGCCCAAAATTTCACTCAAACAGAATTGAATATGTAGAAATCTATAATCAAATAGTTCAAAATAATTTTTCCATAATTTATTTCATAGAAATCAGTTTAGAAATCGAAAAAGAATAAAAACTTACGATTACAGTCACGAAATAGCGAAACGGTAAGGTGCTTTCAATATTTCAGTAGAGAGAAATATTTTGAGAGGATTTTCTACCAAAATACAGAAAGAATAAGAGAATGGCTGCTGGAAACCCTTGTTTGGCTGAAATTTAGAATAAATACTAGGGTTGGAGTGGAATTTCTACTAATACCCTTAATGAAATAGGTTAGGAGGATTTTTGTGTAGTGGGCTTTTGGGTATTTGGGCTTTCCCTTTAAAATTTTCAGCTCAATAGATTTAAAATAAAAAGAATATTTTTCTTATAAATTCTGGAACATTTCTCTCAAAAATATTTATTTAAAAATATTTTAAAAATACCCATAAAAGTATTTTATGCTTAAAAATTGTCTTATGCATGAAAATTCATTTTATTTAAAATAAATTCCTTTATGCAAATACACTTCATGTAAATCATTGATTTCACAATAGCAATACATATTATGCATATTAAAATTAATTTAATATGCCACATACTCATCAATCACTTAGATCACAAATTTTTTACACAAGCACACACCTAACCTTATTAGTTCTAAATCAAGCAATTTATCACAAAAATTCCTAGGGTGGGTGTGGGTTATTACATTAAGGTATTAGTATAGATGTTAATAATAATAGAGATATAAGGAAAAGAAATGATCGTGATTATATTGGAATAAAGGTGAAATTAAAGGTTCTATTACTTTTGTTTAAGGTTAAGGGATACAAAAATTATTAAGGATTAGTTTAAGATTTGTTTAAACAAGAGATTAACATAGGTATAGCTTAAGCTAAAGGTTTATCAATGTGATTTTTGATAGATTGTGAGTATGTGCCTTACTAAATTCGATATGCTAATTGAGGTTAGATATTGTGTTTGAATGGCGCAGCAGAAGCGTGGTGGAGAAATTAAGCAGAGTATGTTGTGCTATTGGATTTGAAAATTTGCAGATGAATTTTTTTAAGAGGGGGAAAATGTAACAACCCACATCTACCTGAGGACTTTTAGTAATAAATTATTTGAATTTATGGTTATTGTGACAAATTATGTGACTTTATGAAAATTCATGTGTGACATGATTTGTAAGTTTGGGACATGTTAAATAAATTTTAATATGCCTAATATGAATTATTATGGTGAAATAAATGATTTATATGAAGTGCATTAGCATGAAATAATTTATTGTGCATAAAATAAATTTTCATGTAAAAAGACAATTTTTAAACATTAAATAATTGTATGTGTATTTTTAAAATAATTTTAAAAAAAAATGTTTTGAGGGAAATTTTAATGAAAATAATAAGAAAAATATTTTATTTTTAATTACCTATAATCTACCCTAAATTAATTAAAAAGCCCAAATATCTAAAATGCCACTACACTAAAACACTCATAACCTAACTCATTAAGGGTATTAGTGGAAATTACACCCCAAACCCTAGTATTTAAAATAAAATTCAGCCAGCATCATATTTCTAGTAGCCACCACTCTCTTTTTCTACATTTTGATAGAAAAATTCTCCCAAAATAATTCTCTCTACCAAAATTAAGAAAACACCTTTTAACTTTGTAATTTCTTGACCGTAATCATAAGTTTTTTTCCTCTTTCAATTCCTTAACGATTTCTATGAATTTAATTATGAGAAAAATAATCTGAACTGGGTATTTACTGATTTTCATAGATTTATTTTAGTTTGGGTGAGTTTTTGAAAGAGAACTCTAATTCTCTACCGAAAACACAAATATTTCTACACGATTTCTACAAAGGTGAATCCTATGACTCAAAATTAAAATTTTTTTGCATAAACCATACCAAGGGGGGCGATTTCTGCATCATTAAATTTTAAACTAATTTTTGATATGTTTTGATAAAAAATATTGGGTCAAATCATATTTTTGCATATTACTGTAATGACTGAAAAGTTTCAAAAAACAAAGAAATTCAAGGTTTTCGCTCTAGAAATTAAAAGTTGGAAAATTCTATGATTTGACAACTCAATGGCACCAGATTTGTGATATTTAATATTCTAAACTAATAATTTTTTTGTTTAGATGAAAAATAATGATTTAAATCATATGTTTGTATATTACTGTAATGAACGTTAAGGACGAAAAGCGCAGAAACTCATGATTTTCACCCTAGACCTTGAAACTTGGAATTTTTGTTCATAATTATGATCAATGGCTGCCAATTCATACATGCAGATGTTCTAAACTGATATTTTCTGTGATTGAATGAAAAATAATGATTTAAACTACATGTTTACATATTATTGTAATGACCGAAAAGTATCAGAAACAAGAAAACTCATGATTTTATATCTTAGAACCTAAAGTTAGAAATTTTCATGCATATGAATGTATATATGGGCCAATTCCTACATGTTTATGTTATAAAATGAATTTTGTTTTTATTACATGAAAAATCTTTGTTCAAACCATGTTTTTACATATTACTGTAATAGACGAAAAATGCGAAATGTAAGAAAATTTAGATTTTCTCTTTTCAAGGGCATTCAACCTACAATGGAATTTTAATGTCTATAAATTTTATATGATATATTTTGTTGATTATTGATATGTATGTATGAATGATAAATGGTTAAATTGCTTGTTGATTGAAGGAATGACTTTAGACAAGCCTAGAGGCAATTTGGTATACTTAAGGTATCTTAACCTTATGTTATGATTAATATGTGAATGTGATTGGATAATATGGATGTAGGTTGTATGATGAGTTAATAATGAATTAATGATCTTGAATTTATGAAGAGATTGATTGAAGGAATTGGTCATAAGAGATAAGCATATGCTTGAGAGGTTATTTGTTAAGTTAACATATATAGAAGTGTTAAGTGTACTAAGATGATTGTTAAAGTAAATTGATATTAAGGTAATGATATTGTATTGAACTTAGAAAGGTATTAACATGATTGTAATGTGTTTTCATATGGGCCTATAAAGGCTAAGTGTACAAGACTTTTAAAGTCAACATGTGATGTGCAAGTGACGAGTGCACTTTTATGTGCAACTCTAAGAGTATGTGAATATTATATGTGCATGGGATAGTTATAAGATAGGATAGCATAATGATTAAATAAACACTAAGTATTGAAGTAAATATTATGTAAGAGCTTGAGGAGCTTTAGAGATTCAAAAGGGGTACGTATACTAGGAGCAAAGGAACCACAAGGTGAGTAAACACTGTGTTTATGCTACAAGTGTGAGTAAACATTATGATATTGTTATAAGTATGAGCTATCATGATATGTGTACCTTTAACATTCTTGAAACCTAAGTTCTTTCTATTTTAAAATGAAACTCTATGATTTCTTTATTAAGCTTGGGTTGCCAAAGGATAATTGGTCCAAAGCCATTTTTGATTATCCAATGATAATACCTTTATGATTATTGCCCTAGCTTATGTTCTTTCTGGAACTACACTACCATTGTATCTTTTGTTCAAAAAGTTAAAATTTAATTTCCATTGTGATATATGTTATTGTTGCCTTAAATGTTATTATTATATGTGATTACCATTAGCTCTAGATATGGTACCTTTAACCCTTTATGTAGAAGTCCTCGTACCGATACGAGCAATCATCGGCTATGTGATCCTTGTACCGATGCGAGTAATCATCAACTATGTGATCCTTGTACTGATGTGAGCAATCATTAGCTATATGATCCTCATACCGATGTGAGTAATCATCAGCTATATGATCCTCATACCAATGCAAGTAATCATCGGCTATATGTTCGAGTGATTATGGCAATAGCCTTCACTCTATGCGTTCGAGTGATTATGGCAACAGCCTTCACTCTATGTGTTATGTGTTATAAGTGTGATTTCTACAAACCTTTCTAAATTGCAAACTATGAATCATGAACTATTAGTTATGAGCTATAAGCCCTTTCTAAGGGATATGTGTTATAGTATAAGCCTTATTGTTTACTCATTGAGATCATCTATCTCACCCTTTTTCCTTATGTGGTTCCAGATGAGCATTATGAGGAGGCAAGGTGATCACTCAAGCTACGTACTCCGCTTAGGAAATATCCTTGTCAAAGTTATAATAATACCATGCTATGATGAGTCCTTTGATGCTCTAGGAGTTATTACGGGAATTTTATTTTAGAATATCATATTGATGACATTATTTGAAGTCTTACTATTAATTTCTTATGGAATGTATTAAAGTATACTTTAGCTACTGTAACTTAAGGTTTTTCCTTTATAAAATGTTTTATTAAGTTAATATATGAGGTTCGGTACAATCCTAGGCAATTTTTGCATATGTATGAGTGGGTTCTACGGGCGTAGGTGACCTTATATCTCCCCATGTTTTAGGACCGTCATGTCTTTGAAAATGGGATGTGATATAAGAAAAGAACAATTAAGACTCCAAATTCATCATCAAATGTATAATGTTCCAAGAACAAAACTCCCAGAGCATCTAAGGGTGACTATTGCATATTATAATAAGTAATTAAACTTGGTCTAGGAAATCTTCCAAGCAGAGTAGATTGCTTAAGCTATCACCTTGCCTCCTTATATGCTCACCTGAAACCATATAAGGAAAAGGGTGAGATAGATGATCTCAATGAGTAAACAATACAACTTGTACAATAACACATATCCCTTTAGAGGGGTTCGTAGTTCATAGTTCATAGTTCACAATTCATAGTTTATAGTTTGCGATTCAACAAGGTTTGTAGAAATCAAACTTATAACTTATAGAATGATGGCTTTTGCCTTATTCACTTGAACATATAAAGGAGAGGTGGCATTATACCAAATTCCAACACTTAACTTATAAAGAAGCATGAAGCTGATCAGGCTCCACGACAAGAATCGCCCCTTCTTGCTAAGGTGGATACACTACCCTTATTCATCGAGTTAAGATCATATGCATAGGTTCTGATGATTTCTTACATCAGCATGAGGATTTCTACATATAAGGGTTCATAGGTACCATAGCTAAAGCTAATGGTAATCACTTGTAACAATAGCACGGAAGAATGCAATCATATGTATAATAGTAGTAATAGAAGTTTAGCTTATTATCAAAAGATAAACAATAGCGTGTTTCTAGAAAGAAAGTAAGATAAAACAACAAACACAAAAGCTCTTATCTTATTAATGAATGATCAATAATAGTTTTAAATCAATTGTCCTTTGGCAACCCAAGTTTAACAAAGAAATCATATAATTATAATTTATGATAGAAAAGAACTCGAGTTTCAAGAATCTCAAAGGTTCACATATCATGATAACTTGTACTTATAACATAAATATAATTTTTACTCACCTTATGGTTCCTTAAATCCTAATGCTCATAGCCCTTGTACTTCTAACAATTTGTAAGCTCTAATATAACATTACAATTCAATACTTAGCATTGGCTTAACATCATGCTATCCTATCCTATAACTACCCCATGCACATATATCATTCACATATACTTGGAGTTGCACTTAGAAGTGCACTAATCACTTGTACGTAACATGTTGACTTTTAAGTCCAACATACTTTTCCTTTTTAGGCTCACATGAATTCATATAATAGTTCATATCAAGACTTTTCTAAAGCCAAACACAATAAATCATAATCTTAATATAAATTTAATTTAACTTCCAACTTAGTACCCTTAATACTTTCCATATATATCAACTTAACAAGTATACCTTAAAACAGTCATGCCAGTCTCCTTTGGACCAAATCATACAATGAATCCCATAGGCAAATGTAATACCTAAGGTTTCCCCTAACCTATTAGAGTTAGCAATGAAGACACCATAACGTTCATGTAATGTGCCAGTCAAGGCCTTCTTAACACAACAAGAACCCTAAGAACATCATAAGAAGTGAATTTAATGAATAATGACAATGAGTAAAGAAGGTAATCAATTTTGATAAGCATTTTTATGATAAAATGAAAGTCAAACTGAGTTTAACTTAATGTGACTATGTTAATAATTTATTTGAAATATGAATCTAAAGTACTAGTGATGGGCATTAACATCTCCTAAGTCATTAGGAGATGATAATAGTGATATGAAGAGTTTATTTCAATCAATGTTACGATGGTACAATATAAGTCAAACTTAGTTTGACCCAATGAGCTTATAGGATGTACATAATTGAACAATGCTATTGAAGAGCTAGTAAATATGCATTATATTGTATATAGAATTTATCTAACAATGTATAGAGTGTGTAATGACATTAGAAATTATAAATATGTGTACTAAAGCAAAATAAATGAAATGAAAATTTTGCTAAATTACTAAGTTTGAAATATGCACATATGGATTTGTTAATGGGCCTTTGGTCTCTAAGACCTAAGCCCATTAAGTGGTAGGCCCATAAGGCCCACAAATGGATGAACATAAGCCTTAACTAGAGTTAGAAATAGTTAACTAAGGTTAAGTTTGATGTTGGAAAAGCTAGCCATTAATTTTGACTTGGAAGCCACCATTTTTTACTAAGTCTATTTCCTTTTCCAACTTGAATTCTCACTTCATCCACACCAAAATCTACATTCATTTTTGCTATTTCCAAAATGATATGATGAAAATCATCAACCTAGATGGAATCCTAGCCATTCATTTGATTAAATCATAACCATTCATTTTGATTAAATCCTAACTATTGGATTAAGTGTGATTAAATCACCACCATCCATCTTTCATATATAAACAAAAAGATGTGCAACTTTCTTCATTTTTACAAAACCTATCACAAAAATACATCCTAATAGAGTAAGACACCCTAAATTTTGTGGCACTACTATGGAATTCAAAACAAGGCTTCCTAAGGTAAGAGTTTATGCTCATCTCTTCCTTTACATGTTCTAAGCATAACTTTGGTGTTATAATTACAAGAAACTATCTTGTCTTCCACCTATTTGATTCATCTAAAAGGAAGTATAACTAGAAAATATTTGATTTATATGTCCTTTGATTAAATATGAAATTTGGACTTGGGAACTCAAAGTTTAACAAGTGAAAATAAGCAAGAAATGCATGAAACTCACCTAAGGGACCATAGGGCAAAGTTTCGGCCACTTTAATGGAATTGTGAAGGAAGTATTCTAAATTTTATTTGATGATATCTAAGGTTATTTGGGATGGAGAATAGTGGTTTGGAAGTGTCAAATTGAATTATAGAAACTTGTTTCAACACTTGAAATTCTAAAGACATAACTTAGGGTGAAAGAGAAAGTTCAAGATCTAATGGTTTTTTTCCATGTTTAATTAATGATATAGACTTTTTAACATGCTAATTTCATGATTCTATAATCAATTTGAAGATTGGATAAGGAATTAATGGTTTTCCCCAAATTCTAGGGTTTATGGAAAAATTGGGGATTTTGAGTATGGAACTTGAATTCATGAAATTGAAGGAGGAATTAAGTTCAATAATGGTCTAACATGATTTGTATAATGTTAATTTTGAAATTCACTTGATAGAAATGATTTTCCCTAAATTTAATGAACTAGGTTCATTTAGGGAATTGGATGGTAGAAGTAGAATTAATGCCATTGAATATTAGAAATTGTTTAAATTGATTTCTTAAAGTTGAAATGTGAAATTGGAAGGAAAGGAATTATCTTTCCTTAAAGTGAATACCTTTAGCTTTTGGAAAATAATTAAGGAAAGCGTCGAAATTAGTAATAAGTTAGTACTACAATGAATAAAATGAAAGTGTTAACAAGTTAAGCTAAATTTAAACTAATGACAAAACAAAGAAGTGACTAATGTGTAATTGAAATAAAATGAGTCGAATCTAAAGACAAGGACAAAGATATTGTTCAAGAGTACAAGGTGCACCACAAGCTTTAAAGTTAAATGTAAATAGGAGCAAAGGAGTTTGAGGTGAGTACTTAATAATATGATATCACATGTGCCATATTCTTTGAACCTTTATTGCTTAAACCATTATCGTTGAAATATTCCAATTCCATGATGAGCATGATTTGCCTATTGAAAAATGACTTATTTGATATGATACTCCTTAATGGCATTTGACTATTGTGAACTTTCATGTTGAATTCATAATGTAATCATTGAAATCCTTATTGCAAACCTTATATGAACCTTTCTATTGATGTCTATGGATAAGCAAAAATATCCTTTTGATGTAGGGTAATACATCAAACCTTGTTCACATGGTAAAAGCCTGTAGATAGGATGAGAGTATCCAACCTCTGTTAGGGGGGAAAACCTAACCATAAGACTTGATCAGTCTTGCATAATGTGATGCATGTGAGTGAGTAAGGCTTAGGCTACCACTTTTTAATTTATATGTGTAGGAAGCATACTGCTTCCAAGAAAATTACTATTTCTGCTAAAGATCTTACTCCTATCTTAAATGAGTAATTGATCTATAAAAGAAATTTTGTTTAACGCTATGTCACATCCCATTTTTGGAGACATGATGGTCCTAGAACATGGGGAGACATAAGGTCACCCACACCTATGGAACCCACTTATACATATGCAAATACTGCTTAGAATCATACCAAAACTTCTTACATTAACTTAAATAAACCCTTTTTTTTTTAAGAAAACCTTAAGTTGCAGAAGCATAGTTAAAATATACTTTGAACATAATCCATAAAGAAATAATATTTAGAATCTAATTGAAACCTTGAAAGATAACATTTCAAAATAAACATCCAAAAATAAATATTCCTAGAGTGTCTAAGGGAAACTCTTCATAACATATTAAACTAATTATCTTGGACAAGGTATTTCCTCAAGCGAAGTAGAATGCTTAAGCCATCACCTTATCTCCTGATACTGCTCACCTGGAACCACACAAAGAAAATGGGGTGAGATAGATGATCTCAATAAGTAAACAATATGGCACATATGATAACACATATCCCTTTTTTTTTATAAGCTATAGGTTTCCTTTTTTTTAAAAAAAAAAAGGAAACCTATAGCTTATAACACATAATTCATGTTTTACAATCCATGAATCAAGGTTTAGAATTTAACAAGGTTTGCAGAAATCACACTTACAACACGTAATATATAAAGTGAGGGCAGCTGCCATAATCACTCGAACACATAGAGTGAAGGCTATTGCCATAATCACTCGAACACATAGCTGATAATTACTCACATCGATACGAGGATCACATAGCCTATGATTACTCACAACAGTACAAGGATCACATAGCCAATGATTACTCGCATCGATACGAGGATTTCTACAAAAAGGGTTAAAGGGACTATAGTTAGAGCTAATGGTAATCACATATAACAATAACATTTAAGGCAATAATAACATGTATCATAATAATAATAGCAATTTAACTTTTGAACAAAAGATATAATAATAGTGTAGTTCCATAAATAATGTAAGTTAGGGCAATAATCATAAAGGTATTATCATTAGATAATCAAAAAATAGTTTTGGACCAATTGTCCTTTGGCAACCCAAGCTTAATAAAGAAATCATAGAGTTTCATTTTAGAAGTAGAGAAGATCTTGGGTTTCATGAAAATCAAGGTACACATATCATGATAGCTTGTACTTGTTACAATAGCATAATGTTTACTCACACTTGTAGCATGAATACAATATTTTCTCATCTTGTGGTTCCTTTGCTCCTAGTGCTCATAGCCCTTGAACCTTTAAAACTCCGCAAACTCTAACATAATATTTAATTCAATACTTAGTATATATTTGTGAGGCCTCCCCTAAGCACTGGCTTGGTCCGCTAGAAGGAACCGAGATGCTCATTTGGGTTTAGACTCACGACAGAACCCTCGGGTTCATATTTGGTTGATTTTGAAAATAATTTTTGGGAGTCACCACCCTAATTTATTTTTAAATGGGAAAATTAAGGAAACACCCAATTTGACTCCAATTTATTAATTTTTTAATTTGCCCATGGATAAAATCACTAGTCTCAAACCAGATTAAGCTCTAGGACTAGGTTTTTGGTTTTAAATAATCTAAACTTGGCTCTTAAATTTAATTTGACTTTGAAAAATTGATTTCATGAATGCCAAATATTATAAGATGATAATTGTAAATAAGATGTATGAATATGATATGAGTGCAAGGAGAAAATTAAAATAAAATATCCATAAATCAAAAAGGTAAAAAGAGATTGATAATGATTTGGATTTAAGGTTTGGATTTAGATTTCAAATGTGCCTACGTACCCCATTGAATGGGGATCAAAATCTATGTAGTTTGTTCCACGATTAAGTGGAGAGAATTAGGAGTTGATCAAATTGATTTTGGTTTAGGTGTGTTGAGAATGGGGAAAAGGCTGATACCTTTGCTTTTAGTGGGCAGAGAGTTTTACCGGACCGAAGTTCCACTTTATCGGGACCGGGTGATTGGATTGATTTGAGAGATTAATTAATTAATTAAAATGATTAATTAACTAATTAATGTGATGAAATAGATGGATGGATAGATGAATTAATTAATTAAAAAGATTAATTAATTAATTAATTGAGTAATTAATTTTCAATTAAAAAAAATATTTTTAGTTAATTAAAAAGATTAATTAACTTGGTTAGGGTGAGAAAAATAATTAATTAAAATGATTAATTAATTAATTAGAGAGTGGTTGGAGGGAGAAGAAGAGAGAAATTAGTAGATAACCATCTATACTAATTCAAGAGGTGAAGATAAATGAGAAGTGGAGGGGGTAATTCATACGAAAAGTGGGTGAGGGTAGTTTAGGAAGTGGAAAAGTGAAAAGACCAAAAGGGTAGAGCAGAAAAATTAGATTGGGGGTATTTTGGGGACTGCTGGTGGGCAGTGGGGCCTGTGCCACCATAGGCCCTGGTGGCACCGATGGGCCTCTAGGTGGTACCACCGATGACTCAGGTGGGACCACCAGAAGGGTCGCTGGCGCCACCTGCGCCTCAGTTGGCATGCTGGCAGGAATTTCACTTTTTCACTCGATCAGGTTTTGGAACTTTTGGATTAGTTTTTGGAAGTTATAAAGCTTAGAAAAATTATCAGTCAGTATTGATAGGTTTGAAATTAATTTTAGAACATTTTAATAGTCAGGGAGAAAATTTGGTCAATTTCAAAAAAGTACTATCTAATATAGAAAGTCCGATCAGGGTAGGAAAAGTGCTAGTATTTGAAAATTAAACATCCTCATAGTAATGTGACTGAAAGTCCATTTTTAGCTTTGAGACCGCCGTACTGGCTCTGCATAGCACACTAATCTTATTTGGTGTTAAGCTGTGGCTAAATGATAAGGTGTAAAATTAAGAGTTCATAGCTGCCCCCTCATCAGAATTGGCTTTGACTAAAAGGTGATTCTATTGATAGTAAACATTAGGAAGAGGTGCCATGTCAGACTCTGGACTTGTGTGTCCTTGTCAGGTCCTTTGGGAGGAGGCCCTCTAGGATGAGATTTTATCAATGGCTATTTGTTTGGCCTTGACGTTGGACTTAAGAATGGTCTTGGTAAATTTCAATTAAGGCTATCTATTCGGCCCTAATGTTAGAGGACAAAGAAGATTTGGTGAATTTCAATCAAGGCTATCTATCCGGCCTTAATGTTAGAGGACAAAGAAGGTTTGGTGAATTTCAATCAAGGCTATCTGTCTGGCCTTAATATTGGAGAAGATTTGGTGAATTTCAATCAAGGCTATCTGTTCAGCCTTAATATTTGAGATAAAGAAGGTTTGGTAAATTTCAATCAAGGCTATCTGTCCAGCCTTAATGTTGGAGGTAAAGATGATTTGGGGTAAATCTCAATCAAGGCTATCTGTCTAGCCTTAATGTTGGAGATAAAGATGATTTAGGGTAAATCTCAATCAAGGCTATCTATCCAGACTTAATGTTAGAGGTAAAGGTGATTTGGGTAAATCTTAATCAAGGCTATCTTTTTGGCCTTAATGCTAGAGAAGATTTGGTGAATGTCAATCAAGGCTATCTGTCTGGCCTTAATGTTAGAGGTAAAGATAATTTGGGTAAAAGATGTGGAAAGTGAAACCATATAGATATCTAGGTGATCGTTTTTAGACATTTATGGGTAAAATTAATAGATTTAGACAAAGGAGATGGAAAAAGGAACCACATTGATGCCTAGGTAATTGTTTTTAGACATTTATGGGTGGAGTTGATGGATTTTGATAAAAGAGATGGCAAAAGAACCATATGGATGTCTAGGTGATCATTTTTGGACACTCATAGGTGGAAGATGATTTTGGACAAGATAATTTAGTAAAAAGAGAGCCTCAACCTATGGCAAGTTAGCTTATGAGATTCTGATAAGATTTTGGTAGAGGAAGAGCCTCAGCTTATGGCGAGTCAACTCAAAAGATTTTGATAAGATTTTGGTAAAGGGAGAGCCTTAGCCTATGGTGAGTCAGCTCAATAGATTATGAAAAAGATTTTGGTAAAGGAAGACCTTCAACCTATGGTAAGTCGGCTCAAAAGATTCTGAAAAGACCTCGACAGGAGGAAAGCCTTAGCCTATGGCGAGTCAGCTCGATAGATTCTGAAAAGATTTTAGTAAAGGAAGAGCCTCGGCTTATGGTGAGTAGATTGAAAAGATTTTAAAAATGTATTGATAAAGGGAAGAGCCTAAGCCTATGGTGAGTTGGCTTAAGAGATTCTAAAAAGATCTCGGTAAGAGAGCCTTGGCATATGGTGAGTTAGCTTAAGAGATTTTGATAAGATTTTAGTTATGCCAAAGACATTTAGACTTTTGAATGTAAGAGGTTGGGCCTTTCAGAAGGCTTAAACGAACTTTGCTAGAAGTAAAAAGACTCTAGAAGTCATGATTCATTGATCAGATATGGAAAGGTACCATTTAGCTTCAAAGAGGCATTGGTCAGCTTTAAGAGGTATCAATAAGCTTTGAGGAAGTACTGGTTAGCTTTAAGAGAGGCTAGTGAGGTTATTGGCTCAGCTTATGCATGATCGTGCATGATTGTAGATGATTGCATATATACTAGTGCACAGATGATGTATGCATGTTTTAGAATTCATATACCTTTTATTTTACTTCTATGCCATACATGATTTGTGATGATGCCTATAATGGATGATTGTATGGATACGTGAGGGTGGATTCATGCATTTGCTTTATGAATGCAATTTTTCATATGACTTTTGTGTCTTACAAAGACATGTATTTGTGGACTGAGAAACTCGACAATGTTGAGGAACTCAACTTGGGTTGGTATGGAATAGTTGCCATGGTGGCATTACGAGGAGATTGAGATTTTTTTGAGAGCTTATTTTTAGGACCCAAGGGCCTGGGATTTCTATTTTAGTGCCACTGAGAATGAGCTATGTACATTCTCAAGGAGTTTGGCATTTTTTGTAATTTTTGGGAGTTTTGGACTAGCCTTAAGATGTTGTAGGCCAAATGGTGGTTGGTGATGGTCAAATGAATTTAATGGCTGTGATTGAGAAGTTCTATGATCTCGGTGACTAGGGAGATATGAGTGGGTAGAGACTTAAGATGAGGGGCTTAGTTTTCTATCTGAGAGTTGGATACAAGTCTATTAGGGCCATGCTGGTGAAGACACTGATAAGAGATGAACTATCTTGCTAGTTATTCACCAAGTGAGAAAATTTTAACTATTCTTACCCTTTCTGTTCGGGGTGTTTTGTAGGTGTCTATTTCATGTTTTGGGTTATCTTAAAAGTGAGGCTGATGGATCATTTTCAGGTGGTGGCCCTTGCTTTTTAGTCCACATATGCCTTACTGAGACTCAGTCAGAGGTCGGATAAGATGGTTGCTTGCAGCTTGCCCTGGAGGACATATTTTTAGCGCTGCCAATGGTAAAAGATTAGATCTCTCATGACTAGGGGCCATGGGTGTTGAATGGTTTACCTATTGGGCTTCGTTTGAATGATTTTCCATTAAGGGATGAGGGTCTTGAGGTAGATGAGGTAGACTCAGGATGTGCCCCCAGTTTTTTTTTTCTTTTCTTCTTAGAGTCTGTGCAGATCACAGCTCCCATTGCTATAGCTATCAGGTGATAGCTAGCTGAGGAGCTATGAAGCTATTTATTTTGAGATTTCACTTGGAACCACGGAGAGGTATGCCAAGTAGTTGATAAAGGTGGTTTGGCCAATTGAGAAAGAGTACCAGGCTGCCCTACTGAGAGGAATAGAGGATGAAGTAGCTAAGGAAAGAGAGACTGTATGAGGAGCCATTGCTAGCAAGAGGACTGTAGCCCAAACAAAGAAGGTGACTCATTCTTTGAAGGAGACTCGAGGATCTATAGAAGTGTGACACCACAGGTTGTAGTAGTGACTAAAAATAAAAGGAGATTGTGGCAGACTTTGACTTTGACGAGGACACGAGAGATTTGCATCTCAGGAGGTAGAGTAGGACTAGTTAGACCATGACTTTAGACATTACCTCATTTTTTTTTTTTGAAATAGTTATAAGTTGACAGGACTACACAAAATAGGATAAGCTATAGATGACATTGGAAGGGCTATCTTTATGATGGGTGTGTATTTTGTAAGATTTGATCATTATTATATGAGACATCTTTTATTTTTGCTCTAATTTCTGCCTACGCCGCCCTTCCAGGTTTTTAGCTTAGCAAGCATTCTTCTCTTTTTTTTTTCTTTTTGTTTAGGCAAAAGAATTAAGTGAATGATGTACTAGGCATAAAGAAAATGAGAATGTGATGCAAACAAAATATTTTGTATTATGATTTGGACCACACTCGAGTCAGGCTGCCTACATATCCCTTTCAATCATTTTTTGTTAGTTATTTCTTTTAAGGAGAATTAGGTCCATGTAGTTTTGATTACATATGCATGAGAAACAGAAATGAAATGCATATGTCATTTTGGGATGTTGTATCATTTCAGCTGATCCAAGTTGCCATGATGGGAGAATTCATTTCAGTCCACGTCTGTGAAGATGGTGCATCTGTCGGATAGGATCTTCTCATACTGTCTAGCCTAGTTAAGCTTGGACTTGCTCTTGGATCATAGATAAGGGCTTGGATTTCTCCTAGAACTAGATTTCCTTCTTGCAAACCCTTGTCTCTCATCTTCTAATTGAAGTGCCCGGCTAATCTCCATCGATAATCATGCTCTTCAATCTCTACAGCTTCTCCTTGACAGGTTTCTTGTGTGTATAGGTCATGATCTCATAAACTGTGAAGCTCAGAACATTCCTATCATGTCTTTGTCTTGTACAAAATAGCTCATGAGCTTTTTCACTACTGCCATGGAAATGCTATGTATGGGATTTTTTATTTATTTCCTTTATGCCATAATTAATTAATCCTTTTGCCTTTTTCATTTTTTTTTCATTTTTTTGTTCTTTTTTTAAGATCTCATTTAAAGATGAATCAAAAAAAAATTAAAGCAAATCAAAAAATTTAAACTTTTTATTACTGATAAAAGTCCCATCATGAGTACGTTAAAAGGTAAGCCTAAAAGATGAAATACAGACTCAAAAGGATAAGACCTGACAAACTCAAATTCAGAGAAAGATTTAATAGAAATGGACTCAAAAGACTCTGACAGAGACTCTGACTCAAGTGACTTAGACATGAACTTAAATGACTTGGACATGGACCCAAAGGACTTAGATAGGGGCACAACGGTGTTGGCACTCTTCTCAAAATACTAATTATTGGGTTAGGCTTGAGATGGTTGAGTGAGCTTAGTGGTTTAGAAAGGATTGATGGTGGTGTTAGACTTTAGGTTTAGGAGCAATGATATCTCCGCTATCAATGAGTTCTTAAATTTTGTTCTTCAAAGCCTTGCACACCTCAATTTTCTGCCCTGGCCCTTGATGATAATCACAGTGCTCATTAGCATTATAACCCTTGGGTAAGGGGTTTAGAGGAGATCACGATTCTAAGGGCTTAACTAGATTAGCCTCTAAGGCTTTCTTATAAACGATGCTAAGGGGCATGCCCAGCTCAGAGAAAGTCCTCTTTGTTTCTAACTTCATCAGCTGGTGATAGGACACAACATTTACCTCTCCCTCTCTTTGGATGGTATTGGTAGTGTAGTTAGTGTTCTTGTGACACCTAGAGGATTCATCCTTGATTCATCCTTATTAAATCAAATCCTTGATCTTGGTGGCGGTGAAAATGAGAGCTTTGAAGTTAGGGAGGTACTATTTTTGCAAATGCATTTGGTACTGGGGGAGGAGGTTCTTGACAATGATGTCAATTTGCTCTACTTTAGATGGATGGTTCACCATTGGAGCTGCTTTTGTCCTCCACCTTGTAAGGAATGTGGTGAAGGATTCTCTTGGCCCTTATTTGGTGGTTTCCAAATCTCGATAGGTGACATCTACCTCGATTTTATAGTGGTATTGCTTGACAAAAGCATTGCAAATATCATCCTAAGTTTTCTTATGATTTTGGTTGAGATTTAGTAACCACTTAATAGCAGCTACAGTCAAAGACTATTGGAATAATTGAGCAAGGAGCTCATCGTCCACACTGAAAGGTCTCATGGCACCTACAAACATCTTGAGATGAGTTTTAGGACACGTGGTGCCATTAAACTTGTCCATGACCACATTTTAAATTTTGGTGGAACTTATGTATTTGGGAAGAGAGCTAAGGAGTCGACATCTATTATGTCATCATACTTTTTGACATTCTTAAGTGTTCTCTCCATGGCCTTAACTTTCTCCATCAATTTCTTAGCTTTAGGAAAGCTAGAGAAATCTCCACTTTGAAAAGGATTCACAGTAGGAAAGGGAGTGGTTGTGTTTAAGTCTATGGTAGGAGAGGTTGGAGTCTCGGGTGCTTTCCCTTTATCAGTGAGATCGAAAATAGAAGGAGTAGGAGTAGGGGCATGGCTAGTCCCAGCTTTGGCAAATGCAGGCTCAACATGAGCAAGAGGGGGAGTGACAGTGGCATTGGTCATTTCTTTGACCTCATTAATGATGGACTGGCATTGGGAGTTGAGGGCATCAGTAAAGGTGACAGACTGGGCATTGAGAGCATTGGTGAAAGTTTCAGCTTAGGTTTAAAGAGTGGTGGTGAGTGCAGCTTGAAAAATTTTCCTCATGAGGAAAGTGCTCATGGCGTCTTGATCGAAGTTAAAGGTATTGGCCATTAGTACCTTTAAACATAAAATAGACAGAAAAAAAGGGTAAGAATACAGAATTAAAATGGCATGATTGTGAAGCTGTGTTGAGAAAAGGATTCCCTCCATATGGTTGGTCACTGGGTTTACATGTTGACAAGGTGAGTGTGTGAAGTTTTTTGGGGTAACAGACCACTAGTTTGGGTCTTTGAGGTGTTTAAAGGTTTACCTTGTTGAGCTTCTCATGTTGTGTATGCATAATCATGACATGATGTATGCCAGAAAAGGTTTCATAAACATGTAAAAGTATCAATTATTATGGTACATGGAACCTAAGGTCAAAGGCTAAGGCAGCTATATGTACAAGGGCAAAAAGTGGTTTGATTTAAGGGTCCCCGTCTTACTAGAGCATTGATATACCTAACCACATGTGAGGAACAGTACTGATTGCTTGGTACACCACTGAAATAATCAGGGATTCATCGTGGGGTGGAATGCTTTCGCTATCTCCTAATATACTTAAAGAGAGTTGTCAAGCCAATGTTACTCACCATCCAAAAGTTTTCCTAAAACGAAGGTTTAGACAAGGAGCCTTTATTATACGAAGTGATGCATGAAAGTCAAATCATACTTAATGAGCCAAATAAAGATAATTTTGGAAAAATTTTTCCTTAACCAAATAGTAATCCTCTTATTTTCCTTCTTATTGAAAAAAGGTGGCAACTAGTCCCTACTGGAGTCGCCAGCTGTAAGGCCTCACCCGAGTATCAGCTCGGTTTGCTAGAGGGTGCCGGGATGCTTATTCGGGTTTAGACTCACAATGGAACCCTCGGGTTTGGATTTGGCTGATTTTGAAAATACTTTTTGGGAGTCGCCACCTTAATTTATTTTTAAATGGGAAAATTAAGAAAAAACCCAATTTGACTCTAATTTATTAATTTTTTAATTTGCCCATGGATAAAATCACTACCCTCGAACTAGATTGAGCTTGGGGACTATGTTTTTGGTTTTAAATAATCTAAACTTGGCTTTTAAGTTTAATTTGACTTTGAAAAATTGATTTCATGAATGCCAAATATTATAAGATGATAATTATAAATAAGATGCATGAATATGACATGAGTGCAAGGAGAAAATTAAAATAAAATATCCAAAAATTAAGAAAGGAAAAAGAGATTGATAGAGATTTGGATTTGAGGTTTGGATTTAGATTCCAAACGTACCTATGTACCCCATTGAATGGGGATCAAAACCCACATAGTTCATTCCACAATTATATGGAAGGGTTTAGGAGTTGATCAAATTGATTTTAGTTTAGGTGTGTTAAGAATGGGAAAAAGGCTGATACCTTTGCTTTTGGTGGGCAGAGAGTTTTACCGGACCGAAGTTTCATTTTATTGAGACCGGGTGATTTGATTAATTTGAGGAATTAATTAATTAATTAAAATGATTAATTAACTAATTAATATGATGAAATGGATGGATGGATAGATAAATTAATTAATTAAAAAGATTAATTAATTAATTAATTGAGTAATCAATTTTGATTTAAAAAAGATTTTTAGCTAATTAAAAAGATTAATTAACTTGGTTAGGGGCTAGAAAATTAATTAATTAAAAAGATTAATTAATTAGAGAGTGGTTGGAGGGAGAAGAAGAGATGAATTAGTAGATAACCATCAATACTAATTCAAGAGGTGAAGAGAAATGAGAAGTTGAGGGAGGTATTTATAGGAAAAGTGGGTGAGGGTAGTTTAGGAAGTGAAAAAGTGAAAAGACCAAAAGGGTAGAGCTAAAAAAAGGCTGAAAAATCATATTAGGGGTGTTTTGGGGATTGGAGGAGGGCAGTGTGGCTCGCGCCCCCAGCAGTGCCGCCGGACCTCTAGGCGATGAAGCCAACGAATTGGGCAGTACACCGCTAGAAGGGTCGCTGGCACCGCCCAGAGTGGCTTAGATGCCACTTATGCCTCGATGGGCGTGCTGGCTAGAATTTCACTTTTTCACTCGATCAAGTTTTGGAACTTTTGGATCAGTTTTCAGGAGTTATAGAGCTTAGAAAAATTATCGGTCAGTGTCGATAGCTGTGAAATTAATTTTAGAATATTTTAATAGTCAGTTAGGGAGAAAATTTGATCAGTTTCAACAAAATACTATATGATATAGAAGGTTTGGTCAATGTAGGATAAGTGCCAGTGTTTGAAAATTAAACATCCTCGTACTAATGTGATAGAAAGTCCATTTTTTGCTCCGGGACCGCCATGCTGGCTCTGCATAGCTCACTAATCTTATTAGGTGTCAAGCTATAGCCGAATGATGAGGTGTAAAATTAAAGATTCACAATATTTAATCATCATGCTATCCTATCCCATAACTACCCCATGCACGTATAACATTCGCATACACTTAGAGTTGCACATAGATGTGCACTCATCACTTGCACATAACATGTTGACTTTAAAAGTCTTGCCCATTTAGCCTTTCTAGGCTCACATGAAAACACATCATAAATCATACCAATACTTTTCTCAATTCAAGCACAATGTCATAATCTTAATACTAATTTACTTTAACAATCATCTTAGTACACTTAACACTTCCATACATGTCAACTTATTAATAACCTTTCAAGTGTCATGCCTATCTCTTATGATCAATTCATACAATCAATCCCTTCATCAATTGAAGATCATTAATTCATTATTAACTCATTATAAAACCTATTTCCATATTACCCAATCACATTCACATATTAATCAGAACCTAAGGTTAAGATACCTTAAGTATACCAAATTATCTCTAGCCTTGTCTAGAGTCATTCCTTCAATCAACATGCAATTTAACCATTTATCATTCATGCATACATGTCAGTAATCAACAAAATAAATCCCATAAAAATTATAGACATTAGGATAAGAATCCCAATGTAGGCTGAATGCTCTATTAGGACTTATGTTACTCACACTTATAGAATGAACACAATGTTTACTCACACTTGTGGCATGAATATAGGGTTTACTCACCTTGTGGTTCCTTTGCTCCTAATTCACATAGCCTTTGGACTTCTAAGACTCCTCAAGCTCTATCATAATATTGAATTCAATACTTAGTATTTATTTAATCATGATGTTATCCTATCCCATAACTACTCATTGCACATGTAACATTCACATACGCTTAGAGTGGCACATATAAGTGCACCTCATCACTTACACATAACATGTTGACTTTAAAAGTCTTGCATGCTTAGCCTTAGTAGGCCCATATGAAATCACATTATAACTCATGTTTATACTTTTCTAAGGTTAACACAATATCATTATCGTAATATCAATTCACTTTGACAATCGTCTTATAACACTTCCATATATGTCAACTTATCGATAGCCTTTCAAGCATCATGCTTATCTCTTATGACCAATTCCTTTAATCAATCACTTCATTAATTCAAGACCATTAATTCATTGTTAATGCATCATAAAATCCATTTCCATATTATCTAATCATATTCACATTCTAATCACAACATAAGGTTAAGATACCTTAAGTATACCAAAGTGTCTCTAGGCTTGTCTAGTGTCATACCTTCAATTAACATGCAATTTTATCATTTATCATACATACATACATATGAATAATCATCAAAATACATCAAATAAAAATTATAGACATTGGGATAAAAATCCCATAGTAGGCCGAATGCATCATCACAGGAAAAACTGAATTTTTCTTAGTTTTTGCATTTTTCATTTATTACAGTAATATGTAAAAACATAGTTTGAACCAAGATTTTTAATGTAAACACAACAAAAATCATTTTAGAACATTAATGCACATGAATCAGCAACAAAAACTATGAGTTTTCTTATTTTCAGTATTTTTCGGTCATTACAATAATATGTAAATAGATAGTTTAAACCATTATTTTTCATCCAATCATAGCAAATATCAGTTGAAAACATCTTCATGTATGATTTAGCAGCCATAGATGCTAATTATGCATGAAAATTCCAAAGTTTAAGGCTTAGGGTGAAAATCATGAGTTTTCGCGCTTTCTGTTCATTATAGTAATATATAAACACATAATTTAAATCATTAATTTTCATCCAAAAAAAACAAATATCATATTAGAATATTTAACATCACATATCGGCAGCCATAGATGTAAATAATCATAGAATTTTCCAACTTTCAAATTCTAGCACAAAAACCTTGAATTTCCTTATTTTTTAAAACTTTTCCATCATTCCAGTAATATGCAAAAATATAATTTAATCCAATATTTTTCATCAAAATACATCAAAAATCAGTTTATAAATCATCCATGCAAGAATGCCCCCCCTACCCTCCCCCCACCCCCCCCCCCAGTAGTGTTTATGCATAAAATTTTAATTTTAAGTTACAGGATTCACCTTTGAAGAAATCGCACGGAAAGATTTGTGTTTTCGATAGAGAATTAAATTTCTCTTTCAAAACTCATTTAAACAAAATTAAATCTATAAAAATAAATAAAAAACTAGTTCAAAATAATTTTCTCATAATTTAATTCATAGAAATCAGTTAAGGAATTGAAAGATAAGAAAAACTTGTGATTACGGTCGAGAAATTGCGAAATTGAAAGGTGTTTTCTTAATTGTGTTATAGAGAATTGTTTAGAGAGAATTTTTCTATCAAAGTATAGAAAATTAAAGTGATGGCTGCTGGAACATTAGGGCTGGCCAAAATTTTCATATTTAAATGTAGAGTTTTGGGCAATTTCCACTAATACCCTTAATGAGCTAGGTTATGAGCTAGGTTAGGAGGGTTTTTGGGTAGTGGGCTTTTAGGTATTTAGACTTTTATTTAAATTAGGGGTTGATTATAAGTAATTGAAAAAAATATTTTTCTTATTATTTTCTATAATATTGCTCCCAAAATATTTATTTAAAAATTATTTTAAAATACTCATAAAATTATTTTATGCTTAAAATTGCCTTTATGCATGAAAATTCATTTTATTTAAAATAAATTATTTCATGCCAATGCACTTCTTATAAGTCATTTCTTCCCCCATAATAGCTCATATTATGCATATTTAAAAAAAAATAATTTAACATGCCACATGCTCATCAACTACATAACATATAAATTTCCATAAAACACACATTTAGCCCTAATTAGTTCTATGTTAAGCAAATTATCACGAAAATTTTTAGGATAGGTGTGGATTGTTACAATTAAAAAATCAGTCAATAGAAAGCTAAAGGCAATAAAATGCACACCTATTTTTCACTTCCATTGGTATTCTGTCAGTATTATTTAGAATTTACTGACAGATTACTGACGAAAAGCCTACTGCCGCGTGGAATTCCGTCAGTAATCCATCAGTAAATATGTTGATTCCCGCCATAACTTTCTGCCCCTATTTTTCAATACGGTCGGTATTCTGTAAATATCTCATTAAATTTTCTGATGGAATACCTACTACAACAAATAATTCCGTCAGTAATCCATCAGTAAATGTCTTAATTGCCACCAAATTTTCCATCTCTAATTGGTCACTAAACCATCAGTAAAATTTGGTCAGTGTCTATCAGTATATTCCATCCGTATTCCGTCAATAATCTTGCTTTTTTGCCAATGAACATTTAGTAAAGAGATGAACGTTGCTAGAAAGTGTTTTATTAGTATTCTGTCAGTATTCAGTTAGTATTTAGTTATAGATTTCAGTCCATCGCTAATTTTCATCAGTAAATCATTAGATTTTTGTAGTGAATGAACTAGGTTAGAAGTGTTTTAGTGTAGTGGGCTTTTAGGTATTTGGGCTTTTTAATTAATTTTGGGGCTGATTATAGGTAATTAAAAATAAAATATTTTTCTTATTATTTTCATTAAAATTTCCCCCAAAATATTTATTTAAAAATTATTTTAAAGTACTCATAATTTATTTTATGCATAATATGAACACAGGGCAGACATAAAAATTCATTTTATGAAAAATAAATTATTTTATGCTAATGCACTTTTAAATCATTTATTTCACAATAATAACTCATATTATGCATATTAAAATTAATTTAACTTGCCACATACTCATTAATCACATAGCACATAAATTCCCATAAAAGTAAACACTTAGTCTTAATAGTTCTAAATCAAGCAAATTGTCATGAAAATTCCTAGGGTGGGTGTGGGTTCTTACACGCTACTCCACTGCCATAATGAGCTATCTTGATAATGATCCTTATACTCCCTATATATTATATTATTATGTACTCACTGAGCATCGTCTCATTTCCTAGTTGTTTAAATTTTTCATGTAAGATTGACGAGTTAGCAAGGTAAATTCCAAGCTCCATTCTTCCGCTTGGAAGTTGCTCTGCTAATTTCAAGTGTTGTGATTCTTGACTGTGAAGACCATTGTTTTAGAGCTCCATGGTTACAAAAGGTTTAGCACAAAAATGTCATTGGGTTACATATATTGTAATTATATTGTAATTACTGTTACAATAGTATATTGAGTTATGAACATTTGGATAATGACATGAAATGCAAATCTAGAGATTCTATGAGTTGAGTATATAAATGGTATTGGCATGTAAGAAATTGGTAATATGTAAAATGATAAACTAGCAATGGACTATAAGGAAAGGTAATCAGCATATAAGAAATTGGTAATATGTAAAATGATAAACTAGCAATGGGCTATAAGGAAAGGTAATCCAATTTTGATCTTGGGATAAGGTCCGACTTTTTAAATGGTGAAGCATTATAAGTTAAAGGGGTTCTATGGGTTTAGGTGACTTTATATCTCCCTATGCCTTAGGATTGTCATGGCTTAATAAGTGGGTCATTATAGCAAATTATGATCATTACTCCACAATTAATACATCATAAAACTCAATTCACATACTACTTAACCATGTACACATATTCATCAAACATATCAATTAGGGTTTTGGAAACCCTAGGCAAGGCCAGACCACTCAAGGAGTGTCCTAGAGTTACTCCTTCAATCATCATGCAATTAAATCATGTACAATTCATATACACATATCAACAATAACTAAAATATACCTTACAAAAATTATAGGCCTTGGGATAAAATTCCAAATAGTGGTTGAACCAACATAACCATGGAAACCATGGGTTTTTCTTAGTTTTCATACTTTCCGATTATTACAATAATAGATAAACGCAAGATTTAAACCAATATTTTTCATGTAAACATAACAAAAATTAGTTTAGGATAGAAAAACATACAAATCACCCTACCCTATGTACACATGCATGAAAATTCCAACTTTTAGGTTTTAGGGTTCACCTTTGATGGATTTAAGAAGAGAGAGAAATATTCACGGTTGGAAATTGGTTTCTCCCTCAAGAAGACAACCTAGGCTAAATATAATATATAGAAAATTAGAAAATATATAGTTTCATATGGATTACTCATTTTTAGTTTCATAATATTCAAAAATTAACTTGAAAGGGTAGGAAAACTTACGAGGAAGATCACAAAATCGCAAGGTTTGGAGGCACCTCGTGAATTTCGGCCAAGAGAGAGTTTTTGAGAGAAATATTATAGAAAACCTAATGAAAATAGAATGGAGGTTGCCACAAAACAAAGGAGGCCAAATCTTTTATTAGGTTTAGGGTTTTTGGTGCAAAATTACAATATTGCCATTAATGAGCTAGGTTAGGAGTGCGTAGGTGTCTTGAGCTTTTGAGGAGTTAGGCTTTTAATCCAATTTATGGGCTGATTATAATGTATTAAAAATAAAATATTTTTCTCATTATTTTCATTAAAATTGCCCCAAAAATATTTAATTTAAAATATTGTAAAAATGCTCATAAAAATTATTTTATGCTTAAAAATCACTTTGTGCATGAAAATTCACTTTACATGCATTAAATTAATTTATGCATATGCACTTCATATAAGTCACCTATTTCATGTTCATAATTCATGTTATGCATATTAGAACTAGTCTAGCATACCACTTACTCATAAATTACATAGCACATGAAATTTCATGAAAGCACACACTTTGTCACAATAGCTCTAAAATCAAGCAATTTGTCATGAAACTCCCAACAAGGGTTTGGGTTGTTACATTCTCCCCGCTTAAAAGAAATTTATCCTTGAATTTAGATACTTACTCATACATCCTCAAAATGTAGGGGATGCTTTTGCTGCATCCCTTCCTCGGCTTTTCAAGTACACTCGTCCATTCTATGATTACGCCAATGGACCTTGATCATAAGTATCTCCTTGTTTCTTAATCTTTTCACTTGTCGATCCACTATGGCTATGGATATCTCTTCATAAGATAGTTGCTCGTCTATTGCAATATCAAACTATAGCAGAACATAGGATGGATCCGACATGTACTTCCTTAACATCGAGATGTGAAATACCGCATGTACATGTGCTAGAGTTAGGGGTAAGGTAAGTCTATATGACACTTCCCCAACCTTATCTAAGATCTCGAAAGGACCAATGAAATGAGGTGATAGCTTTCCTTTCCTATCGATGAAGGAATGGTGGAGCCAAACGCAGCAGAATGAAGGTGGTGAGGTAAAATTTCAAACATTTCAAAATTTCACTTCACCCAATTTTGGTCCAAAATTCATTCAAGCAATCAATTAATTTGTGTGTAAAACACATAAGCATAGAAAGAAGAAGGAAGAGTAATCATATTACCTCTTGTAGATTCCTTCTTTCTTTATTAAAGAGCTTCTCAGGTGTGAAGCGTTTAGATCATCCACATCTAGCTCACCTCCAAGTCTCCTCTTGGTTTCTTTGGTGTTCTTAAATCACTTTCTTGGTTGCCTAAATTGATTCAAGATTTTCCCTTAAAAACCTTTAGGATGTTTAAGGATTCTCTTTGGTTTGTTTTAGACTAAACGTATTTTCAATTTGCAAGCATTTATTTTTTCATAAAGAACAAAGAAGACAATTGAAGATGAAAAGAAAAATGAAGAGACATTTTCTTCCTTTTCTTTCTCTCTCTCAACTTCTACCTCTAAGCTTCAAATGGAAAATGGTGTTCAAAAACTTATGAAGAAAAATGAACATAAAACCCTTTTATACTTCTTTTCCTTGAAGACTTGACTCTTAAGTCTTTACAAAGACTTAATTATCCTTTTAGCTCTTCATTTGGTGGAAGGGCAAAGTTGACTTTACTTCTTCAAATGGTGAAATGATGATTTTCTCCTTTAAGGGTAAAATGGACATTTCCACTAGTAAAAAAGATGTAATTATAATTTTAACCTCAGTAAAAAAATTCTCTATAACCCCTAAACCCATCATATGGGCTTATGAATAGTGAATTTTCTCTAACCCCTAAATTGCCTCTTAACCATATCACATATGGGCTTAGGCCATATCTCATGCGTTAAGGGTTTTCACTAAGCTTAAAATTATGTCTTTGATTTAGTCTAAATCAATTTTCAATTTGATCTTTCTCATTTGCATCATATACAAATAAAAATTTAATTGAATCGAAACCTTCATAGATTAAACATCAGGACATGCTAGGGTCCTTATAAATTTAACTACATATTTAATCATTTTTACCACTAATTAATTAATCAAACACTTTAACTAATTATTATGGTAAACCTTTTACATTTGGAAGGTGATCACTATTGGCGATCACTTACCTCCATACATAACAAATTAGAACCATCACATGCCATATATCTGTACATGGATAGTATGTCTATGTAAGTAGTAATAAATCCTAACTTCTTATATATGAGATATAGTATCCCTCAAGTCAAAGGATAAGGATTATATGCACTATTATGACTTAGATGATAAATAATTGACAAGTAGTAAAACCCCATATTATTATCATCTAATGTCGCAGTTTGACTATTCATCCTATTAATATCCATATGTTTGTATTGACATCGTATGTCAAGTAGCATGAGACTCAGTCTGATGTGCTTCTTTCAATATCTTCTCCCTTAGTCCATTCACATCAAGCACACATACCCTCTTACCACACTTTAGAATCCTATCAACTACTTCAAACTCAAGGTTCTTTCCTTTCTTGGCCTCATCCCTTAACTTAACCAAGTGCAGATCCTTATCTTATGAAGTCTTTATCTCCTCTAATAACTTTGACTTCACTTGAAAATGTGCCAATAGAGCACATGATTCTTCAATCTCTAGCCTTATGCCCTGGCTAAACAATCCTCTTAACTCTTTTATGAAAGGTCTCTTATACACAACCACGCTAGGCTTCCCATCAATTTTTGGCATAGCATCTGCCACAACATTTGCCTCTCTAGGATGGCAGAGAATCTGGCAATCATAGTCCTTAAGTAGTTCAACCCATCTCCTTTGCCTCAAGTTGAGCTCTTTAGGTTAAGATATACTAAAGACTCTTATGATCTATATAGATCTCACACTTTGTTCCATCATGTAGTGTCTCTATATCTTTAGAGCGAACACTATCGTAGCCAATTCCAAATCATGAGTAAGGTAATTCACTTCATACTTCTTGAGTTACCGCGATGCATAGGCAATGACCTTACCATTTTGCATCAGGATGCATCCAAGCCCTATTCTTGAGGCATCGCAGTAGACTGAGAACCCTTCGTCACCTTCTAGTAAAGTTAGAATCAGATTTGATATCAAGCAGTTCTTGAGCTTTTGGAAACTCTCTTCACAAGACTCCTCCTAATTAAACTTAACTTGTTTCCTGGTCAACTTGGTCAATGGTGATGCTATCTTAGAGAAGTCCTATATAAATCTACGGTAATAGTTAGCCATACTAAAAAAACCCTAAACTTTAGAAACCATTATGGGTCGTGGCCAATTAGTTACCACTTCAACTTTTTTAAGATCAACTTGAATTCCTTCTTTACTTACTACATGCAAAAAAAAAAATTGATAGATTCCATCCAAAACTCATACTTAGATAACTTCACTTAGAATTGGTGATCACATACCATTTGTAACACGATCCTTAAATGTTCTTCATGTTCCTCTATACTCTTAGAGTAAACCAGGATGTCTTCAATGAATGATCATGACCTTATCAAAAAATGGCTTGAACACTTGATTCATCAAGTCTATGAAAATAGTCAAAGCATTCATCAAACTAAACGGTAGGACTGTGAACTCATAGTGACCGTATCATGTATGAAAAGCAGTCTTACAGATGTCATCACCATAGATCTTTAGCTGATGGTAATCGAACCTCAATTCAATCATAGAGAAGTAACTAGCTCCTTGCAGTTGATTGAATAAATCATCTATCCTTGGTAAAGGATACTTGTTCTTCACAGTGACCTTATTTAACTGATGGTAATCGATACACATACAGAATGAGTCATCTTTCTTTTTCACAAATAGCATTGGAGCACCCCATAATGAGCTACTTGATTGGATAAAGCCCTTGTCGAGTAGATCATGTAATTGTGTCTTTAACTCTTTCAACTCTACTGGTGCTATACTATACGGTGATATTAATATGGGTTGCGTGCCTAATAGTAGTTTGATGCTGAACTTGATCTCATAATCTAGTGGTATTCTAGGTAGATCTTCCAAAAAGACACCCATGAATTCATTTACCACTAGTGTGGTCTTGCCACAAACAGTGGCTTCCTTATTGGTATCGACTACGTGAGCTAAGTATGCTTGACACCCTTTCCTTAACATCTTTTTAACTCCCAAAGCTGATATCAAACTTTGTGAGTTCTTATTCCTATCTCCTTGTTATACAAACTTCCCCCTATCCTTAGTTTAAAATTCTACTTGCTTCTCTCTACAATCATTATGAGTTTTATCTCATATAGCCAAACCATTCCTAAGATCACATCAAATTTTATTACATCAAGTTTTAACAACTCCATTGGAAGTTTCCATCTGTCAATATCTACCTCACAGTCCTTAAACATTTATTTTACTTCCATCATCTCTCCCAAAAGAGTCGACACTACTAGGGGTTCGTTCATTAACTCCTTATCTTTTCACATATAGCTTGAACCTCTTATGAAGAGACTTGCTCACTAGAGCCCATGGTCGATACTCTCAAGTTGGGCCTCTCTCTCGACCTCATCAATACAAAGGCAACATCTGAAGTAGTGTCTAATATTGCATTCTCATTAGCTTAATAGGTCAAGCAGCTATGCAAACCTTCTTCTTAGGAGGCATTCTATTATAACGAGTAAGGGTATTCAATGATAACTCCCTTTTAACCCATTTAACCCCACTATCAAATTATCATACTTACCATGCATTTAATATGAGCACACATCATATAGTATCACATCACAAGAGACATATTACATAGCATATATCACATATCATGGCATGTATCATGCATCATTACTATGTAAAACATAACCTATAGCATAATGAACTCTCTTATCATATAAAAGTCAATCATTTCATAGGCAATAAAAGAAATAAAATCCAAAGCAAGTAGCTAAGTGGTCATATAATATTATTCATATCATGTAAGTCCTATGCCACTAGTCTAATAGTTACTAACTACTAGCTTGAGTCTCAGTTATGTCTCTCATTAAGGTGAACATACAGTTTCGAAGGTTGAATAGGCGGATGATCAATAAAAGGGCAGTCGAGAGCAATATGACCAATGCCACCACATCGATAGCAAAGGAGGTCTTTATCTAATTTGCGACCCATCAAAGACAAGGATCTAGATGGTGAGTAGGAGGAATCTCTAGGTGCATAGTCTCCCATCTATTCAACACTTCTAGCCTTAATCTACTCCACATCCTCTCTTAAAACATGTACTAGGGACCTAAGACATCGATTTTCCTTCATCAGTTCCTAATAGTCTCCCTCTAACCTCTAAATTTTACTATGAACCTAGTTATAATTTAGGCATTCCACAAGATCCTCCTCATTCGAAGTCTTCTCTTTCTTGAGGTGGATAATAGGCATGACCTTCTTGAACATCTCTCGCCAAGTTCTCTTACATGACATGCAAGGTGCTCTAGGCCGAGGTCCTTTAGCAAGGGAACTCTTCTTAGTCATATGATAAGAGAATCATAAGGTACACATTATAATAACAAGGATTACTATACCTTATTAGGATTTTGTGGAAGTATACTTTTGATAGACTATAATTGATATGAAAGGAAAATTCCTATACTTTAGGATTATAATTAATCAACCTAATAAACAAACAAGTGTAAACTAGACTTAAAACTACTACTCTGATACCAACTTTGTCACATCCTAACTTTAGAGATATGACGGTCCTAAAACATGGGGAGACATAAGGTCACCCATGCCTGTAGAACCCTCTTATACACGATTAAACACTGCCTAGAATCATACCAAAATCACATGCATAAACTTGAATAACTAATAATAAAGGAAATCCTTAACTAGCAAAAGAGTAGTTTAAAAATACTTTGAATACAATCCATAAGAAAAGAACAATTAAGACTCCAAATTCATCATCAAATGTATAATGTTCCAAAAACAAAACTCCCGGAGCATTTAAGGGTGACTCTTGCATATCATAGTAATTAATTAGACTTGGACAAGGAAATCTCCCAAGTGGAGTAGATTGCTTGAGCTATCACATTACCTCCTCATAATGCTCACCTAAAACCACACAAGGAAAGGGGTGAGATAGATGATCTCAATGAGTAAATAATACAACTTGTACAATAATACATATCCCTTTAGAAGGGTTCATAGTTCATTGTTCATAAGTCATAGTTCATAGTTCATAATTTACAGTTCATAGTTTGCAATTCAACAAGTTTCATAGAAATCAAACTTATAACTTATAGAGTGATGGATTTTGCCTTATTCACTTAAACATATAAAAGAGAGGTAGCATCATACCAAATTCCAACTCCTAACGTATAAAGAAGCATGAAGCTGAGAGGCTCCACAGCTAGAACCATTCCTTCTAGTTGAAATGGATACACTACCCCTATCCATTGGGTTAAGACCATGTGTATAAGTTCTAATGATTTCCTGCACCAGCATGAAGATTTCTACATATAAGGGTTCATATGTACCATAGCCAAAGCTAATGGAAATCACTTATAACAATAGCATGGAAAAATGCAATCACATATATAATAGTAGCAATAAAAGTTTAGCTTACTATAAAAAGATAAAAAATAGTGTGGTTCCAGAAAGAAAGTAAGGTAAAACAACAAACACAAAGGCTCTTTTCTTATCAATGAATGATCAATAGTAGTTTTGGACTAACTGTCCTTTGGCAAACCAAGTTTAACAAAGAAATCATATAATCATAATTTATAGTAGAAACGAACTCGGGTTTCAGGAATCTTAAGGGTTCATATATCATGATAACTTATACTTATAACATAAATATAATGTTTACTCATCTTGTGATTCCTTAGCTTCTAATGCTTGTAGCTCTTGCACTTTTAATAATTTCGAAGATCTAATACGACATTACAATTCAATACTTAGCATTTGCTTAACATCATGCTATCCTATCCCATAACTATCCCATGCATATATATCATTCACATATACTTGGATTTTCACTTAGAAGTGCACTCATCACTTGTATATAACATGTTGACTTTTAAGTCCTGCATATTTTGCCTTCTTAGACTCATATGAATTTATATAATAGTTCATATCAAGACTTTTCTAAAGCCAAACACAATAAATCATAATCTTAATATCAATTTAATTTAACTTCCAACTTAGTACCCTTAATACTTTCTATATATATTAACTTAACAAGTAAACCTTAAAAGAGTCATGCCAATCTCCTTTATACCAAATAATACAATCAATCCCATAGGCAAATTAGGATCATTACTCCACAATTAACACATCATAAAACTCAATTCATATGCTACTTAACCATGTACACATATTAGAGGGTTTTGGGAACTCTAGGCAAGGCCGAACCACTCTAGGAGTTTCCTAGAGTTACTCCTTTAATCATCATGCAATTAAATCATGTACTATTCATATATATATATCAATAATCATGAAAATGTACCTTACAAAAATTATAAGCCTTAGGATCTATAACAACCCACAACTACCCTATGAGTTTTATGACAATTTACTTGAATTTGAACTATTATGACAAGGTATATGCTTTTATGAAGATTCATGTGTTATGTGATTGATGAGTATGTGGCATGTTAGATTAGTTCTAATATGCATAATATGAATTATTATTGTGAAATAAGTAATTTATGTGAAAAGCATAAGCATAAAATGATTTATTGCACATAAAGTAAATTTTCATGCACAAAACGATTTTTAAGCATAAAATAATTTTTATGAGTATTTTAAAATATTTTTAATTAAATATTTATAGGGGGATTTCAATGAAAATAATAAGAAAATATTTTATTTTTAATTATCTATAAACAGCCTATAAATAAAATTAAAAGGCCCAACTCACCAAAGCCCAACACATCGAAACACTCCTAACCTAGCTCATTAATGGCAAACTTGTAATATTGCCCAAAACCCTAAATATAAACCTAAAATTCGGCCCCTTACTGTAGTAGCAGCCACCATTCTATTATTCAATATATTTTTTATAGAAAAATTCTCTTAAAAATATTCTCTTAACCGAAATTCACAAAGTGGCTTCAAACCTTGCGCTTTTGTGATCATTTTCGTAAGTTTTTCGTTTCTTTTAATCTACTATTTGATTTTTATGAAACTAACCATAAGAAATCCATATGGAGCTGTATATTTACTATTTTTATTGATATTTAATTTAGCCTAGGTATTTTATTTGAAGAAGAAACCGATTTTCAACTATAAACACAACTTTTTTTTTGCACATCCACCAAAGGTGAACCCTAAAACCTAAAAATTAAAATTTTCATGCAATTGCATGAGGGGGGGAGGGGTTCTGATTTGTGTATTGATGCATTCTAAACTAATTTTTGTTCTGTTTAGATGAAAAATATTGGTTTAAATCATGTTTTCGCATATTACTGTAATGATTGGGAAGTATAAAAAGCAAGAGAATCCACGGTTTTCACCCTAAAACCTAAGGTTAGAAATTTCATGCATATATTCCATAAGAGGGTGTGATTCCTATATGGTTGTGTTCTAAAATGATTTTTATTATGTTTATAGGAAAAATATTGGTTTAAACCATGTGTTTACATATTACTGCAATGATCAGAAAGGGTGAAAAGCAAGAAAATCAATGATTTTTCCATAAAAGGAGGTTCGGCCTATGATGGGATTGATACCAATGACTTTAATTTTTGTATGATATATTTTAATGATTGTTTTCATGTGTATATGAATGATATATGATTTAATTGCGTGTTAGTAGAAGGAGTAACTCTAGACAAAGCCTAGAGAAATTCGGCCTACCTAAGGTTTCCTAACCCTAACTACTATGTTGTGATCAATATGTGTACATGATTGAGTAACAAGTGAATTAGGCCTTATAATGTGTAAATTGTGAATTAATGACCTAAATTGACTATGAGGTTGACTGTATGATTTGGTCAGAGATAAGCATGACACTTTTAAGGTTACTTGTTAAGTTGATATATATGGAAAGTGTTAAATGTACCAAGTTGAATATTAAATTGAATTGATATTAAGATCATGATATATTACGTATTGAAGGAATGATGTAGCCAAATGCAGCAGAAGGAAGGTGGTGGGTGAAATTTCAAATAATTTAAAATTTCACTTCACCCAATTTTAGTCCAAAACTCATTCAAACAATTAATTAAATTGTATGTAAAACACATATGCATATAAAGAAGAAGGAAGACTAATCATATTACCTCTTATAGGTTCCTTCTTTCTTTATCAAAGAGCTTCCCAAGTGTGAAGCCTCTAGATCATCCATACCTAGCTCACCTCTAAGTTTCCTCTTGATTTCTTTAGTATTCTTGAATCCTCTCTTGGATGCCCAATTTGATTCAAGATTTCCCTCAAAATCTTTAGGAAATTTAAGGTTTCTCACTGGTTTGGTTTGGACTAAACATATTTTCAATTAGCAAGCATTTGTTCTTTCACAAAGAACAAAGAAGACAATTGAAGATCAAAAGAAAAATTGAAGAAACACTTTCTTCTTTTTCTTTCTCTCTCTCAACCTCTCTCTAAAATGCTCCAAATGGAAAAATGATGTTCAAAACTTATGAAGAAAAATGAACATAAACTCTTTTATACTTATTTCCTTCAAGACTTAACTCTTAAGTCTTCTCAAAGAATTAATTACCCTTTTAGCTCTTCATTTGGTGGAAGGGCAAAGTTGACTTTGCTTCCTTAAATGGTGAAATGACCATTTTATCCTTTAGGGGTAAAATGGACATTTTCACTAGCCAAAAGATGTAATTATAATTTTAACCTTAGTAGAAAATTCTCTAACCCCAAAACCCATCATATGGGCTTATGAATAGTGAATTTTCTCTAACCACTAAATTGCCTCTTTTCCATATTAGATATGGGTTTAGCCCACATCTCATGTGTTAAGGGTTTTCACTAAGTTTAAAATTAAGTCTTTGATTTAGTCCAAATCAATTTTCAATTTAATCTTTCTCATTTGCATCATATACAAATTAAGATGTAATTGAACATAAACCTTCATAGATTAAATATCAGGACATGCTAAGGTCCTTGTAAATTTAATTAAATTTTTAATCATTTTACCACTAATTACTTAATTAAACACTTTAATTAATTATTATGATAAACCTTTTACACTTGGAAGGTGATCACTATTGAGTGTGTGACTTTTTAGGTTCATGTCTAATTAGCAATGGGAATGAGAAAACATTTTTCTCTACTAATGTGAAATCCCCACTTCACACTTAGTCCCATAAGTCGTGAGGGATAGCTAGCATTCCATATCATGACTATCTAATTAGAAATGAATATTTATGGTTGATAACTTTAAACATCACATGGACCATCAATCATAAATCATTATGCACTAGAATCTCTTTATTAAAGATTCCAATCTTGGCAAGGGTAGATTGGGTAGGGTAATGGTTTATGTCAAACCCTAATGTGCCTCGATTCAATCTCCTTATCTCGATTCTAATTCTTCATGATATTAGATTCCTATTAGAAACTCTTTCTAGTGAATTTGTCTGTCCTGGCTAGGAGCTTTAGTTATCAAGAATAATCAAGTAGCATAGGATCTTAAACTCATTTACCTAAGATAATGAATTCTATCTTAACAATCACTTACCTCCATACATAACAAATTAGAACCATCACATGCCATATATCCATACAAGAATAGTACGTCTATGTTAGTATTAATAAATTCTAACCACCTATGTATGAGATATAATATCCCTCAAGTCAAAGGATTATATGCACTATTATGACCTAGATGATAAATAATTGACAAGTAGTAAAACTCCATATTATTATCATCTAACATCACAGTTTCACTCTTCATCCTATGAATATCCACGTGTTTGTATCAACATCATATGTTAAGTAGCGTGAAACTCACTGCCTCTATAATCATCTATATCACATACTAATTATAGAAAATAAATAGAGGTGATGGTCTTCCAGAATTAATGATACTCAGTCATTAATCCTATGACCATGAGCATATTTAAAATATTTGTATAAGAGTTATCTGTCTCCCATATTCTTAACACTTGAGAATAGATCCTCTTACAAATACTTAAGGACTATATTCAATAATATGAAACACTTTTCATATTATGAATATATTATTGTGCCAATGGGAATTAATTTCTACTATTACATAACAATTATATGGCTCCTAGGGCACATACTACTATCATGTATAACTTTAGAAAATTTATGGTATGAGTTATAATGTGATTTCATGTGAGCCTATGAAGGCAAAGTATGTAAGACTTAAAGTCAACATGTCATGTGCAAGTGATAAGTGCACTTCCAAGTGCAACTCCAAGTATATGTGAATGTTATATGTGCATGGGATAGTTATGGGATAGGATAGCATAATGTTAGGCAAATGCTAAGTATTGAATTGTAATGTATGTTAGAGCTTAAGGGTATTAGAAGTTCAAGGGCTACAAGCACTGGGAGCTAAGGAACCACAAGGTGAGTAAACATTATATTCATGTTACAAGTATAAGTTATAATGATATGTGAACCTTTGAAATTCTTGAAACCCAAGTTCATTTCTATTTTCACTTATAATTACATGAATTCTTTGTTAAGCTTGGGTTGCTAAAGGATAATTGGTCCAAAACTATTGGTGATCATTCATTGACAAGAAAGAACTTTTGTGATTGTTGCCTTACCTTATATTCTTTTTAGTTCCACACTGTTATTTATCTATTGTTCAATAAGCTAAATATCTATTGCTACTATGGTACATGTGATTGCATTCTTCAATGCTATTGTTACAAGTGATTGCCATTAGCTCTAGCTATGATACCTATGAACCTTTATGCAAAAATCCTCGTGCTGATGCGGGAAATCATTGGAATTTGAGCATATGGTCTTAACCCAACGGATAGGGGTAGTGTATCCACCTTAACTAGAAGGGGTAGTTCTAGTCGTCGAGCCTAATCAGTTTCATGCTTCTTTACAAGTTATAAGTTGGGAGTTGGAATTTGGTATGATGCCACCTCTCCCTTGAGTGAATGAGCTAATAATCATCAACTCTATAAGTTATAAGTTTACAAGTTGATTTATGTGATCCTTGCCAAATTGCAAACCATGAATTATGATTTATGAACCACTATAAAGGGATACGTGTTAATGTTTAAGCTATATTGTTTACTCATTAAGATCATTTATCTCACCCCTTTTCTTTATGTGGTTTTAAGTGAGCATTTTGAGGGAGTAAGTTGTTAGCTCAAGCAATCTACTTTGCTTGAGAAATTTCCTTGCCCTAGTCTTTTATTGTACTGTGCTAAGAAAAGTCACTCATAGATGCTCCAAGAGTTTCTTTTTTAGACATTATACAATTGATGATTTATTTATAGTCTTAAATACTCTTTTTCTTATGGATTGTATTCAAAGTTTATTAAACTATTCTTCTGCTAGTTAATGTTTCCCTAATATTGGATATTTAAATTATTGCATGAGGTTTTGGTATGATCCTAGGTATTGTTTATATGTGTTTAAGTATGTTCTATAGGTGTGGGTGACCTTATGTCTCCCCATGTTTTAGGACCATCATAATCTCTGAAGTTTGGGATATGACAAAGTTGGTATCAGAGCCTGGTTTTAGTCTAGTTTAGACTTGTTTGTTTATAGGGTTGATTAAGTATAATCCTAGAGCATAGGAATTTCCTGTAATGTCACTCGTAGTCTATTGCTAGTATAGTTCCTCGAAATCCTGATAAGCTATAGTACACCTTGTTTTTGTTTATGTACCTTATGATTATTTTGTCAGATGACTAAGAAGAGTACCCCTACTAGAGGACCCCAACCTAGAGCACCTTGTGTGTCGTGTAAGAGAACTTGGCCAGCAATGTTCAAAAAGGCCATCCCAGTGATCCACCTCAAGAAAGAGAAGATTCCTAATGAGGAGGATCCTGTGGAATGCCTAGGTTATGACTAGATTTAAAGTAAGATTCAGAGGTTGGAAGGAAACTACTTAGACCTAATGAAGGAAAATTAACGTCTGAGGTCCCTAATGCATGTTTTGGGAGAGGATGTGGAGAAAAGGCATAAATTCGAGAGAGCCAGCGTGTTGAACATGAACAGAGAAGTAAACATAAGAGCAAGGGTCACAGAGGCTAGCATAGAGGAGGAGGAGGTGCTCTAAGAAAGGAATTTTTGCTAATGACTTTAACACCTAGATACCGAAATGGTAAATTTAAGCAATTCCCCACTTGTAGCTAGTGTGGCAAGAAGCATCTTGGAGTTTGTTGGAAAGTCTCTGGCGCATGTTTGAGATGTGGTAAGATGGGCCACTTTCGCAAAGACTACCCAAAAAAGGGAAATTCAGGAAATATGACCTCAACACCTCCACCACCTAGACCATCTCAACCTTAAGGGCAAGGAGCCAAGAATAAGAGATACAATTGAGACTCCCGTTAAAAGCTAGTAACTATTAGCCTAGTGGCATAGGACTTATATGATATGAATGATATTATATGACTACTTAGTTATTTGGCTTGGGTTTGATCTTCTATTTCCTAGGAGATGATTGACTTTTAAAATGATAAGAGAGCTCATTATGCTATAAGTTATGTGTTACATGATTAGCACACATGATACATGTCATGATATGTGATATATGCTATGTGATATGTGTCTTGTGATGTGATATTATATGATGGGTGCTCATGTTAAATGCGTGGTTAGTATGATAATTTGATAGTGGGGTTAAGTGGATTAGAAAGAGAAGTTGACTAAGTTTTAAACCAACTTAGATTAATGATTGATATGTATAATGTTGTGCTATATAAAATGGTAACATCTGACAATAGTTTGATATGTGAATTATATGGAATTATTAAATGATAATTATGATTAATGCCATAAGAAGAGAAATGATGTTTAGCAATAATCAGTTTGAGAATGAAACAAAATAGTTACATTATATATACATAAGTATATGGTATGAATTAAGTGAATTATATTAAGAAAGTTGTGGCTTAGATGCTACTATATAAACTAAAACAACAAGAAAGGTAAGGATTTCTTTATCACTTATATAAATATCAAGTATAGTCAAAGGAAGAATATTAATCTAGTGTGATTTAAAAGAAGAAGTTCTACATAGTTGCTCGACCTGTTAGGGCTAATTCCCATTCAAATTCTAGTGCAAGATGCTTGATTGATTATAGTGCTACACATTCATTTGTATCTCCATGTTTTGCTAGGAGTCTTCGTAGAAATAAGGAATTAATGAATGAACCCTTAGTAGTGTCAACACCTTTGGGAGAGGTGATGGAAGTGAAATATGTGTTTAAGGACTATGAGGTAGCCACTAATGGATGAAAACTTATTGTGGAATTGTTAGAACTTGATGTGCTAGAATTTGATGTAATCTTAGGAATGGATTGGCAATATGAGCATAGAGCTCATATCGACTATAGAGAAAAGTTAGTAGAGTTTTGAACTAAGGATGGGGAAGAGTTTGTGTATCAAAGAGATAGGAATGAGAACCCTCTGAATTTGATATCATCCTTAGGAGCGAGAAGGATGTTAAGGAAAGGGTGCCAAGCATACCTAGCTCACGTAGTTGATACTGACAAAGAGGCCACTATGCGAGGCAAAAGCATGCTAGTGGTGGATGAATTCATGGATGTCTTTCCTGAGGATCTACCTAGAATACCATCTGATCATGAGATCGAGTTTAGCATCGAGCTGCTACTGAGTACACAGCCTATATCGATACCGCCATATCGTATGGCACCAGCGAAGTTAAAAGAAATAAAGACAAAACTGCATGATCTATTTGATAAGGGTTTCATTCGACCAAGTAGTTTGCCATGGGGCACACCATTGCTGTTTGTGAAAAGAAAGATGGCTCGTTCCGTATGTGTATTGATTATCGCTAGCTTAACAAAGTCACCATGAAGAAAAATATCCTTTATCAAGGATCAATGATCTATTTGATCAACTGCAAGGAGCTAGTTACTTCTCTAAGATTGACTTAAGGTCTGGGTATCATCAGTTAAAGATCCATGAAGAAGACATCTGTAAGATTGGTTTTTTTACAAGATATGGTCATTATGAGTTTACGGTCCTACCATTCGATTTGATGAATGCTCCAGCTGCATTCATGGATTTGATAAACCAAGTATATTTAGGCCATTTCTTGACAAGTTCATGATTGTTTTCATTGATGACATTCTGATTTACTCTAAGACTAAAGAGGAACATGAAGAGCATTTGAGGATTGTGTTATAGACATTGCGAGACCACCAACTCTATGCAAAGTTGTCTAAGTGTGAGTTTTGGATGGAATCCATCAATTTTCTTAGGCATGTAGTAAGTAAAGAAAGAATCCAAGTTGATCCCAAGAAAGTGGAAGTGGTATCTAATTAGCAACAACCCACAATAGTTTATGAAGTTCGAAGTTTCTTAGGTATGGCTAGCTGTTATCACATATTTGTATAGAACTTCTCTAAGATAGCATGACCATTGACCAAGTTGACTAGAAAACAAGTTAAGTTTAATTAGGAGGAGTCCTATGAAGAGAATTTCCAAAAGTTCAAGAATTACTTGATATCAGCTCTGGTTCGGGCTTTACAAGAAGGTGAGGAAGGGTTCACAGTCTGCTGTGATGCCTCAAGAGTAGGACTTGGATGCATCCTGATGCAAAATGGTAAAGTCATCACCTATGCATCATGACAACTCAAGAAGCATGAAGTGAATTACCCTACTCATGACTTAGAATTGGCTACAGTAGTGTTCACTTTAAAGATCTAAAGACATTATATGTATGGAACAAAGTGTGAGATCTACATGGATCATAAGAGTCTTTAGTACATCTTGAGCTAAAGAGACCTCAACCTAAGGCAGAGAAGGTGGGTAAAACTATTTAAGGACTATGATTGCTAGATTCTTTACCATCCCAAAAAGGCAAATGTTGTAGCAAATGCTTTGAGCTAGAAGTTGATGGGAAGCCTAGCCCATATGACCATGCACAAGAGGTTGATTGTGAATAAGTTAAAAATATTGTTTAGTCAGGGCTTGAGGTTAGAGATTGGAGGATCGCGAGCTATAATGGCACATTTCTAAGTGAAGTCAAAGTTATTGGAGGAGATAAAAGCTTCACAAGATAAAGACCCACACTTGGTTAAGTTAAGGGATGAGACTAAGAAAGGAAAGAACTTTGAATTCAAAGTAGTAAATGGGATTTTAACGTGCGGTAAGAGAGTATGTGTGCCTGATGTGAATGGATTAAGGGAAGGGATATTGAAGGAAACTACCAAGATGTACTATGACATAAGAGTAAGTTATTGGTGGCCTTGACTAAAGAAATACATAGTTAAGTTTGTGGCATCTTGCCAACAAGTCAAGTATGAACACCAATGACCCTCTGGACTACTACAATAGATTAAACTACCTGAATGGAAGTGGAAGTGTACCATGATGGACTTTATAGTTGGCTTACCTAGAACCTCTAAAGGTTATGACTTTATGGGTCATAGTTGATTGATTAACAAAGTCGGCTCATTATCTAAAAGTTAAGACCACGTACTCTGCAGCCCAGTATACACAATTGTATATCGATGAGATCATGAAACTACATAAGGTACCAATGTCCACTATATTAGACCGAGGCACTCAATTCACCTTGAGGTTCTGGCAAAAGTTGCAAGAAGCTTTGGGAACTCAATTAGACTTCAGTACTATATTTCACCCTCAGATAGATGTATAGTCCGAAAGGATAATTCAAACACTAGAAGACATGTTAAGAATGTGTGTCCTAGATTTTGATGGTAGTTGGGATAAATACCTACCTTTCATTGATTTTGCCTACAATAACAATTATCATTTGTCCATTGGCACGGCACCATACAAAGCCTTGTATGGAAGGAAATGTCATTCTCCAGTCTGTTAGGTTGAGCTTGGAGACAAATATGTGGAGATGCCAGATTTGCTCAAAGAGACTATCGAGAAGGTACCATTGATACAGGATTGACTGAAAATAGCATTTAGTCGACAAAAGAGCTATATGGATCCCAAGAGAAAGGATGATCATTTTGCCATGGGAGATCATATTTTCTTAGTTTCCCTAATGAAAGGTGTTATGAGGTTTGGTAAGAAAAGAAAGTTATCACCTCATTTCGTCAGTCCTTTCAAAATCTTGGATAAGGTTAGGGAAGTGTCCTATAGACTTGCCCTGCCCCCAACTATGGCAAGCGTGCCCCCAATTGTCATGACCCATCTTTGAGCCATGACTGTCCTAGGGCATAGGGAGACTTAAGGTCACCTAAACCCATAGAACCCTCTTATAAGTTATTAAGTTCTGAAGAAAAACCACGCTACCCTCATTCCAAGATCAGAACCAAGACAACCATTTCTTATCATTGATTACCATATCATTCATCTATAAGATAACATTTACCATTATTTTAGTTATAACCTATTCATATACAGCTCAAGTGCTTAGACTAAAATAAAATAATACCAACCCATACACATACTATGAATATTCTAAATTACATCATTATTACAGACCTTAGCAATCTATGGAGCTCTAGAGTAAAACTTTAAAATTACAACATAGTATATACAACATAACCCCAAAATAGCAAAGCAATTTCCAAGCAGAGATGCAGAGCTTGGAATTTACCTTACTGATCTATCGCCTGGTCCTGAAAATAAACAACCACTATGGGGTGAGACAAAACTTAGTGAGTACAGAATAATATCAAAGGTTAAACATTGGTGTATGCTCAAAGGTAATTCCTTATAGCAATGAAGTAAAGTAGATCAAAATTATTCTTATGAAATAATTTTCCCATATATATGTATCAAATATTGTATTTTTAGCAGAATAATTTCTTTCTTGGAAACGGTGTGTTTCCCCCATAATCAATCGAGTGGCAGCATACACCTTGCTCACTCCCATATACCTCATCACACGTACAACTGATCAGGCCATACGTACTAGGGACATTAAACCCTACCCAGCTAGGGTTTGGATATTCTTTACCCTATCCGCGAGTCTATTACCATTGTACACAATGTCTGATGTATTGCCCCACATCAAGTTGGTATTCTGCTTATCATAGTATCATTATAACATTTTTCCTTTCTATCCACGAAATAATTCAATGGATAATATTCAATAACAATTAGGTTCTCATCATTGATCACATTATAAGATCAAAATAATATAGGCTCATTTGGCCAAGTGCCATAAAGGAATGTTTGATTCACTTTGGCTTAATAATCAAGAAAGTAAATAATGCTTGCCAAAGAATTGCAATGCATTCCAAATTGGAAATGAATTAATGTTTATGCTTATATTTAAAGCTCAAGTTGAGAAATATTATTAAGTACTCACCTCCTACTCCCTAGCTCCTATATTGACAACTTAACGCAAATTATAGTGAGGCTCCTTGGTATCCTGAGCAATACCCTTGCTTTTCAATTTTAAAAATACATCCAAACAATGTACATCAATTTCTATTCCTTTAACTTTCTAACCAAACTCTATCTATTCCATATAAACATATCATCTACACCTTACTTACCCATGTCATAAGCTAACTCAATATCTTTCAATATCTCTCATAACACAATTAAGGAAACATATGCAACATCAACATCTAATTGCATTCTCAATACTTTTATTATAGGATCACAAGCGAGGAAGTTCATAAAATGTTAATGAAATAATCTAATAGTAAGTCATGAACACTAGAACAAACTATTTCAACATGGCCAAAAACATAACTACCCGCGGGTGAAACATCAGCCGTGCCTCTACCCGTGGGAGGCTTCTAGATGAATTTCTAAACTTCCCTTATCACACGACTGGAACCCCAGTGGTGGGGCCACCCATGTCTGTCCAACTCCCTTTGATCTTCTCATGCTTTTTTTGTTACCTCTTACTTATTAAACCCTAAATTTCATCCATTTTCATATTCCCTCATCTAACATGCAAACTAAGTCCTCCCTTAAATCTCCATCACAATCAACCATAGAAATCAAAAGAAAAGTATATACTTGTTAATAACTTATCATTCTTAGGTTAGGATCAAGGAAAGAAACACTTAAACATGAAATCTTACCTTGAAATTCTTTAAATTTGATCCTATGATGAAGAACAAGTTGGGAGATTTTAGCTTTTGGTGAGGATGTGATTTTGATGTTAGATTACAAATGAGAGGAATTTACATATTTTCACTTTATATGTAAATGAAATCAATGGTGGTGATTTAATCTCACAATATCAATGGTCACATTTTTGCCTAAGATGGATGGTTAAGATTGATCAAGATGGATGGTTAAGATTGCCCTTAGGTGTATGGTGACTTGGCACCATAATGATGATTTTCATAATCACCAAAATACATGTGGACAAGGTGATGGGAAAGTGGATTGGCTTAGGTGTCAAAGTTGACAAAAGTCAACAAAGATGGCTATCATCCAAATTGTGACTAACCTAACCTAACCTCACCCTAACCCTTAGTTAACTTATTCTAACCTTAGTTGAGTTAAGTCTTACCAAATTTAAACCTTGGTGGGTTGGCCATTCCATGGGCTTAGGCCTTGAGTCCATGGCCCATTAGCAAGCCCGTCCGAACACGTTTTCCAGACCTAAAAATTTTCTATAGCTTTTTCCTTTCCCTTTCATTTAGCATTTCAAATCCTATATTCCCGTATCATAATAAACTCAAACTAAGACAAAACCCTTAAATTAACTTGATAAAAATGCACATGAACATTCACACTTTATAAAAATACACAATCATGCACTTAGCACCAAAAAGGGTTTTTTTATCCCATCACTATATCATTGGTACTATACTCATAAAAATTTGCTTTATGGTATTGTTATAACTCTAATGAGCTATAGAAACCTTGAGTATTACACTGGTACTTCACATCTCATCCATCCTTTATTCTATCACCTCTAGACATTGCAATAAATGAGCAACTATCTTATGAGGAGTTACTAATAGCCATAGTGGATCAAAAAGTGAAAAGATTAAGGAACAAGGAGATACCCATGATCAAGGTTCAATGGTGAAATCATGGAGTGGACAAATGTACTTGGAAAGCTGAGGAAGAGATGTGGTAGAGGTATTCTCAACTTTTCGAGAATGTATGAGTAAGTATCCAAATTCAAGGATGAATTTCTTTTAAGGGGGGATGTCATATCCCATTTTTAGAGACATGACAGTCCTAGAACATGGGGAGACATAAGGTCACCCATGCCCATAAAACCCACTCATTCACATATAAACATTGCCTAGGATTGTACCAAAACCTCATGCATTAACTTAATTAAACCATTTATAAGAAAACCTTAAGTTGTGGAAGAATAGTTAAACTATACTTTAAACTTAATCCATAAGGAAATAACATTTATAACTCTAAATAATTTATCAAATGAATAATATATCAAAATAAAACTATCAAAATAAGGACTCTTGGAGCATCTAGAGACTCATCAAATTGAAGCAAGAAAATGAAAGATTTGGACAAGGAAATTCCCTAAATGGAGTAGATTGCTTAAGTCAACACCTTGCCTCCTCAAATTTGCTCACCTGGAACCACACAATGAAAAAGGGGTAAGATAGATGATCTTAATGAGTAAACAATATAGCTTAAACAATAACATATCCCTTTCAAAAGGCCCATAGCTTATAACACATAGTTCATGATTTATCAATTATGGTTCATAGTTGCAATTTAGCAAGGTTCGCAAAAGTCACACTTATAACACTTATCACTTATAAAGAGTTGATGACTATTTTAGCTCATCACTCTAAGGAGAGGTTGTAACAACCCACACCCACCCTAGGAATTTCCGTGATAAATTGCTTGAATTAGAATCTATAAGGTTAAGTGTGTGCTTGTGTGAATGTTTGTGATATAAGTGATTGATGAGTATGTGGCATATTAAATTAATTTTAATATGCATAATATGTGTTGCTATTGTGAAATAAATGACTTACATGAAGTGCATTTGCATAAAAGAATTTATTTTAAATAAAATGAATTTTCATGCATAAAATAATTTTTAAGCATAAAATAATTTTATGGGTATTTTTAAAATATTTTTAAATAAATACTTTGAGGGAAATATTCTAGAATTAAAAAAGAAAAATATTATTTCTATTTCTAAACACTTCATCCAAAATTTTTAAAGAAAAAGGCCCAATACCCAAAAGCCCACTACACAAAAATGCTCCTAACTTATTTCATTAAGGGTAATAGTGGAAATTCCACTCCAACCCTAATATATATTCAAATTTTCGGCCAGCAAGGGTTTTCTAGCAGCCACTTCCTCATTCTTTCTGTATTCTGGTAGAAAAACCTCTCAAAATAATTCTCTCTACTGAAATATCGAAAACACTTTACCGTTTCGCGATTTCATGACCGTAATCATAAGTTTTTAATCTCTTTCAATTTCTAATCTGTTTTCTATGAAATAAATTATGGAAAAATTATTTCGAATGGTTTGATTACTGATTTCTATAGATTCAATTCTGTTTGAGTAAATTTTTGGGAGAGAAAATTCATTTTCTACCGAAAACACAATTCTTTCTGCAAGATTTCTCTAAAGGTGAATTCTATAACTTAAAATCACAATTTTATTGCATAGACATCATAAGGGGGGGACAATTTGTGTTTATTTGCATTCTAAACTGATTTTTGATTTGTTTTGATGAAAAATATTGCATGAAATAATATTTCTATATATTTCTGTGATGACCAAAAAGTTTCGAAAAATAAAGGAATTCAAGATTTTAGTGTTAGGATTTGGAAATTGGAAAATTTTATTCTTTCATGAATACATGGCTACTGATTTGTGTGAATTGATGTTCTGATATGATATTTTTTTTCTTTAGATGAAAAATAATGATTTGAATCATGTGTCTGTTTATCGCTGAAAGAAACAAAATGCGCGGAAAGCGCGGAAACTCATGATTTTTCACCTAAGCCTTTGAACTTGGAATTTTTTTGTATAAACCTTACCTATGGCTGCCGATTTGTGAGATAATGTGTTCTAAACTAATATTTTCAATGATTGAATGAAAAATAATGGTTTAAACAACCTATTTGCATATTTCTAAAATGACCAGAAAATACTGAAAACAAGAAAACTCATGTTTTGTGCACTATAATGCAAAAGATTGAATTTTTATATATCAATGGCACCAATAATGGCCGATTCTTATGGATTTGAGTTCTAAAATGAGTTTTGTTATGTTTACATAAAAAATCTTGGTTTAAACCATGTTTTTATATATTTTTGAAATAGACGAAAAACACGAAAAGAAGAAGAATTTGGTTTTCACCTTAAAGGTGCATTCGGCCTACATGAACAATTGTGTCTAAATGTTTATAAATTTTATGTGATGTGTCTTGGTGCTTGTTGACATGTATGTATGTATAGTAAATGATGAAATTGCATGTTAGTTGAAGGTATGATCCTAGATAAGCTTAAATGTGTTTTGGTATACTTAAGGTATCTTAATATCATATTGTGGTTAGAATGCAAATGTGATTGAGAAATATGGAACTAGATGTTATGATGACTTGATGATGAATATATGGTTATGAGTTAATGAAGTAAAAGGGATCATAAGAGTTAAGTATGATGTTTGAAGGATTAATTGTTAAGTTGACATGTATGGAAGTGTAAAGTGAACTAAGATAATTGACAAGTGAATTGATATTGGGTAATGATAATGTGATGACCTTAAAAAGGTATTGATATGATTGCAATATGTTTTCATGTGAGCCTATAAGGCCTAGATATGCAAGACTTTTAAGTCAACGTGATATGTGCAAGTGATGAGTACACCTATATGTGGACTCTAAGTGTATGTGTATGTTATATGTACATGGGTAGTTATGGGATAGGAACATCATGAGTAAATAAACACTAAGTATTAGATCAAATATCATGTTAGAGTTTGAGGAGCTTTAGAAGTGCAAAGGGGACTATGTGTACTAGGAGCAAAGGAACCCCAAGGTGAGTAAACGCAATGTTCTTGCTACAAATGTGAACAACATCATGTTGTGTTACAAGAGTGTGATATATTGTTATGTGAACCCTTGTGATCTTTGAAACCCAAGTTCTTTCTATTTTTATCTTATTATATGATTTCTTTGATAAGCTTGGGTTGCCAAAGGATAATTGGTCCAAAACTATTTTGGTTAGCCAATGAGAACTTTTTGTGAAAAACACCCTAACTTGTATTCTTTCTGGAACTACACTTTAATGGTATTATTGTTGAAAGCCAAACTACTATTGGTTAATTAGTCGATTTGCCAAGTTTTTTCTAGTTTTTAGCATCTTTACATTTATTGGCTAAACTACACTGACCTAAGAATCGATTCCCATTTTTTTCGTTTGAGCCAACCGGCTGGTTTGGCTTTAACAACTATGGTAATAAATGAAACTAAAGAAATATGAAATGAATACCAATTGGACTTTTTGAATTTGCAGTAGCTTTTGGTTATAGTTGTTTCTTTTGATCACAGATAGATTCATTATGAATAAATGCTATAATGGAAATGGGAATGAAAATATAAGTAGAACTTGAAAGGTTTAATGAGGATGATAACACAAACAATGTCCTGATGGAGAATATAATATGGAAAAGGGTTCTTGTGATGAAGGTAATATCGAAGTGGACGGGGATTACAAGGGGCATAATGAACCAGTTATGGAAAGGGTATTAACTGCTAGATGATATCTTTGATTTGTACAAGAAGTATGCAAGATCAATGGAGTTTAGCATTGTGAAATTGTAGTACATTGATTGTAGTTAATTGTAATATATCAAGATTATTTATAATGCATTATATAGACATTGAATTTTTGCTTCAACTAATGTTTATGTTACGGAAGTTTAAAAGTTATAATGTAAAGATTTTGCTTTTGAAGATGAGCTATGCTAATAAGTATAAAGGCTTTATAAATAAACATGAAAGTTTACTAGGTAGGTAAATAAATGATAAGCGAGAATCTTAGATAATGAGGATGAAGATGAGCTTGATATAGGAGAAGCAGAGCTAGAAAATGAACTTAGTATAAGTGAAGCGAGCTGAGGAGCGTAGTATTAAAGAAGTGAACTAAAAGGCTTGATGTAGAATAACATTGTGCAATGAATAGACAAGTAATTAAGTTATTTGATGCAGGGATCATTTACCCGATTTCAGACAGCTATTAGGTGAGCCTGGTTCAAGTAGTACTAAAGAAAGGAAGGATGACAGTGGTACCTAATGAGAATAATGAACTTAACCCCATAAGAACGGTCATAAGATTGACTACCAGAAGCTGAATGATGCAATAAGAACAGACCATTTTTTATTGCCCTTCATTGACCAAATGTTAGAGAGGTTGTCTGGGCATGAATACTATTATTTTTTAGATGGTCTATTGGGCTACTTCCAAATTCCTATTGCCCCAAAAGACTAGGAGAAGACAACCTTCACTTGTCCTTACGGAACATTCTCATACCAGAGAATGCCATTCAGGTTATATAATGTGCCAGCCACTTTTCAATGGTGCATAATGGCAATCATTGATGAATTAATTGAGGACATAATGGAAGTGTTTATGGATGATTTTTCTATTCATGGTGATTTGTTTAATGGTTGTTTGGAGAATCTTGAGAGAGTGTTAGTGAGATATGAGGAAATGAATCTAGTGCTCAACTAGGCGAAATGTCATTTCATGGATCAGGAAGGAATTGTGTTGGGTCATAAGATATCAAAAAAGGGAATTAAGGTGGATTGAGCTAAGATAGAGACTATTGAGAAACTACCACCTCCCACATCTGTTAAGGCAATTAGAAGCTTCTTAGGACATGCGGGCTTCTATAGGAGATTCATAAAAGATTTCTCTTAGATTGCTCATCCTTTAACAAGGCTTCTTGAAAAAGATGTAGAATTCATGTTTAATAAGGATTGTCTTAGGTCCTTTAACACTCTCAAGGAGAAACTGACTCATGCCCGAATCATGGTGGGCCCTGACTAGAATTTACCATCCGAGTTAATGTGTGATGCAAGTGATTTCGTAGTTGGGGCGGTTTTAGGTCAAAAAAGGGAGAAGAACATTCAACCAGTATACTATACTAGTAAAACTCTGAATGAGGCCCAAGCAAACTATACAACCATAGAGAAGGAGTTGTTAACTGTTGTGTTCACTTTTGACAAGTTTTGATCATACCTAATCTTTTCAAAGGTGATAGTGTATACAGATCATTCAGCTTTGAAGTACTTATTTTCTAAAACTGATGCGAAGCCAAGGTTGATTTGATGGGTTCTATTACTGCAAGAGTTTGACTTGGAGATTCAAGATAAAAAGGGAGCTGAAAACCTTGCAGCAGATCATCTGTCTCACTTGGAGAACCCTAATTTGGAGGAACTTGTATAGGAAGAAATTTTAGATACCTTCCCCAACGGGCAGCTATACGCCATGGTATGTATGGTAAGTGATTCTAACTTTGAACTACCTTGGTTTGTTGATTTCATGAATTATTTGGCTGCTAAGGAACTTTCAAAAGAGTTTTCTTATCAAGAAAGGAAAAAATTCTTTTCTGATTTGAAATACAACTCTTGGGAGTATCCCTATTTGTTTAAGTTGTGTAAAGACCATATGATCCGAAAATGTATGGCATGGCCTAAAATAATGAATATTCTTCGTCACTACCATGCCTTAGGGGTCATCTGGGAGCCAATGAAACTGCTCAAAAAGTTTTAGAATCAGGTTTCTATTAGCCCACTTTTGTTAAAGATAGATATGAGTTTGTACAATATTGTGATAATTACCAAAGAACTGGAAATATCTCATCTCGTGATGAGATGCCCCAAAATGGAATTTTAGTTTATGAGGTTTTTGATGTTTGGGCCATCAATTTCATGGGTTCATTTCCTAATGCTTTTGGTAACAAGTATGTGCTTATAACTATTGATTATGTTTCAAAGTGGCCTGAAGCACAAGCCTTCGCTAAAAATGATGCTAGAGTAGTAGTAAAATTTTTAAAGAATTTGTTTGCTTGATTTGGTACACCTAAGGCTATTATCAGTGATAGAGGTACCCACTTTTATAACGCTCACTTGAGAAATTTTTCAAGAGGCTAGGCATTACATATAAGTTGGCTACTTCTTACCACCCTCAAACTAGTGGTCAAGTCGAGAACACAAATAGGGAACTCAAGAGAATTCTTAAGAAAATTATAGAGCAATTAAGAAAGGATTGGTCTAAAAAGTTGAATAATGCTCTATGGGCTTTGAGGATGACATTCAAAACTCCTTTATATACTACACCGTACAAGCTAGTGTATGGCAAGGCTTTCCATTTACCTGTTGAGATTGAACACAATGCTTATTAGGCTATAAAACATGTTAACCTTGATTTAGCTAATGAAAAAAGAAGATTGCAAGTCAATGAGCTAAATGAATAGAGATTGCAAGCCTATGGCAATGCAAGAATGTATAAGGAGAGGACCAAAAGATGGCATAATGCTCAAATCAAGCAAAAGAAAGACTTTCAAGTAGGAGATCAAGTATTACTTTACAATTCTATTCTTTGACTCTTTCTAGTAAATTAAAATATCGTTGTTCAAGTCCTTTTATAGTTAAAGAAGTCTTTCCTTATAGAATAGTTAGGTTGACTCGCCCTGAGAAGGGTGATTTTAAAGTGAATGGACAAAGGCTTAAGCTATATTTAGGGGAAGAATCGAATCAAGTGATGGAGATTGAGTATCTCCAGGATTCAAGATGAGCAATCACCCTAAACATCTAGCTAAAATGACATTAAAGAAGTGTTGGGTGGGAGGCAACCCACCATTTTTAGTATTTTAGCATGTATTTCTTTTATTCTATTTGTGTTTATTTGTTTAAGGATAATGCACCTTTAGTTTAGTGATTTTGTGTAGGGAAAAAGACTGAAAATTTGCCTTGGTATGGATGATAAGGAGTACGCCATGCCCTAGACCATGCCCATGACTATGGGCATGGCATAAGGACTATAATCCAAATTTATCCAATAGCCTACCACACCCTGAGTCATGGCCAGACCCACGGGTGTGGCCCAAAAGTTTAATTTAGTTTGTAGCTTAGAATAGTTACACACCTAAGGCCATGCCTATGGCTATGGGCATGGCTTAAGGCGCAATTTACTTCTACCATCCAGAAAGGTCCCATGCCCTGACTCACACCTATGGCTATGGGCATGGTGATGATTTAAATAAACAGCCCATGCCCATTTGTCCCTTCCATTTCTCACAACTCTCTTAATTATCTCTCCACCCTCTCTCTCTATAGACCTTAACTTGAAATTTTCACTTACCTACACACTCACAAAGTGCACTCTAAGAGTCAACAAGAGGATCTAAATAAGATTTTTGCATTTACACACATCACAATCTGAATTTTCTGCATATACACCTCCAAGTTTGTTTTGTTCATTCTCTTCTTATATTTATTTCAAATTTTCTGTGATTTAGGATGTGAAAAATTGAGTACTTTCAGTTTTAATCATAGTCCTTGCATGGGATATGTCCAAAATGCATGAATTTGGGGTTTAATTGGCACTTTAAAAGAAATTTTCTTAATTTTGTTCTTAAACTCTTATGTATGATTTCCCTCAAACTGTGCATTCCTTTTGATTTTCCCTCAAACTGTGCATTCCTTTTGATTTTTCTATTGAGATTTTCCAATATCATGATTGAAACATTGTTCCATCCTATATGTGCAGAGTTAATTGATTTCATGATTATTTGAGAAGTGTTAGATTGGTGTGGAGTAAGGATTATGAAGTATGATGATGTTGATTTGGTGTGCATTATTGCAACAATAAACCAAACAACTTGTTTTGTGGTTATGGTGATATTAAGGCTGCTTTGATCCAATTATTATTAAACAAACCCCCTGTATGCTTTGGTTTTTTTGTTTGGGTGGCTGTTTTAATTGTTTTGCAGGCATGGGACTAAAGAAAGCCATACCCTCCAAAAGAATAGCTAAGTTGTGAACCAAGTGAGCACGAGGTGAGAGTAGTTCTTACCACCTAGCACCAGCAGCAGCCCCGCACATCATGTTCATCATGGATCACCCTTGCATTCAATTCACTGATAAGGAGTCGTGAGCAAAATTTGAACAGGTGGCCAATAAGGATTTGGAGCTAGCATGTATAATTGATTGGGGGGCTATAGAGAATGTTGGCTTATCAGACAGTGTTAGGGCATTAGTGAATCAACCGAGGTCAAAGACACTCTTTGAGATATCTGAACCTGTTTATCGAGAGTTGACTCTCGAGTTTTATTGCTCTCTCCAATTTGACAAGAAGATAATTAGAGTGAACAAGTCATCACTCCAATTTTGATTGGGTTTGAAGGATTTCCACCTCAATATCAATGACCCGGTAGTGGCTATGGGGCTATATTAGCAGTCGAAGCTTGCCACAGATATTTATAAGGGCGCTGAGGTTGATTTTCCCAATGATGACATGCCTCAAATAATATGGCAGCAACTGGCTTCAGGGGTAGTGGAGTATGATCCAGCGGTGTCCAAGGCTTCCAATTTTCAATCCTTTACTCTTCGAGTTGTGCATAATCTTTTGGCCTATACTTTCTGTGCTCGTTGGGATAGTACTGGTGTGGGGACTCAGTAGGACTTGTTCTTTTTATTATGTACGGTCGAGGACCACCGGCGTAATATTGCTTATGCCCTGGCCCATTTCTTCTTTGAGTAGTCCAAGAATGGCCCTAAAGGGGCTTTATTCAATGGCATATACATCATTAGGTTAGCCTAGGGCTTGGGAGTTTTTGAAGGTCTTCCTCTTATGACACTTGATGGTTTGCCAAAGCACTTGGGAATGCCCACATTGATTTGGTTGGATCCTTGGAAAACCTTTATACCAACACCTAATGCACCTACTGCCCCTCCATCATCGGAGGCTAAGATCCCTAGCTCCTCTGTTCCTATAAGACCTTTCATAACCAGTTCTGTACTTCTCTCTTCTGGACCACCTTTCTAGGACTAGGGCCATTTTGATGGGGTTGTCGAGGATGATGACCAAAAGATGATCGATCTAGAGTGACTGCTATGTCACATAGAGAGAAAAATGAGTCGTCTCGATCTCCAACAGTAGTATCTTCACACTAAGCAGACTCAGATGTTGAAAATGATGCAACAGCAGTAAGCTCAGCTTATTCATAAGGCCGAGCATCATCGATGGTTAGAGCACTCTATGGTAGAGTTCTGGCAGAGCTCTGGTTTTAATCCACCATGCAACCACCACTTTCAGCACCATCTTCACCTCTAGTCGACCTCTCTGATGACAATGATGATGGGAGTGCCAATGATGTTATAGAGGACTAGTTTCCTCTTTCTTTTTCTTTTTCTTATCCTTATTTATTTTCTTTCTATTTTATTTTTTGGATTATTGTATTCTATTATTTAGGATTGCTTTTATTTTCGTTTTTGATTTCATTTTACTTTATTTTGGATGACTGTTATTATTATCTTCGATCTTTTCTATTTCTTTTTTTTTCTAGCACACTTTTGGATCTATAGCACTATTTGCAATGGTGTGGATTCTGACATAGCATTCCTACAATTTGCATTTGATGGCAATGACAGAGCAGTTCTCTCTCTTCTTTATTTCTTTTTCTTTTCATTTATTTCAAGCACATTGGGAACAATGTGTTGCTTAAGTGTGGGGGAGGGGTTTTATTGATTGCCTTGTGATTGATTGATTGTAATGATCAAGCTAATTGAAATTAAATAATGGTATGGCATGAAATTTTTCCCTCCTTAGTTGATAAAGTAATCATGGTTGAATGGCAATGCCTTAGTCCATACATAGTAAATGACTAAATTTTCTATTGTGAATCAAATTTGGTAGCCTTATTAGGATTTTGAATTGAAGAATAAGCCTAAAGTTTGAAACTTTAGTTACATTTTTTAGCACTAAAATGTTCCATTGCTATTTTAGTTTTGAGTAGTCGAATTTTATAATATCCTAGGCTGTATGATTATTTTTCCTTGAAAATAAAGAGAAAATCAAAAGCAAATTGTGAAGAAGCTTTGAAAATTTAAACCTATTCCGCTATTCTTTAACTCCTTTAAAACAATAGGGGGTTAAGATTATGAATAGTGCTAGTAGCCATTTGTTAGTGTGATTCTAGCTGAGTAACCAGAGGATAGCACTATAAGTGTTTGCATTCACGTAAAAAGGCTAGGATGATGACTCAAACAAGTCGGGCTCCTTAAAAAAATTAAAAATATAAATATAAAAGAAAATTATTAAAAAAATAATAATAAAAATTTCAAGAGGGAAAAGTGAAACTTCAATGGGATAATCATGCACCTAGGAGAAAATCATTAGAAACTACTTTGCATGAACTCTTGTTGTTTTGGAATTTGTTGCTCATATTTCTAACTCTAGATTGCAAGCTTTAGGTTATAGAGTTGGTCATTTGGCTACCGTATTTTAATGTTATGTCAATTCCGAGTAGTTGCCATATAAACCATTTGATTTTTATTTTTTGAGGAAAGGGGATTTTATTCCATTCTTTTTTTCTTGTTTCAATTTGCTTAAGGACAAGCAAACGCTCAAGTGTGGGGAATTTGATAAGAACATGAATGCTTATATTTTATCCCCTCATTTATCATTATTTATACTTAAAATTGAGTTTGATTTGTTTGTAATAGTAATGTTTTCAGTCCCTTTTAGAAACCTTGTGCTTTAGCGTGCCATGAGATGATAATTCAAAAGAATGATAAAGTTTGGTTAAAAGATGGAGCATCTTGAAGAGGCAGAAGCAAAGGCTTAAGGCACACATAGAGCCTCAGGCGTGGGTATGCCTGTGGGACAAGGAGAAAGGCTACTGCCTATTTTCATGAAATAGCCTTGTCCACACGCCCAGAGACACATACGTGGGTGTGCCCATGGGACATCATTCAGTCCACATGCCCAAAGCTATGAGCGTAGGTGTGCCCGTGGGACAAGAAGAAAAGCCTTCTGCCTTATTTCACCAAACTAAGAATATTTTTGGCCATTCCCACACCCAAGCCCATAAGCATGGGTGTGGGCGTGGGCGTGGGTGTGGGCATGGCAACAACTCTGTCAGGGTATATAAGAAATTTTTGCACAATAATTTAGGGATCCAAAATCTGACAACTTAAAAGCAATTTCTGTAAGGGAAAATTAAGGTTCTAGAGTGGAAATCGAAGGTGAAGATCGAAGTTCTAAGTTTCAAGTCAAGGATTGAAGATTCGAGTTTGGATTATCATTCATCCATTATGGATTATTTGATTTCCTTTACTCTTATCTTTTATTCTTGTCACTTTTTCATTATGAACTAAATTTTTCATACTTAGATACTTGATGAATCCTAGATTACTTTGTATGGATTGAATGGGTTTTTAATCAATTAAATCATTCACTTGGATTGATTTGTCTTTATGATTTATATTTGTTATTTCCTCTTTTCAATTGCATGCTTGATAATTGGAAGTATTTTTCTTGCTAATTGTCTTGAGAAAGCTTAATTAGAATTGATCACTCATAAAGGTTGAGAATTGATTGGGGTACTAGAGATAGACCTATAAGATTCTTTGGTTTATAGTTCTTGGATTTTAATGTTGTTCTATTTAATTATAAATTGAGGAGAGATTCCTTTTATAATACTTAGTAATTAGGGATTGAATCACTTGAGAGAGGTTTCAATCTAATTTAGTGAAATGCCAATTCAATCCGATGTTTGATTTAGTTGAGTTCCATTCATGAAATACATATGGGGTCTAGGAGGATTCAAATATCTAGGTAGCTTCTACCATCAATTTTTCTCTCACAACTCACTTACATTATCTTAATTAAAGTCTTTAATTTAGTTTAGTCATTTTAGTTTAAATATTACTCAATTTTTGATTAACTAAACAACTGTCAATGTTTGAGCTAGTACTTGAACCTTGTCTCTAGTGGAATGATAACTCTACTCATCATTATATTACTTGTGCGATCTGTATACTTGCAAAATACACATTATGAGGATCCTGTCTGATAGGATAAAAATGATGACCATCTTGTTTGGTAAGAACAATAGAAGTAATGGTCATTTCTGATAGGAATGAAAAGTGTTGATCCTATCTGGTAGGATCAAAAAGATGACCATCATGTCTAGTAGGAATAGTACAAGTATTGGTCCTTTCTGGTAGGAATGAAAAATGGCGATCCTGTCTAGTAGGATCAAAAGGATGACCATCCTATCTGGTAAGAACAATAGAAGCAATGGTCCTTTTTGGTAAGAATGAAAAATGGTAATCCTATCTAGTAGGATAAAAAAGATGACCATCCTATCTGGTAGGAATGGTAAAGATAACTATCCTATTTGGTAAGAATAGTAAAAGTAATGGCCCTTTCTAGTAGGAATGAAAAGTGATGATCCTTTCTGGTAGGATCAAAAAGATAACTATCCTGTCTAGTAAGAATGGTAAAGATAATTGTCCTAAGATTGAGATTAATTTTGGAAAAGAGATTGATTCAGGTTGATCAGATTGATGATCTATCTTACTTTGAGAGTTTGATAATCTGTCTTGATTAATGAGCCTATTTAATGCAAAAATGATGGATAATTATGCAATGATTGGATACCTTAAACCTATGAATGGTCATCTTGATATAAAAGTGTTGATCTTTAGGAGAAAGATGCCCCCATTTCAGAAAGGTAAGCATTTGGAAGGGAGGTGCCCCTACTTTAGAATGATAGAGGAAAGTGATTTGGTCATTTGGTTTTTGGTTGATTGGCGAAGCTTAGAGGTGAAGTGGGCATGTCAGGTATGAGGTTGGTTAGTCAATGGCTATCAATTCGGCTTGAGAAGAAGTCATTCTGGAAAGTCACGCAAGGTGTGGTCTTGGAAAAGATCAAGCTATTCATTTTAATAGGTTTGACTTTGGAGAAGATTTGGTTCGAGGCTGGATTGGAGAACTTGATTAGGAGAGTTAGGTCTTTAGAGATGATTAGATTAAAAGGGCTTCTCCTTTATGGAAGGCTCAGTTAAGTTTGGCACTTTGGCTCAGTCAGGTTACAACCTTTGAAGAGTTTATTTGGAAAGCTTGGTCAAGTTCTACCTCAGGCTCAGTCAAGTTTAGAAGACTCAGTCAGGTTATGGCCATTGGGGAGTTCATTTAGAAGACTCAGTCAAGTTCTGCTTTAGGCTCGGTTAGGTCTAGATTAGAAGAAAGGTCAAGTTATGAAATTAGTTGGGAAGACTTGGTTAGGTGTTGGCTTTGGAAGAGATTATGGTCTTCATAAACGAAGGTATTTTGGGAGTGGGCTTCATGGTAAAATCTTTCAAGCATAGGTTTCATGGTGAAGGCTTTTTCATTGGGTTTCATAGTGAAGGCTTTTGATTTGGGCTTTACGGTAAAGGCTTCTTAGTTTGAGCTTCGTGGTGAAAGCTTTCAGGCTTGGGCTTTGATGTGTTGAAACACATACTAACAAACTGTAAGTGCACAAGTCGTTATCAAGTAATAAAGTGGTAAGTATATGAGTATCATCTCCACAAGGATAGTGTACAAGTACTAGCGCAAACTTCAATTATTTTCTAGTTGATCAAGATGTAGATTAATTGAAATAAGCTAAATTAACTAAGCTAATAAAAGAAAGCAAGTAAATGATATTGATGGAAATAATCTAGGCAAAGCTAATCCAGATATAAATCCCCCTAGTTTCTCATATACATCAAACAATGGATTGAATTGGGCTCTCACTAGATTAGATAAAAACCTTTCTCAAGTGATTAAATCCCTAACTTCCTAAGTATCATAGGGGAATCTCTTCTCAACCTATAATCAAATAGGAGCAGCATTAAGTTCAAGAGATTAACATCTAAAGAAGTCTTGTAGATCTATCTCTATCACCCCAATCAACTCTCTATTCCCATATGTGATCTATCCATATCAGGGTATCTCTACTCGTCCAATATAGAAATAATATCCAATCAACAAGCTAGCAATTGCTAATTAGAATAATAAGATTTATCATGAAAATAAAATAACCAAAGATGAATTGATTAAAGTTTATATCCTGCAATCTATACAATCAAAACTAGGATTCATTACAAATATAATTACTTCATATTAAAATTGAAGAACAAAGATGCAGAAAATAAAAGAGGAAGAAATCTCAAACAAATCTTGAAGATGTTCTTTGAACTCTTCTCTTCAATCTTCCACATCTACTTAGATCTTGGTCTTTGATTTGATTAAATCATCAATATCTCTAGCCTTCAAGCCTTTCCCATGACTATAGGGCTTGGCCAACCCTCTTAAATCTCTATGTTTGCTCTGTGGTGGCTCTCCCTTAAAATGCTGTCTAATCTGATTTATATTGCTGAATTTTATCCTCACACCACTGGGGTTCTAGTGGTGGCTATGACGCCAAGGGCCCATGGGTGAAACCTCAGTGGTGGCTCTACTCGTGGGAGGCTACTAGATTTTTTTTCTAATTTGCTCTTATCACACGAATGGAATCCCCGATGGGCTTTCAGTGGTGTCTGTCCCACGAGTGAAATCTTAGTGGTGCCTCCACCCGCGTCAGCCTATCTTCTTCCAAAAGTTAGCATTTTGGCTTGGATCTTTTACCATTTTGAGTCACATTTGGTTCATGGCATCATTTGGCACTTGATTAACTAAAAGAACTCTAGAAAAGCACTAAACAAATAAATCAAACTCAATTTAAGGATAAAATATTATTAAAAACAAGGGGTAAAGTGTAGTCAATTAAGTGCTTATCAAATTCTCCCACACTTGAGTATTTGCTTTTCCTCAAGTAGTTAAATCGCAACAACAGTAAGAGATAAAACCTACCCTTTCTAGTCAAAGAAATTCAAAAAGATTTACAAGGACTTGAAATCAGCAAAGCTCAAACATGGTAGCCAAATCAAGAAATCTCTAGAACAAATCTCAAAAATCTAAAACCTAAATTCTAATGTTGTAGGTTTGAGCAAATAATTCTACAGAAACAAAAGTTCAAGCAAAGTAGATTTATAAGGATTTTTCCCATAGGTACTTGACTACTCACTCGTCTTTTCATTGATTGTACATTTCAATTCATGTTTTCTTTTTAATTAACTAAGGAGCTCAACTTGTTTGAATTGTCATCCTAGCCTTTTTACACGAATGCAAACTCTTGTGGTGCTGCCCTCTAATTACTCACTAGAATCACACATTCAAATAGCTACTAGCACTATTCATATTCTCAATCCCTTATGTTTAAAGAGTCAAGAATAGCAGAATATGTAAACATTTTCAAAGCTCCTTTGCATAATCCCTTTTTTTTAATATATATACTTATTTCTTTTTTTTCTTCAAGAAAAATAGTCAAGCCACCTAAGGTATTAAGCATTTCTACTAAACTAAAACAAAAGTAACAGTGGAATAAAATAGGCTCAAAAAGTATAACTAAAGTTTCAAATTTCAGGCAAAAAGATTTGCAAAAATTTAATTTCCTAATCATGACCACCACATTCAATCCACACTGCAACAAGTCATTGTCATAGCAAAATTAGACCAATTTATCACTAGAGAGAGTTAATTTCAAATCAAACTATTGCCACAACTCAATTCACTTAAACACAAGATTCATAAAAGATAGGGCACAATAATATACCTCTCCCCCACACTTAAGTAACACATTGTTCCCAGTGTGTTATAAACAAGGAAAATGAAAAAGTAAATCAGAGAAGTAACTGCCCTGAATGATGTACCATATGAATCGTGCTGGTGCTCCTTCCAGTGAGAATGTGCCATGATCAATATTTTTGCATAGAGAAAAATTGAACTACAACCAAAGTAAGATCCATTCAAAGTAAAATAAAAACAAAATAAAACAAAAAGAAAATAAAAATAAAAACTAAAATAGACCATCAATGGGTTGCTTCCCATTCAGTGCTTCTGTAACGTCGTATTAGTTGGAGGTTATCGTTATTCATCTTCCACCAATGGCTCAAAGGTTTCCTTATGCTGTCTACCTCCATAAACCTAGATAAAGAAGAATATGCAAAGGTTGTGGCATATGCATAGCCTTCTTGCAGCAACAATAATTATTTTTGATTCTTCATGGCATGCAAACTTGAGCTTGCAAGGTTCAGAACCAATGTCAAACAATCTTACCCATGGACTAGATGTAGGGATTTCAGCTTTGGCACCTAAGAGAGCAGGCATGTCACAGATATCAGCCACCTCATGCAATTCCAAGATGCTCCACCCAAATCACCAACCTGTAGTTTCAACTCCACAAAACAAATTTCCCATTCCAAAGAAAATTTAGAGACTACATGTACTAGCCACATACTTGATTCTCTAACAAATATGCACTTCGAGAAAGTTGGCAAGGGTCTAAGATCAATTATGGCTAGGTGTTCATTTGATGTGCTGAAATGCACACTAACAAACTGCAAGTGCATAGGTCGTTATCAAGTAATAAAGTAGTGAGTATATGAGTATCGTCTCCACAAGGATAATGTATAAGTACTAGCGCAAACTTTGATTATTGTCTAGTTGATCAAGATGTAGATTGATTGAAATAAGCTAAATTAACTAAGCTAATAAAAGAAAGCAAGTAAATGATATTAATGGAAATAATCTAGGTAAAGCTAATCTAGATATAAATCCCCCTAGTTTCTCATATACATCAAACAATGGATTGAATTGGACTCTCGCTAAATTAGATAAAAACCTTTCTCAAGTGATTAAATCCTTAACTTCCTAAGTATTACAGGAGAATCTCTTCTCAACCTATAATCAAATAGGAGTAGCATTAAGTTCAAGAGATTAACATCCAAAGAAGTCTTATAGGTCTATCTCTAGCACCCCAATCAACTCTCTATTCCCATGAGTGATCTATCTATATTAGGGTATCTCTACTCATCCAATATAGAAACAATATCCAATCAACAAGCTAGCAATTGCTAATTAGAATAATAAGATTTATCATGAAAATAAAACAACCAAAGATGAATTGATTAAAGTTTATATCCTTCAATCTATACAATCAAAACTAGGATTCATTACAAATATAATTAGTTCATATTAAAATTGAAGAACAAAGATGCAGAAAATAAAAGAGGAAGAAATCTCAAACAGATCTTAAAGATGTTCTTTGAACTCTTCTCTTTAATCTTCCACATCCACTTAGATCTTGGTCTTTGATTTGATTAAATCATCAATATCTCTAGCCTTCAAGCCTTTCCCATGACTATAGGGCTTGGCCAGCCTTCTTAAATCTCTATTTTTGCTCTATAGCAACTCCCCCTTAAATTGCTATCTGATTTGATTTATATTGCTGAATTTTAACCTCACACCACTGGAGCCACCACTGGGGTTCCAGTGGTGGCTACGATGCCAAGGGCCCACAGGTGAAACCTAAGTGGTGACTCCACCCGTGGGAGACTACTGGATTTTTTTTCTAATTTGCTCTTATCACACGGGTGGAATCCTGGGATTTCAGTGATGTCTGTCCCACGGGTGAATTCTCAGTGGTGTCTCCACCTATGTCTACCCATCTTCTTCCAAAAGTCAGCATTTTGGCTTGGATCTTTCACCATTTTGAGTCACATTTGGTTTATGGCATCACTTGGCACTGGATTAACTAAAAGAACTCTAGAAAAGCACTAAACAAACAAATCAAACTCAATTTAAGGATAAAATATTATTACAAACAAGGGGTAAAGTGTAGTCAATTAAGTGCTTATCAAGCTTCATGGCTTAGATTTTTGGTTTGGGCTTCATGGTGAAGGCTTCTAGATTTGGGCTTTAAGGTAAAGGCTTAAAGGTTTTTGGTTAAAAGGCTTTTAGGCTTTGAGGATAGTTTGTCAACTTGGGCTTTTCTACAAGGGTGCTTTGGACCTTTTTGGAAGATGGTTGGCTTCATCTCAAGTATGGTGCTATAGGTTTTGGTCATAAGGATGCCACAGGCTCATAGATAAGGGTTTGCCCTTTCACATGGTTGCCTCAAATTTTCAATGGCCATCGGACTTTGGTACGTCTGAACTCGATTGGACTTTATAGGTGCTATAATTTTCCAAGGAGGCTTGGTCTTTTCAAAGATGATGAGATTTTGCCAATGAGACGTGGAATGGGCTGGTTCAAGTCCTTCTTAAGCTTTACAATACATGACTTGATTTTGGTTATGCTAAAGAAAGATGGCTTTAAGGATGATGAGTCTTGAAAGATTTAAGATTTTGGTTCTGCATATAATCTTGGCCCTTAAAAGATGATGAGACTTTGCCAAAGAAAAGGTGGTATGAGGCTTGAGCTTGAAAAGATGGGGTGATTTTTCCAATAAGGCTTAGGATGGTATATTTATGAAGTTTGGGAATGGTTCAAAGGTGGGTTGGAAATTTTGAAAAGGATCAAGGAGGTTGTATAATTTCATTATTTGTAGCATGATTCATGAAAAAGAACAAGCCAAACTAATCTTATCATTTTGAGATTGAAGAAACACTTGGGGTGACACTCTATTGGTTTAAATGTAAATGACATACTGGTTGAAAGGAAGTGCCCTAAGGAATGGTTGAAGGACTGATGAGAGAAGACAACTTGGGGATTTTGCTCTGAGTGAGAGATAGGAACATGATAGACTGGTAATGTGAGATATTATGGCTAAGCTCTTTAAGCTAAGCTATGAGATAGATTGATAAAAAGTATGATGATGACCTAAAAGATATGCCCCCACTATGAGATAAGGGCATAGAAGGCAATATCACTTTAAAGAATGAGTCTCTAGTGAGAAAGGATGACTTTAAAGACACGAGACAAGACGTATTAATTGAGGACTACTTTGGACATGAAGGAAGATGACTGGGATGAGCTTTATATCTCTCTCTATTTTTTTTTTAGCTCTAACTTTTGCGAAAGCTACCCTTTTCGGTTTTCAACTTAGCGAGTTTAGATTAATGAAATTTGGAAGAAAACATTCCACTATGATTTGCTGCTTTTCTTTACTTTGAGGAGCTCTAACCTTTAAATTTTGGATTTAATGGACTTGTGGCCCCTTGTTGAGGTGTATCATTTGATTTTCTGCTTTAACTATTTGATGAGAGATCTATTTCTTAACCTTCTTTGGTTAGGAGCTAGCAAATAAATTGTTAAGGCACCTTAATTCCAAACATATGCTAGCTGTGGTGGATTTAATTGACTGGTCATTTCTCTTTTTCTCTTTCTCTTTTTTTTATTCTTTCTTTTTCTCTCTTTTTTTTCTTTTCTTTTAAAGCTCACCCTCATTTAAAATAAGAAAGACAAGTGCACAAATAAAAAAATGTGGATGTTTTATTACAATGGAAAATTTTATTACAAGATAACAAAAGGAGACTGACATGATTGACAAAAAGAAAATAAAATGACAAACTCAGACTCAAATTTAGACTCAGACTCAAACTCAAAATTGGAATTCAATCACAGATAAGTTAGATTAACTAGACTTGAACTTTTCCATGTCATGCTACTTAAGACTAAGGTAAAGTGGGGTTGAATTGGGCTCAGGTTCTTCATTATTGTTTGGTTTGGTGGTGGGGAATTTAGGTTGAAATGATGCACTTTGGATGCAATCTTCTACCTTGATGCAATTGTAACCAAAGTTTTAAAAGTGGATAGGTATTGGGTTAACAAGTGGACTTGGTGGGTCAGAAATAGGTTTTTGACAAGGATGTCCACTTATTCTTGCTCTGTTGGTCTAGTTACCATTTGAACAGCTTTAGCTCTCCACCTTATAAGGAACATAGAGATGGGCTCCTCTAAAAGCTGCTCGGTGGTCTCTAAGTCATGCCTAGTGACATCAATTTCACCATTGTAATGATACTACTTGACAAAGGCACAACAGGTATCATCCCACATCCTTTTCTAGCTCTTATCTAGTGAATGGAACCATCTTTAGGCAGCACCAGTTAGTGATTGTTAGAATAGTTGAGCAAAGAGCTCATTGCTAACTCCTAAAGGTTTCATTGCCCCCACATATATCTTCATATGAGTCTTGGGGCAACTGGTTCTATCAAATCTTTCTAGTTCAAGCATTTTAAATTAGGAGGAAGCTTGGCATCAAGGAATATGGTTAAAATATCCACATCAATTAGGTCATTACAGTGCCTTAGGAATTTGATGGTTCTTTCCATGGCTTCACATTTCTTCATAAGCATTCTAATGTCTGGATAACAGAAAACTTTCCCACCTTGGTCTATGTTATGATGGTTAAGGCTGGCCTGGTTAATCATAGCCTGAACTTCCTCAATGATGAATTGCCTTTATTCCTCAAATTAGGCTTATTGAGCAGCTAGGATAGCTTGGAAATGCTCTTCTTGCTTCTTAAGGAGTGTGGCTAGAAGTGTGGTTAGGGAAGCAATGTCAAGCGGGTTAGCCATTGGTACCTTCAAATCAAAGCAACAAGGTAAGTGACGGATATGGAATAGCAAAGGTGATGAAGGTATAAGCATACAGATCCTAAAAGAAAAGGCTTCCTTATTATGTCATAGACCAACCATTTTTTAGGCTTAAGGTGAGATAGGGCAAATGTTTTGGGTTTAAGTTAGGATCAAAGGTATTGGACTCAAGGGTAACAGATTGGTTTTGAAGGTGATGGGCCACTGGTGCTAGTCTTAAGGATAGTGGGTTCGATTTTAAATAAGGGATAGGATCAAGATGATGGTTTTGGCATGGAGAACCTAAGTTGTTTAGTTTTTTTTTTTTTTTTTTTTTTGGGATAAGGATAAGGGCTAGAAGCTAGGCTTATGGTCAAGTGGCCAGATTTTTAGGTTGGATATGGGTCCCATAAGATTGCAAGATTATGGCTTAAGGTCCAAAGGTTGAAGATGGTTTAGGTTTACATTTGAGCTGTGAGGTTCCGAGCATTTGGTATTTAGGATAAGATTAAGGTGAGGTGTTTAAGGTATGTGGTTAAAGTGGTGGTGTTTAGGATAAAGGCTATGGTAAGGTGTTTAAGATTAAGGTTTAGGTTTAATGGCTTTATGTTTGTGGGGGCAAAGGTGACTGGGATAAAAGTGAGTGTGTTTAAGGTTAAAGAGTGAATGTGTTTGGATGGAGTTGTGAGTATCTATGATTTTGGGTTAAGGGATAGAGTAAAGGGATAATGGTGTTTAGGTCAATGGTTTAGGGTGATGGTCTAAGGGTATTTAGATAAGATGATGGAGTATAGGTGAGAGTGTTTATAAGGGAGGTGTTTGAATGGAGGTAAGAATGTTTGACCCTTCTTCGGTTCAAGGTTCAACCTAGACTTGAGATGAATGCATATTTTGTTATACAACATGGATGTATGATATGCATAAGGAAAATATTTCATGAGAATGCAAAGATGCAAGGTTTTAATTATGGTACCTAAGGTCAGGATCTAGGTTCATTATACGAAAGGGTAAGGGTGGCTCAGTTTGGGTACCCGTCACACTAGAGCAGTGATATACCTAACCACATGTGAGTCAAGGAGTCTCACGTGGGTCCAAAAGTACATGCATACTTGTTAGACCTTTGAAAGGATCAAAGGATTTGCCATGGGGTGGATGATTTCACTATCGGCGAATAGACCCAAGGAGGGTTACCCACTCAATGCTACTCACTATCCATTATTTTCCCAAAAGTAGGTAGAATAGTAAAGAGCCTATACAAGTGATGCATGCAAAGTCACAATTATATTAAAAGGCCAAACTCTTTTCAAACTAATTAGTAGTCTACTTATTTCTTTAAAAAGAATCATCCCTAATGGAGTAGCCAGCTGTGAGGCCTCACCTAAGCACCGGTCCGATCCGCTAAAGAGAATCAAAATGCTCATTTAGGAAAGTACTCACAAGGAAGCCCTTAAGCTTATCTTCAATAGATTAGAAAATTGTTTCTCAAAGTGACCACCTCAATTTATTTCTATTTGGAAAAATATAAGGAAAAAACTCATTTTGACTCTAATTATTACCAAAAGGAAAAAGATCACTAGCCTTGAAACCGAAAAGGATTCGAGGACTAGGTTTTCAGTTTAACAAAAAATGTTTGGCCAAATAACATAAAAGTAACTTAAAATATATTTCATGAACAGTTTAAAATGCATGAACAATTTATAATATACATGTTCATTCAATCCATCAAGTTTATACACAATTAGAATTTGAAATAAAAGAGAGTTAAATGAAATCCCAAACTTAGGGGATACCTCCTCTAGCCTTCATAGGTTATAGCGAAGTCACATATTTCCCAAACTAAGCCTAATAACAAAGTAAAGGAAAGCAAATTAAAAGTAAGTGAGGAAGGTGATAGGGGCAGAGTTGGTTAGTTTTAATTGGATTCGATGCTTGAACTAAGCATGCCTGCATATCCCTTTAAATGGGAATCAGAACCCACGCAACTCTCCCTTTTTAGGAAACGGTTAGTTTAGCCTAGCCACTTTATCATGTTTTGATTAATTGATTGAAAGACAGTTGAGTTAATTAATTAACTTAATTGACCATCGAATTGATTAGCTAACAACCTAGATGAATCAATTTAATCAACTAACTAAAAGAGGCAATTGATCTTTAGATAAAAGAAAATCAAAGGAAAAAAAGCTTACCACAGACGGCGGGCGGTGACTGGCCTTGGACGGTGGGCAGCAGCTGGCTTAGGATGGTGGGCGAGGCCTAGCCTTAGATGGTAGGTGGCAGCTAACCTTAGATGGCATCGCGGCTTGCCTAGGACGACGAGCAGTGGCTACCCTCGGATGGTATGGTGACTCACTTCAGATGGTGGGTGGTAGCTAGCCTCATATGGTAGGTGGCAGCTACCCTCGAACTAGAGAAACAAGCCTTGGGCAATAGACTTGCCTCGAACTGGCAGGTGGAAAGCCTTTAACTAGTCGAGTAGGAATCAAGGGGAAACCTCCAAACACGATCCTTGGGCAATGGACTTGCCTCAAACAGGCTAGCATAAAGCCTTTAACTAGTTGAATAGAAATCAAGGAGAAACCCCCCAACTCGCTTTGTGAAGCAAGGAGCAAATGCAAAGCGATTTGTTTGAAGTTAATGCTTTTCAAGCTCTGAAAGTTGGTCATTTGAAGTGTGGAGAGGCCCTCTATATATAGGAGGAGGATTGGAGCATAAAATGCATCAAATTTCAATGTGGGATTGCAAAAAATGGAGTTTTTACTATAGTTGCTACAAATAGCTTTACAACACCGCAAAGCACTCTATGATAGTGCCACACAGACCTCTGCGTTTCCGGGCCTATCTTTGCGGCAACAGGCCTCTTTTGGCCCGTTTCACCTATTTTTGCCCATTTTTGCTCATTTCTCATCCATTTTTCATGATTTTAGTTGCATTATATTCATTACTCAGTCCTAGATGATAATAAGGAATTCAATGATCACATTATGAATTCAACATGGAAGGTTCACAATAGTCAAATGCCATCAAGAAGTATCATATCAAATGGTTCGATATTCAATGGGCAATTCATGCTCATCATGGAATTAGAATATTTCAATGATGATGGTTTGAACAATAAAGGTTCAAAGAATATGACACATGTCATATTATATTATTAAGTGCTCACCTTGAACTCCTTAGCTAATAGCATTTAACACAAGTTAAAGTGAGACTTCTTGATATCTTCAACAATATCCTTGCATTTATCATTAGGTTCTTCAATCACATAATTTAAATTCACATTAATTAATATTTACTGTCATTACTCAGTTGGAATATATCTTACTCCTATTAACCCCTTACTATTCTTAATTTTAATTACTTTTCAAAAATCTTTCTTAATTCCATATATACATTTTGTATATACACATTGCATAATTTGTGATTTTTTCATCACCCATTTTCATTGGTGAGCTCAATGGCCTATAAAGAATTTTGGTTTCTTTCCTCATAAATTTTTATAATTTAATTTATATTATTTAATCAAGATTAAATCAATTAATTTTCAATTTTTAATATGATTTCAAATTCAATTTAAATACATGTTCATATATTGCTCATTAACCAAGTTTGATCTTACATCACTATTTCTACCATTTTTCATTTTATACTACTCCAAATGAGTTTATTCTTTTTGAATTTTATATCAAAAATATCAAGATATAACATACCCAAAATTGCGCTTAATATTTGGACCATAAAATTTATAGTGAATTTTTAAATTTTGTCCTACCTCTATACAAAGACAAACTGAACATGTTTCACATTCTTGGTTCTATCTTGAAAAATGTTTCCAATTGAAAAACTGATTTACAATGTGATATATAACAGGTAAATCGACATTTCTTATATTTTACACTTTATTTAATTTTGCATCTATGGTCCTTAAAATAATTTGACAATCTCAGATTGCCATTCTTCTAGACAATTTGAGCAGTCGATACTAAACTAATCAATTACCATAGCAAACATTATCTTTTTAATCTAAAATTTTAGGAGACCTAACTAACATATATATGGATCATAAAACCTAAATTTCTGAATAATAAAGTTCATTTTCCCCTTCATTTAAATCATTCACAATAGTCTATTCAATTCTGCTTTAATATATACTGCTTTCTGGCAGCCTGTACTTTTCATTCAGTTTGATAAATCAAATGATCACAAAATGATTTGAAATTTTTAGAGTATAGATAGGACACATAAATCTACAACTTTTATGTTTTTCACTTCTCCAAATTCTTTCTCTAAAATTTCAGAATAATAGGTACTATTTCTGTTTTATAGTCTTCCTTTCTGCAATCTCATAGCTATTCATACTTTAATCATTCCACAACTATGAACACTAATTACACACTTTATATGTATCATATAAATTAATATGTATCTTATAACTTAATTTTTCATATTTTCAATTTATCTCATAAACCCTATAAATTTGGGAAAACCATCAATTTCTTACTTAAACTTCAAATTGAACTTAGACTTATCAAATTAACACTTAAATAATCAACATCTATCAATCAATTGAAATTAAATCACTTTAACTCATCCAACTTAGGGAAAATTTGGCAAAAACCTATAATTTCTTATCAAATTCTCAAATTGATCATTGAATTATAAAATTATCATGTTAACGAGTCTATATTATCAATCAAACATTAAAAACAATCATTATAACTTGAAGTTCCCCTTTTAACCTAGGTTATATCTTCAAAAATTCAAGTTTTGAAATAAGCTTCTATTATTTATTTTGACACTTCCAAAGCATTATTATCCACCCAAAATAACCTTAGATACCATTAAATAAATTTTTTAATACTTCCTTCAAGAATTCAAATTTTAGGTTGAACTATGCTTTTAGGTGCACCTAGGTGAGTTTTATATTTTCCTTATTTATTTTCACATGTTAAACCCTTAGTTCTCAAGCCTAAAACTCATATTTCATCAACTAACATATAAAATAAGCATTTTCTAATTTCACTTCCATTTGGCTGATCCATGTAGATGAAAGAAAAGAAGAGTTTTTGCAAGTAAAACACCAAAATCAAGCTTAGAACAAAGAAAGGAGAAGATGAGCATGATTTCTTATCTTAGGAAGCTTTGATTTTGAGTTTCTATGATAATGATAGTATGGAGAGATTTTTCTTTGGTAGGAGTTGTGTTTTTGAAGTAGAGTTTGCAAAAATGGTGAGAAATGAGCACCTTTTCCATATATATGTATAAGAGAATGGATGGTGGTGATTTCATCTCACTTTTTCAATGGCTAAGATTTAATCAAGATGGATGGCCTTAATTTAATCAATTTTGATGGCTAGAATCTCATGTAAATGGGTGATGATCATTGTATGTAATAATGGTGTGTGTTTAGTAAAAAATGAATGTTGACTTGATGCAAGATAAGTGAAGACTTTAATTTGACTAAGGAATTGACTTAGTAAAAAATGGTAGTTTGCAAGTCAAATTTGATAGCTATGATTTAATCACATTGAATGGCTAGTATTACATCTAAATAGATGGTGATAATGGAGTGTAAGAAGTAAAATTAAATTAGTAATTTGGTGTAGAAAAGATAGAAGTTTATTTGAATAAGTAATTTGACTTAGTAAAAAAATGGTGGCTATTTGTTCGCCTCAAAATATACTATCCAAAAGCGACCCATAAGTATATGGGGTAATTGTAGTATATCAGAAGCACCCAATGCCGTATCTCTTAAGGAATTGCAAATGAAAATATTTGTCTCAATTTAAAGCAAATTAAATGTAAAGAATTTGAATGATTTGAATTTGAAAAGAAATAATTGCAAAACAGGAAATTAAAAATAAATGTGGATTAAAATGCAATAGGTTTAACTGTAATGAATGAAGGATGCCTAGGGTTTGTATTTAGTTTATCAATCCTATATGTTCATAAATATACCATTTAATTATGCTTAAAATCTTAGTTTCTAACAACTCAGAGAATAAAAATCAATCCATTAGCAATCGCATTCATAGAAATCATTCTATCAAATTATATATTAAAAACTAAAGCGTAATCTTAAAACTTATATTTCTAATTTGTTTTAAGATCTGTAACAACCCACATTTACCCTAAGAGTTTTAGTGACAAATTATTTGAATTTAAGGTTATTTTGACAAATTGTGTGACTATATGAAAATTCATGTGTGACGTGATTTATGATTTTGGAGCATGTTAAATTAATTTTAATATACCTAATATGAATTATTATTGTGAAATAAATGATTTGAATAAAATGCATTAGCATGAAATAATTTATTTTTCGTAAAATGAATTTTCATGCAAAAAGATGATTTTTAAGCATAAAAATAATTTTATGAGTATTTTAAAATAATTTTTAAATAAATGTTCTGGGGGAATTTCACTAAAAATAATAAAAAATATTTTATTTTTAATTACCTATAATCAGCCCTAAATTAATTAAAAAACCCAAATACCCAAAAGCCCACTACACTAAAATACTCATAACCTAGCTCATTAAGGGTAATCTTGAAAATTTCACCCAAAACCCTAATATTTAACCTAAATTTTAGCCAGCCCTTCATTCCGGCAGCCACCATTCTGTTATTTCAATATTTTGGCAGGAAAATTTTTTCAAAATATTTCTCTCTACCGAAATTCATAAAAATCTTTTCAAACTTGCGATTTTCGACCTTTTCATAAGTTTTTTTTTTCCTTTCAATTTGCTATTTCATTTTTATGAAACTAATCTTGGGAAATTATTTTGAATTGAATATTTACTGATTTTTGCTAATAAAATTTGGGCTAGGTTATTTCTTAAGAGAAAAATTAATTCTTCTACCGAAAGCACTAACCTCTCTACACGATTTCTCCGAAGGTGAATCTTGTAACTCAAAATTGAAATTTTTATGCATAAACCATACCAAGGGGGGAAATTTCTATATCATTGCATTTTAAACTGATTTTTGATGTGTTTAGATGAAAAATATTGAATTAAATCATATTTCTATATATTACTGTAATGACCAAAAAGTTTCAAAAAATAAAGGAATTCAAGGTTTTTGTGCTAGAACTTAGAAGTTGGAAAATTCTATGATTATTTATACATGTAGCTGCTGATTTGTATATGGATGGATTCTAATTTGATATTTGTTTTGTTTGGATGAGAAATAATGATTTAAATCATGTGTTTGCATATCGCTGTAATGAACGAAAAGTGCAAAAAGCTTAAAAACTCATGATTTTCACCCTAAACCTTGAAACCTAGAATTTGCATGCATAATTATGATCAATGGCTGCCAATTCATACATGTGGATGTTCTAAACTAATATTTTCTATGATTGAATGAAAAATAATGGTTTAAGCCACCTATTTACATATTGCTGTAATGATCGGAAAATATCAAAAAAAAAAAAAGAAAACTCATCATTTTCCATCCTAAAACTTAAAGTTGGAAATTTTCATCCATATGAATGTATATGGAGCCAATTCATAGATGTCTATGTTCTAAAATGATTTTTGTTTTGATTACATGAAAAATTTTCGTTCAAACCATGTTTTTACATATTATTGTAATAGACGGAAAGTGCGAAGAATAAGAAAATTTAGGTTTTTCTTTGAATAGGGCATTCGGCCCACATTGATATTTTTATCCCAATATCTATAATTTTTATGTGATGTATTTTGATGATTATTGACATGCATGTATGTATGATAAATGGTTAAATTTCATGTTGGTTAAAGGAATAATTATAGACTAGTCTAGAGGCACTTTCGTATACTTAAGGTATACTTAAGGTATATTAATCTTATGTTATGATTAGAATGTGAATGTGATTGGAAAATATGGAAATAGATGTTATGATGACTTGATAAGGAATTAATGGCCTTGAATTGATGAAGAGATTGATCGAATGAATGGATCATAAGAGTTAAGCATGACACTTGAAAGGCTATCGATAAGTTGACATGTATGGATGTGTTAAGTATACTAAGATGATTGTTAAAGTGAATTGATATTAAGATAATGATATTATGATGACCTTAGAAAGGTATTTACATGATTATAATGTGTTTTCATTTGGGCCTATAATGGCTAAGTGTGCAAGACTTTTAAAGTCAATATGATATGTGCAAATGAATGAGGTGCATTTATATGTGCAAGTATATGTAAATGTTATATGTGCATGGGGTAGCTATAGGATAGGATAGCATCATATTAAATAAATACTAAGTACTAAATTAAATATTATGTTAGAGCTTGAGGAGCTTTAGAGGTTCAAAAGGGCTACGTGTACTAGGAGCAAAGGAACCATAAAGTGAGTAAACACTGTATTCATGCTACAAGTGTGAGTACACATTATGTTCAAGTTACAAGTACAAGTTATCATGTTATGTGAACCTTTGATATCTTGAAACCTAAGTTCCTTTCTATTTTAATGAATTATTTGTAAGCTTGGATTGCTAAAGGACATTTGGTCAAAAACCATTTTTGATTACTCAACTATAATAAAGAACCTTTGTGATATTTGCCCTAACTTATATTCTTTCTGGAACTACACTGTTATTCATCTTTTGTTAAATAAGCTAAACTTCTATTGCTATTTATGTTTCTTGTGGTTGTATCCTTCAATGCTATCATTACCTTTATATGTTATGAATTATGTTATGAGTTATGTGTGAACATGGCCGCAGCCTTCACTTTACATGTTATGAGTTATGTGTGCACAAGGCAGTAGCCTTCACTCTATATTATGTTATGAAAGGACAAGGTAGCAGCCTTCACTTTATATTATGTTATGAGCGGACAAGGCAACAGCCTCCACTCTATACATTATGAGTTATAAGTTAATTTCTATAAATCTTGTTAAATCACAAGCCATGAACTATGAAAAATAAACTATGAGCTATGAGCTATGAAACCTTCTAAGTAATATATGTTATTATTTAAGCTATGTGCTTACTCATTTAGATCATCTATCACCCATTCTTCCTTGGGTGGTTCTAGGTGAGCAGTATGAGGAGGCAAGGTGATAGCTCAAGCATTTTACTCTGCTTGGGGAATTACTTGTTTGAAGTCTTTAATAATACTATGATATGAAGCCTTATTGTTAGACGCTCTAGGAATAATTATTTTGATGTTTATTTGAAATTTTTTTGTTAAGATTTTAACTAGATTATATATGTGAAGTATCTAATTATTGTCTTCTACAACTAAAGGTTTTCACATAAATGTTTTAAATGAGTTATTGTATGAGATTTGGTATGATCCTAAGCATGAATTGTGTATGTGTAAATGGGTTCTATGGGTGTGAGTGACCTTTTGTCTCCCCATGTTCTATAACCATCATATCTCTAAAGTTTGGATGTGACAAGGTGGTATCAGAGCTATAGTTTTTTTTTTAAGTCTAGTTAGACTTGTCTATTTATTGGATTAAATAAGTATAATCCTGGACATAGGAATTTTCCTGTCATGTCATTTGCAATCCATCACTAGCATAGTTCTGTGAAATCCTAGTAGGTTTTAGTAATCCTTGTTATTATTGTGCGCCTTATGATTTTCTCTTCAAATGACCAAGAAGATTACCCCTACTAGAGGACCATGACCTAAAGCACCATGTATGGCATGTAAGAGGACATGGAGAGAGATGTTCAAAAAGGCTGTGCCTATGATCCACCAGAAAAAGAAGACTCCTGCGATGTGAATGATGTTAATTGATTGCCTAGCGATTTAATATGCATTGATTTCTTTTATTATCTATGACATGATTGACTTATTTATGATAGAGAAATCTATAATGCTATAAGTTATATACTATATGATTATGATACATGATACATGCCTTGATAAATGTTATGTGATATATGCTCTATGATATATGCTATATGATAAGTGATATATGATGTGTGATTTGTGATATGATTTGATAAGTGCTTATGCTGAATGCATGGTAAATGCGATAGTATGATAATGGGGTTAAATGGGTTAGAAGGGAGTTAGTACTAAATTCCTGTATCATGATAGCAGAATGCCTTCTAAGAAGAAGGTCTGCATAGTTGCCCAACCTATTAGGGCTAATGAGAATGTGATATCAGACATTGCTGCGAACGCTGCCTCTACACCTGTGGCATCGAGAGAGAGATCTAATTCGAGGGCACCAACCATGGGCTCTAGTGAGCAAGCATCATTGTAAGAGGTGCAAGCTATACATGAGGAAATGAGGGACTTGCACAAGGAATTGAACGAGCTACGAGCTCAAAGGTGGGAAGTGCCACTAACACAAGAAAGGAATGGAGTTTCGCCTCTTGTGGTAGTGGCAACTACACGGGGGGAAAGGAAACAACTACCTAATGAAGGGATGACCATCTTAGAGTTTAAAAAGCTATAGCCACCTATCTTTTACGGTGAGGAGGGTGATGACCCTCATAAATTCTTAGATGAGATAGATAAGCTAGTCTATCAATTATCTTACTCGGATGCCTAAGTGATTGAGTTGGTAGGACTCCAAATCAAGGAGGCTTAGAATTGGTATGAGAGAAATATTGAGGAATGATTGTATGGAGCTAACCCACCCACGTGGGCAAAATTTAAGCAAGAGGTGATGGATCAATTCTTGCTTGAAGGTGAAAGGCAAGATAGAGCACTATAGTTCAAGCAGCTAAAACCGAAGCCTAGAATGTCGATATTGAATTATGCTAAGGAGTTTGATCAACTTAGCAGGTCTACTATCAACATCATTCCTACTAAAGCTAGCCGCATCAACTGGTTCTTAAGAGGACTAATTACACCTCTGTTCAACTCGTTGGCAGTAATGGAATTTCCAACCTTAGCCAAGCTAGTAGATAAGGCCAAGGTAATGGACAAAAGGCATAAGGCCGAGAAGGCTAAATGTCTGGAATGTGAGCAAAAAGGGAAGCATGAGAACAAGGAGCATAGAGGCTAGCATAGAGGAGGAGGAGGTCCAGGGAAGGAACTATCACCAAAAACTTAAACACCTAGATAGTCTAATGGTCAACCAAAGTAAGGTTTTCCCACTTGTGACCAGTGTGGCAAGAAGCATCTTGGAGCTTGCTAGAAAGTCTCTGGCATGTGTCTGAGATGTGGTCAGATGGGCCACTTTCAAAAAGATTGCCCACAGAAGGTAAATTTAGAAAATTTGACCTAGAAACCTCCACTACCTAAACCATTCAAACCTTAAGGGCAGGAGCATTTCTAACTTTTGGGAATAAATAAGTAAGTATTTAAAATTTGAGGATGAATTTTTGTTTAAGAGGGGGTGACATAAAAGGATAAATATTCTCAGACTTGTAATGATGATAAAAGGATAAGTATGATGCTACGCAGTTTTGAAAATTTAATAGTTTTTACTTGAAAGGGATTTGAGTCCTCTATATGAGAAATGTTTTAAGGTGTTAGACACAATAATGTGCAACTATGTCCCTTATTCTTAGCTCCTTGCCTTTGAGGTTGCGATGGTCCAGGTGGTAAAGGTGCCAAAGTCGCATTTCCTAAATTTCCCTTTTGTGGGCAATCTTTGTGGAAGTGGCCCATCTGACCACATCTAAGGCATGCGCTAGAGACTTTCCAGCAAGCTCCAAGATGCTTCTTACCACACTGGTCACAAATGGGGAAACATTGCTTTGGTTGACCATTCCACTATCCAAGTGTTGAAGTTGCCAGGGACAGTTCCTTCCCTAGACCACCTCCTCCTCTATGCTGACCTCTATGTCCCTTATTCTCATGCTTCCCCTTTTTCTCTTATTCCATTTGTTCAGCCCTCTTGGCCTTAAGCCTCTTCTCTATTTCCTTTCTTAAAGGATGCACTAAGGACCTAAGACATTGATTTTCTTCCATCAGTTTTGAACAATCTCTCTTAAACCTCTACATCTTACTCTAAATCCATTTATATCCTAGACACTCCATAGGGCCCTCCTCATCAAGAATATTTTCTCACTTCAAGTGGACCACAGGTATGGCCTTCTTAAACATCTCTCTCAATGTCCTCTTGTAGGCCACACACGGTGCTCTAGGTCAAGGTCCTCTCGTAGGGGTGATCTTCTTGGTCATCTGATAAGAGAATCATAAGGCATACAAACAAACAATAATTAAAGAGTACTATAGCTTATTAGGATTTCGCAAAACTATACTAGTGATAGACTGCAAGTGACAAGATAGGAAAATTCCTATACTCCGAGATTATACTTAATTAATCTAATAAATAGGTAAGTCTAAACTAGACTTTTAAAAAAAAAACTATAGCTCTGATACTAACTTTGTCATATCCCAACTTCAGAGACACAACGGTTCTAGAACATGGGGAGACACAAGGTCACCCACGCCCATAGAACCCACTTATTCTTATACAAATACTGCTTAGGATCATACTAAAACTTCTTACATTAACTTAAATAAATCCTTTTTTTTTTTTTTTTGAAAAACCTTAAGTTTCGAAAGTATAGTTAAAATATACTTTAAACATAATCCATAAGGAAATCATATTTAGAATCCAATTAAAACCTCGAAAGATAACTTTTCAAAATAAACATCCAAAATTAAATATTCATAGAGCATCTAATGATAACTCTTCATAACATATTAAACTAATTATCTTGGACAAGGAATTCCCTAAGCAAAGGAGAATGCTTGAGACATCACCTTGCCTCCTCACATTTGCTCACCTGGAACCACACAAGAAAGAAAGGGTGAGATAGATGATCTCAATGAATAAATGATATAGCACATACATTAACATATATTCCTTTGAAAAGGAAACTCATAGCTTATACACATAGTTCATGATTTACAATTCATGAATCAAGTTGCAATTTAGCAAGGGTTCAATTTAACAAGTTTGCAGAAATTACACTTATAACACTTAGATAGTGAAGGCTGTTGCTCTATCACTCGAACACTTAGAGGAGAGGTGGCATTAAACCAAATTCCAACTCTTATCACTTAGAAGGCATAAAGCTTATTAAGCCCATAGCTAGAACCACCCTTTTCTAGCTAAGGTGGATACACTACCCCTATCCATTAGGTTAAGACCGTGTGCACAAGTTCCGATGATTACCCACATCAGCATAAGGACTTCTACATAAAAGGGTTAAAGGTACCATAGTTAGAGCTAATTATATTCATATATAATAATAATATTTAAGGCAGCAATAACATGTATCACAATAGCAATGGCAATTTAACTTTTCAGCAAAAGATACAATGATAGTGTAGTTCCAGAAAGAATATAAGTTAGGCAATAATCACAAGGAATTATTATTGGATAAACAAAATGGATTTGGACCAAATGTCCATGGGCAACCCAAGCTTTAAAAAGAAATCATTTAATCATATTTTAGGATAAGAAGAACTTGGGTTTTAAAGATCTCAAAGGCTCACATGACATGATATCACATATTTGTAATATATCATAATGTTACTCACACTTGTACCATGAATACAGTGTTTACTCACCTTGTGGTTCTTTCGCTCCTAGTACACGTAGCCCTTTTGATCCTCTAAAGCTCCTCAAGCTCTAACATATTATTTAATTCAACACTTAGTATTTATTTAATCATGATGCTATCCTATCCCATAGCTATCCCCAAGCACATATAACATTCACATTTACTTAGAGTTGCACATATAAGTGCACCTCATCACTTGCATATACATATTGACTTCAAAAGTCTTGCACATTTAGCCTTTATAGGCCCATATGAAAATACATTACAATTATGTCAATACCTTTCTAAGGTCAACACAATATCCTTACCTTAATATCAATTCACTTTAACAATCATCTAGTATACTTAACACTTCCATATATGTCAACTTAATAAATAACCCTTCAAGCATCAGGCTTATCTCTTATGACCAATTCATTCAAAAAATCTCTTCATCAATTCAAGATTACTAATTCATTATCAAATCATCATACAACTTACTTCCATATTATCCAATCACATTCACATATTAATCACAACCTAAGGTTAAGATACCTTAAGTATACCAAATTGCCTCTAGTCTTGTCTAGGGTCATTCCTTCAACTAACATGCAATTTAATCATTTATCATTCATCCATACATATTAATAATCATTAAAATACATCACACAAAAATTATGGACATTGGGATAAGAATCCCAATGTAGGCCAAATGCTCTTACTAAAGGAAAAATTGAATTTTCTTACTTTTCACACTTTCCGTCTATTATAGTAATATGTAAAAACATGGTTTGAGCCAAGATTTTCATGTAATCAAAACAAAAATCATTTTAGAATATAAACATGTAGGAATTGGCCTATATATACATTCATATACATGAAAATTTCTAACTTCAGGTTCTAGGATGCAAAATCATGAGTTTTTTTGTTTCTGATACTTTTCAGTGATTACAATAATATGTAAACATGTGGTTTAAATCATTATTTTTTATTCAATCACAACAAATATTAGTTTAGAACATCAATATGTACAAATTGGCAGCCATGGATATTTTTCATACATGAAAATTCCAAATTTAGGGTTTAGGAAGAAAATCATGAGTTTTCAAGCTTTCTATGCTTTCCGTTCATTACAGCGATATGCTAACACATGATTCAAATCATTATTTTTCATCCAAAAAAAAACAAATATCATATTAGAATTCTTTGATTCACAAATCGGCAGCCATATGCACAAGAAATCATGGAATTGTCCAACTTCTAAGTTCTAGCATAAAAACCTTGAATTTCCTTATTTTCTGAAACTTTTTTGTCATGACAATAGTATGTAGAAATATGATTTAATTCAATATTTTTCATCTAAACACATCAAAAATTAGTTTAGAATGCAATGGTACAAAATTTTCCCCCCTAGTGATGTTTATGCATAAAAAAATTCAATTTTAAGTTACAATATTTACCTTTGGATAAATTGCGTAGAAAGGTTTGTGTTTTTGATAGAGAATTAGATTTCTCTTTCAAAAACTCACCCAAACTAAATTAAATCTATAAAAATCAATAAATACCCAGTTCAAATTAATTTTCTCATAATTTAATTCATAGAAATCAGTTAAGGAATTGAAAAGAAAGAAAAACTTATGAACACGGGAGAGAAATCGCAAAGTTGAAAGGTATTTTCTTAATTTCAGTAGAGAAAAGTGTTTTGAGAGAATTTTTCTATCAAAATATAGAAAAATAGAGTGGTGGCTACTGAAAATATGGTGCTGGGCGAATTTTACATTAAAAACTAGGGTTTGGGGTGCATTTTTCACTAAGACCCTTAATGAGCTAGGTTAGGAGTGTTATAGTATAGTGGGCTCTTGAGTACTTGGGCTTTTTAATTAATTTATGGGTTGATTATAGGTGATTAAAAATAAATATTTTTTTATTATATTTTGTAAATTTCCCTCAAAACTTTTATTTAAAATTTTTTGAAAATACTAATAAAATTATTTTATGCATAAAAATTGCCTTTTTTTGCATGAAAATTTATTTATTTCACGAATTTTATGTAAAATAAATTATTTTATGCTAATACATCTCAAATAAATCATTTATTTCACAATAATAACTCATATGAGGCATATTAAAATTAATTTAATATGCCACAAACTCATAAATCACATCACACATGAATTTTCATATAGTCACACAATTTGTCACAATAACCCTAAATCCAAACAATTTGTCACTAAAACTCTTAGGGTAGATACAGGTTGTTACACTTGGACAATGTCTTTATCCTTGTCTTTGGATTTTACACATTTGCATTTCAATTAGACATTAATCTCTTCTTTGTTATGTCATTAGTTCAAATTTAGCTTAACTGATTAATACTTTTATCTGGTTCATTGTAGTACTAATTTATTACTTTTAAGTTTAAGATACACTATACATATACTTGTTACTAATTTTAATATTTTCCTTAATTATTTTTCAAACAGCCAAATGTATTCACTTAAGGAAAGATAATTCCTTTCCTCCCAATTTCATATTTCAATTTCATATTACTCAATTGTAAGCAATTTAAACAATTTCCATTATTCAATGAAACTAATTCTACTTTCACCCTCCAATTCCATAATTGAACCTAGTTCATTAAATTTGGGAGAAATCATTTCTATCAATTAAATTTTGAAACTAATATTATACAAATCATGTTACACCATTCTTAAGCTTAATTCTCCCTTCAATTCCATGAATTCAAGTTCAGTTCTCAAAATTCTCAAATTTTCCATAAACCCTAGAATTTAGGGAAGACCATTAATTGCTTATTCAATCCTCAAATTAATCATAGAATTATGAAATTAGCAAATTAAAATGCCTATACCATCAATTAAACATAGAAAAACAATTATTAAAATTTGAACTTCCTCTTTTAACCTAAGTTATGCCTTCAAAATTTCAAGTTTTGAAATAAGCTTCTATGATTCATTTTGATGCTTCCAAACAATTATTTTCCACTCTAAATAACCTTAGAATTCATCAAATAAGTTTTAGAATATTTCCCCCTAATTTCTTTAATTTAGGCCGAACCTTAACTTTTGAGCTCTTTACTTCCCATGCTTGTTTCTACTTGTTAAATCTTATATTTGAAGCCCAAATTCCACATTTCATCAATTAACATACTAAATAAACATTTTATAGTTTTAATCCCTATTGGTTGATCGATATAGATGAAAGAAATGAAAAGTTTTTGCAACTATAATACCAAGGTCATGCTTATAACACATAAAGGAAGAGATTAGTGTAATTCCTTACCTTAGAAAGTTGGTTTTTGTTTCTATGATGGGGGGGCCAAAATTTTGAGGATATTCTTCTTCTAGGAGTTGTATTTTGTATTAGGTTTCACATAAATGGAGAAATCATGCTCATCTTATTGCTTATATATGAAAGTTGAATGTTGGTGATTTAATCACACTTAATCCAATGGTTAGGATTTAATCAAAATAGATGGCTATGATTTAATTAAGTTGAATGGCTATGATTGCATCTAGGTTGATGATATTCATTACATGGTGTGGAAAGAGCAAAATTAATATAGACTTTGATGTAGGAAAGTGAGAATTCAAGTTGGAAAAGAATTTGTCTTAGTAAAAAAATGGTGGCTTCTAAGTCAAATTTTATAGCTAGCTCTTCCAACATCAATTTGTCTCTTGTTAACTAATTCTAAGATTATAGAATTTATTGTCATCCACTATGGGCCTAATGGGCCGGCCATCCAACTTGCGCTTTTAGTGTTCAAAAGCCCATTAACAAGCCCATATATGCACATTTCAAAATTTGTAAATTAATAGATTTTCCATTTCTTTTCTTTCACTTTAGTATACATATTTCTATCTTCTAATATCACTACACACTATAGACATTGTCCAACTTGCGCTTTTAGTGTTCAAAAGCCCATTAACAAGCCCATATATGCACATTTCAAAATTTGTAAATTAATAGATTTTCCATTTCTTTTCTTTCACTTTAGTATACATATTTCTATCTTCTAATATCACTACACACTATAGACATTGCTATATAAATCTTATTCACTCTATAATGCACATTTTCTAGCCCTTCAATAGCTTTGTTCAAGTATGCAAATTATGTAGACTCACTAGGTCAAAATAAATTCGACCTTTATTGTACCCTTATAACTTTAATTGAAATCAACTTCTCATGCCACTATTATTATCTCCCAATGACTTAAGAGATGTTAATACGCATTCACTAGCACTTTAAATTCACATTTCAAATAAATAATTAATGTAGTCATTTTAAGTCAAAAATATAGGCTCTCATATATACCCACATACACACTCATGTAGACAAATATATAATTATTTCCTTATATGCACAGTTATTTCCTTATATGCATAGTTTGTCTTTGTCATTCTCACATTTATAAGTATTATCCTTTACTTCAAATTAGAAGCTTGAATCTTTTTCACTTTTTCCTTAATTTTCATCAATTACGGTTGGGGGTGAGCACAGTTCTGGGGAATCTTGGGATTGGAAAATCTTCGAAACTGAAATAAATTTTAGGGATTTCTAAAATTGAATCTCTAGAACCGTACTGTGATATAATAATATCCGTACTGAACCATTCAAATTTTTTTGGGATGGTTTGTGTCACACCCCAAACCCGAGGGCACATGACTGGCACTAGGACACCGGAAATGCACGTGGTTACCAGTACCTGTAGTAAGCCTAACCTTACACAACACAACAAACTAACACATAATAGGGCTATGAGCCCACATAAACATCAAATTCAAATAATGCCACACTGGGCTAACAACTCAATTATCTCATAAATATCAAATTACATATTATTGGATTCTGCTGAACATAACAATGTTTCAACTCAGAACATACACAATATAGATAATAAATAGAATACATTTTTCACTAGTAACATTGCAGAGTTCTAGAAAACCAATATAGTTATATACATATTAATTACAAAACTCAGCACTTGGAATATAAATTTCTGCCGAAAGGACATTAGTAGTTCTACTAAAAAAAAATTCATTCACAAGCTCATTCCTCGACCTGAAAAACATATTTGAATAGGGATGAGCGTTCGACTCAAAGAATGATACTAGCTAATATATTAAACTATTGTAATACCTTGAAAGATCAATTATTTTATAAAATCCTATTTTTGTATGGAAATGTATTATTTTAGTATTTTCCTTATTAAAGCAAGAATTAAAGTTATATTTTATTAAATTATATATATTCATACTATTTGAATATGTATTATTAATGGTAATTTTATTTAAATATTATATATGTATATATAATTGAAGTATTATATTTAGTTATGAAAATATTATAATGGTTTTTTAGAAAAGTTATATTTTGATATCTGAAATTAATATTATGTTCGATTAATTTAAATTATATTGTAATTGCATAAATTTAACGAAAGTTTAGGATTTCATTATAATTACTATTATTATGATTATGATTATTATTATTATTATTATTATTATTATTATTATTATTATTATTATTATTATTATTATTATTATTATTATTATTATTATTATTATTATTATTATTATTATTATTATTATTATTATTATTATTATAAGGTTTAGTATATATATAAGTATGTTTTAAGTGAATAAAGAAGAAGAAATGGGGAGTATTTGATTGGTTATTGAAGGAAACAGGACAGAACCAGAAAGAAGCAGAAACGGGAAGGAGAGAGAGAGAGAGAGAGAGAGAGCGAGCGGCTAAGCCGACCTCCAGCCGGTAGTGGGTTGCACTACCACCTCTAAGTGACAGCCCACCTACCGATGAGCATCTGGGCACCAAGAGCGGAGGCGATAGACGACCGATGGCAGCAAACGCGCAAAAGGAAGAACCATCGGCACCAAAACTTCAAACCTAGTTTTCGTTCAATTTCAATAGCCAAATTGAGCAAGGCTAGTCCCGTTCGACTCCTAGTGATGAGGGCTTTCTATTGGTACCTGCCATGCCTTTGATCAGCCACCGAAAGCGGAGATCAGAGCTATGGAGGCTGAAGCTTTTGAGGCATTTTTTGGTAACTTGGGGGCGAGTGACAGCGAGTGGATGTGATTTTTGTGATCCTAGCATCGAGGTGAACCTGTTTGTGTGAAGATTGCCCAGATCCGCCACCGGCAGCAGTGGCACGTGGCCGGCCAGTGGTGCTCCAGCGGTGACTCATGGCGGCGGCGCGTGGGATAAGTCTAGCAGCTTTGTTTTTGTTCTAATCCAATTCTCAATGTTCATTTGACTAGAATCGATGAGGGTAAACCCGAATCCCTTGAAATTCAATTATTGTTATATTATATTTATTAGATTTTAATTAGTATTTAATGAATTGATAAGTTGGAATTGCTTATTGAGTTGTATGGATGATTATGAGTTAAGAGGACCTATGAGGGGTCTTTGATGTGATGTTGGTTGTTGAGATTATTAGAAGTGCTATATTTTCTATTAACTTGGGAGGTATCCGAATTTAGTGTGATTCTGTTGAGATCTCGGCAAGAGTCTCAATGGTCTTTAAGTTATGTCCAGATATATGAGTCATTTGTATTCTAATAATATCCTTTATTGTCCAGTGTCATGGTTTCTGACATCTTCCTAGTTCCAAAGATCACACTTCCAAGGAAGTCAGTCAGACGTATCGTCAATTAGGTGAGTGATACTCCCTAATATATTATTTTGTCTTCATATGTATTTGCATCTATTGTGTGTATATATATGTATATTATGCATTATTATTGGATAAATGTATGTTAACATTTGACTGTGGTTGATGAATTGATATTCTATGTTACATCATGATTGTGGTTGATGGATGGAGATCGAGAGGATACAGTACCACCTAGGATTTTGATATGGATATGGATATGGTTACTATTATGATTATGATTCTGATGAGATTGAGAAGATGAGCTATGACTAGTGGATGCTGGCCGGGCCTACTCATCATCAGGGCCGTTATCAGTCAAGTCAGGGCTGCATGGTATAGGCTAGTGCTGGCTGGGCCCATGGGACATAAGAGACAGATTATTGGATTCAGAGAGCCAAGATAGGGGGATCGGCTCCCTATATTGAGTATTAGTGTGGTACTATGGACAATATCTCATCCTTGCTTGATTGTGTGATTTGCCTATTTCCGTGACATAATGCATAGCACGAGCATTAGAGTTCTGTATGTAGGGCATCAGTTTAATATATTAGCTATTATCATTCTTTGAGTCAAATGCTCATTCGTGTTCAAATATATTTTTTAGGTCGAGAAATGAGTTTGTGAAGGAATTATTTTTTAGTAGAGCTGCCAATGTCCTTTCGGCAGTAATTTGTATTCCAAGTGCTGAGTTTTGTAATTAATATGTATATAACCATATTGGTTTTCTAGAACTCTGCAATGTTACCATTAAAAAATGTATTCTATTTATTATCTATATTGTGTATATTCTGAGTTGAAATATTGTTATGTTAAGCAGAATCTAATAATATGTAATTTGATATTTATGAGATGATTGAGTTGTTAGCCCAATGTGGCATTACTTGAATTCGATGTTTATGTGGGCCCATAGCCCTATTATGTGTTAGTTTGTCATGTTGTGTGAGGTTAGGCTTACAACGGGTACTGGTAACCACATGCATTTCTCGTGTTCTAGTGCCAGTCACGTGCTCTCGAGTTTGGGGTGTGACAGTTTGGAATGGAGATTTAGGTCTAATAGGATGGTTCAGTACAGAGCAGGATGGAACGGAGATATGGAAATTTTTTATTTTTAAATAATTAAAATATATGTATTTTTATCTTAAACTAATTTGCAATACCTCAAAATTTCTTAAAATTTTTATTACATTTTTACCTTATTTATGATTAAAATTATAAAAATTAATGCTTAAAATTGATTGAAAATAAACTATAATATATGATACTATAAATTTAACATTATCACCAATGAAATTATATGTCTCAATAATAAATTAATAATATAATGGTCTTAAGTTTTTGAATTGTAAGATTACAAATTTAATCTATTAAAAAAATAGCATCAAATTTGTGTATAAAATCATTGCATTACTTAATGATTGACTTAATTAATTATATTGACCAATTAAAGAAATTGATGGAATTATCAGTACTTCAAAGTTGTAAAATCAAATGAATATTATTTTATTATTGCTCAAAGTTAAAAACTTTCTTATAGGATAAAATATTTAAATATTTTTTGGATTTTAACCATGACATATTATTAATATTAGGATTATACAAATTATTAAATTTTTATGAAATTTTAAAACAATATTGGTAATATACAAATTATTAATTTTCTTTTCAAAGTTTAGCTTACACTTATAAAGTTGCAATGTAATAACTAATTTGAAAAAGAAATTTTATAATTAATAAAAAATAAATTTTACTTATACATTATTGAATTTCCTTAAAATTTGTTACTAATTCAATATCAATGTGTGTGTGTGTGTGTGTGTGTGTGTGTGTGTGTGTATCTTTTAAATCGATTCTAGTTTTGGTTCTTCGGTTCAAGACTATTTAGTATAGTTCTTGGTATGGATGATTACTAATCTCTAGAACTATACCAAAAAAAATTTTAGGATGGTTCAGTTCAGAGAAAGTCAAATGATCAATGAATATTTTCGGTCTTGATATTTTTGATTCTGAGTTTCGGTATGGTTCGGTATCTCCAAGTCCCATACTCAGCCCTAATTACAGTTCCTTATTCTTTGAGTCTTGTTTTTGCCCTGTAGCTTTCAATTCAACTTGAAGTAATACAACAATATTCATGCTTCATCTTCTTTTAATTATAATCCTTTATCGGTTAGTTATTTCTAATATCTTAATAATAGATTTCATTTTATATTATCATATAGATGGGATTACTTATTGGCTTCTTATTTAAAGGATGAATCATCACATAAATTCTATTAAGGCAACTAGACATTTACTCTTAATCTTTGAATAATTCTATTCCATCTCTTATTTGTTTTAATTTACCTGGAAAATTTATCATAATAAGTCTCATGTATCTTGTACTATTATTCTAGTCCAACTTCCTTTCAATTCCTCGTATTCTATAGTTTGACTTCCTCTTTTCTCTTCTTAAGGAAGGTTCATTTAATCTTAAATGAAGGTCTTCCTATTGAGCTCAATAAAGCATGTATATTCTTTTAAATTTTCAAGTTCTCTTTGTATTACATCCAATCAAACTTAATCACTCTATATGTCATGCACTTCAATTTTAATTCTAATTGACATTCATATTTATGCATTTCTCTCTCTTTTACTTGCTTCCCCTATTTGGTTATCAATTTATTACTTACCTTTCTTTTATTACTTACCTTTCTTTATAATTTCTTACTTATGTCTCGATAAGTATAATAGAGAATTACAATTTCACTTGATCAATGTGATCCCTTCGTAGATTCTAACATGGTTATCTGAATCTTTATTCCTATCATTCAAATATATGGCCCATTTATGATCTATGAAAATTTCTAAACTTAGATTATATTCCTTATTTCCCTTTCATACCTTATTGTTAGACAATTTTGGGCATCTCAATTACTATACTCATGTCATCTTTTCCATATCTATGTTCTTATTTTAACTAATTCTTTGTATTCTTACTCTATTACTTGAAGCCTTAGTTTGAACTATGGTTACCTTGAAATACTTCCTTCTTTTGCATTTGAGTATGTCATTCTCTACACAAAATTATTTTATTTTACTTTTAGGAATAATTTCTAGGGAACTAATACCGTTAACTTTGTCTTGTCACTGGTTGAGTGGCATTAAAGGGTACCTATCAGGGCGCCTATGAGCAGAACTATGCCACTATCCTTGTAAGCCTCTGAATAAAGAGCCATGCTTCATAAAAAAATTTATCAGAAGTTAGGTTCCTTATTAAAAAATTCTTAATATTTAACTTGCTTCAATATATCATAAAGTGTAAGAATTTGAGTGAGCTCATTCACCATTGGACATCTAGATTGCTACTATAGCATTATAGGAGGGGGCATCTATTTCCTTAACCATCTTGCTTCATCACCTTATCTCTTATCTAGCAGCTTTCTCTCATCTCTAAACGTCCATACCTAGTGGCAAATCTCATTTACTTTCCATTAAAAAGACATTGTCCTAATTAAGTAGATACCATTTATTTGTCATATTAGAGTCTAATATTTAAATTAATATTTCAAGTCATGATCTCACTGTAGTGAGATTTTTTCACTTCATAGTATTCCTTACTAAAATGATAATTATAGCTTTAAATGTAACATCCATATTTCTATACTTCACATTCTTATTAAGAATTACCATATCATATTACATATTTCTTTATGCACTTCATATCAAATTACTCATTCCTTAACAATTTCATATCCTTTTATTTAGGTCTAATTCATTTGGGACATGTATCATCCTCAATAAAATTCCATCAATACTATTCTCCCATACTCATATGTCTTTCACACTCTTAAAATTCTATATCACTCATAAACATTTACACTTCTTATTCTTACTCAACATTATAAACATCATTTTAACTAATTAATTATATTAGATCTTACAAATAATCCATTAGGACTAGTCCCAATTGCAATACCTTATTGGCTAATTTTCTTTTCTATATTTAAATATTCATCCTATTTGAACTAAACTTTTTCTATCATTCACTTGTCTTTATAACTTTTCTCTACTTACCTTTCTACAATCTTATCCTTATCAATAAAGTTCCTTTAATCAAATTATTTCATTCCTTATGTTACATTATCTTTAACCCTTATAATTTTTTTTACCCCATGATTTCTTATGTTTTCTACCTTAAAACTTAATCCATTTCACACTTACTTCATTTAGTTACTTCAAAGTTTACCATTTCTTATGGCATCTACTTTTAACTTATTCAATTCTATTTAATCATCAGTTCAATTTCATCATAAAATAATTCTCTTGAACAGGGTTGGTCCAATCAATTAGCTTCATAAACTCCTTTTATGTCATAACTTTTTGCTCATTTGGTTCTTTAAATTCTATACTTCATTATATTTGATATTTCCTTATACATTCTTTGCCTTATCATTCACTATTTTTACCTTTTCACATCTCATTTACTTTACTTGACTATATTCAAGTTGTTTTTCTAACTAACATATAATTCTCCAATTTTATATCTATCTTATTTTATAGGTATTCTTCCCATTCTGAACTCGTTCTCGATATAAGGTATTTTGTCCAAAATCAATCCATGTTTTTATACCAATTTATTCTTAGCTCATACTAGTCCTTTTTAAGTCAAATCTTTCTTACCTCCTTACTTTCTTTTTAAGGATTGTTCCTTATTATACCTTCACGTGGTTGATAATTCCATGCACCAATCTTTTGAAATGGTCTAGAACCAAATCACATTTCAATTTGGTCCATCACTGACCCCTTGGTTTTATCTCTTTAGTGTGTTCAAGAACTTCCCAAGAGGTCAGCCATCCTTAAATTTTTTTTTTTTTTTGTCCTGAGTCCAGCGCATTTAACTTTGGGGTTTCTTAAACCTCCCAATTACACATATATTTGCCTTTCTAAAAGGTCACATATAAACATATGCGATTGATCATTTCCCTCTTTAGGTATGAAATGATCTTCTTTAGATCACACTAGGTCAATATTCTACCTTTTTCTTTACTTGATACTTATATAAGTGAGTGAAAAATCCTTGGCCTTCTTGTTGTTCTAGTTTCTAAGGTAGCATCTAAGCTACAAATTTAATAATATTGCTCATCTAGTTCACCTTGTATACTTATATACATATATATATGTAAGGTGTAATTGATTTATTTCATTATCATACTAATCATTTCTAAACATCTTTTCTCTTTTTATACAGTAATCACATATATCATGTAACAATTCCATATAATTCATATATCAAATCATTGTCACATGTAAGCATTTCATATAGCACAATATTATATATACTCTTCTTTGACTAGATCAAAACTTAGTCAACTTCTCTTCCTAATCTTGGCAAATCAATTTAGAGTTATTTAACACATTTACGAGGCATTTATTCTATAGAGATAATTCATTAAGAGATTATAAATTCGAAAGATCAAAAGTTCCTTAAGTCATGAAAAACATTCTTGAAGTGCAGACGTTATACAATGTTCGCGACTGTGACCTGTTATCACAACTGCAATCCAAATGTCGAATCGCGACTAATTTAAAACATTGAATTGGACGTCCAAGACATAGTGTGTTTCACTACCTGGGTTGCAACAGTGACTTTGGGTGCGATAGGGAATCGTGACAGTGATAAAGGGATCTTAACTGCAACTCAGACAAAGCAAACTCTAGCTCTAACAGATAGTAAACATCATCTTCCTGCGCAGGTCAAATTTGAAAGGCTATAACTTTTAGCTATGGATGAGTTATAAGGCCTATAATATGTCAAATCAAAGCTCATTTAGATATCTATATTAATTTCAAAGTTTACTTGACACAGCCTACTTTTGGGCCTAAATTCAAACATTTGAAGCTGTTTCAGAGGCTTTAAAGTTTTTCATTCAACTTTTTATGCACTTTCATTCGTTGTTTTGTTTGGTTATATTTTAGGGCCTTATTTTAGCCTTTTCTAATATTAAGGTTTCACCATTAAGCATAGAAATATGTTTGTTATTGCTTTAAAGAGTAGTTCAAACATTAGTCATTGTTTGTTATTGCTTTAAAGAGTAGTTCAAACATTAGTCATTCCAACTTTCATACAATAGTCACATATTGTATAAATACAAAAGAACTACGTATCAATTATTTCCTAATTTAAATTCTTTACTACGTGTACATATGTAACATTTTCTATATCCAAGTCTAATCAAAATCTATCTATTGATAATCTAGTCTCATTAATTCCTAAAGCCCTTCTCATTATTATTATACAATTTGCCTTAGGATATCTTATATCCCAAGCATTGCACATACTCTAGTATATACAAAGGTAAATCCTAAGCATTGTACATACTCTAGTATATACAAAGGTAAACGTATTCACATCACTATTCATAGTATATGAACTTTTCATAAAATCACATTGAGCTTTTCTCTTAATAGCATTTAGCTAACAGTTGTCACGCACATACATCGAAAGCACAAAGAATGTAGTAAACCTTCATCCTTATTCTCATGTTATGTAAATATTTTTCAAAACATCAATTGCACTAAACCATATAAATAAATGATAGTTGAGCATAATAGGAAATTTATTCCTAATAAAACACATGTACATATTCATTTATACTCTTTTACACATATGTAATCATTTTCTTGTATACACGTTTTACCCTTTTCATCCCATTTCCATAGCATATAGTCTAGTCACACATATCATTCATATCTCATTATTATTTCTTTGTCCATAGTCATTACACACATATCAGACATCAAACTAAAAGAGTTAAATCTTTATGATAGTGCAAATCTAGACTTAATATAAACTTCAAATGACAAGAAGGAATTCCTATGCTCTATGGCTTAACTTATAACCTATGATAGTTATAAAGTCTAGAGTGGACTTAAACCTTTGCTCTGATACAAACTTTGTTATGACCTATTTATTAAGCCACGACAGTCATAGGGCATAGGAAGACATAAAATCATCTAAACTCGTATAACCTTATTTAACTTATAATTCTTTACCATTTACCGTGTTGAACTTTATCCCAAGATCAAAACCTAATTACCTTTCCTTATTCCCTGTTACCAATTTATCATTTTTCATATTACCAAATAGTTACTAATATATGTACTCAACTCATAAAATTTTCAAATTTGTATTTCATGTCATTATCCAAATGTTCATTTCTTAATACACTATTATAATAGTAATTACAACACAATTTACAATACATATAAATCTAATAAAATTTTAGTACTAAACCTTTGGTAACCATTGAGCTCTAAAATAATGGTTTTCATAGTCATATAATCAAGATTCACAACACTTGAAATTAGCAAAGTAACCTCTAAGTGGAAGAATAGGGCTTGAAATTTATCATGCTGACTCATCAATCTTACTTGAAAATGATGAAGACGCTATACCTTTGCTTGAGTTGGGTGGAGGGTTTTGCTAAACTAAAGTTCCATTTTATCAGAACCAAATAATTGGATTGATTGATGGATTAATTAATTAATGATGGATGGATTATTTAATTAAAAGGATTAATTAATTAATTAATTAGGAAAATGAGTAGATTAAAATGATTAGTTAATTGGACAAATTGATTTGAAAAAGTGATTAATTAATTAATTAATTAGTTGAGTGATTAATTTAAAAAAAAAGATTTAGTTAATTAAAAGGATTAATTAATTTATATTAGGGTGGGGTGATTAATTAATTAATTTAAGGAGTAATTGCTAATTGGAAGGAGAATAAAAGAGAAATTTGATAGATAGCTATAAATACCAAGGGTAAAGAGAAAATGAAGAAATTGTGGAATATATATAAGAAAAATGTGGGTCAGGGCATTTTGGGGAAGAAAATGTGAAATAACTAAAAGGGTAGGCTGAAAAAGAGCTGAAAATATTGAAAAACATGCTGCGACAACTCGTACAAGGCTGTGGCAACTACAAGGCTTTTTGCAGTAACTGCAAGTCCCCTTGTGACAATTAAATAGACTTCCATAAGGACTCCTACGACAGCCACAAGGGTGGCTGCTGTTACCATAGGCTCCTCAGGCTATCGTGCTGCGTCTTTTGGCCTGTTTTCACCCATTTCTCATTCGATTTGGACAATTCTAGTTGTGTTGTGCTCGTTATCCAATCCTGGATGATATGAAAGTAGTTCAGAGGTCAAAGGGATAGATTTTGGTTCTCGAAACTCCGTTTCCCTATTTTGATTTTGGCAATTTCGGCAATTTCAGTTTTTGGAGGTCTGTTTACCAAATCTAAGCGCTGCTAAGGTTTAAATGCAAACTGGAAGGTATAAAATTGAGGGTTGACAATATCTGTATTTAATTTTAGTTTTTTTATTTAAGCTTTTCTCTCTCCTTAAGTTTTGAAAACTCTTTCTCTATATAATACTGCTAGTGATTTTCTACCTAAATATTTTTCTCCTCTTTTTTTTTTATTTTTTATTATTATTATCAATCAAAACCCTCTGCATGAACTTCTTCGAAGATTTCTTACACAATGGCTATGATCCAATTCTCAATTTCTCTTACCAATGCCGTTCGCTCTTCCAACCCATCCAATCATAGCCTTCATAGCTAAAAACCACTCATTTTTTAAGCTTTTTCTTTAATTCAAGCTCAAATAGCTGCAACACCAATTGCTTTTTAGTATCTTCTAAGGTTTCTAGGAGGATAAAAAATAAGTTGGGTTATGGGTGTCTATCAGACTTGAGAGGAAGGGATTTAGGTGGTTTATGGAGGCAATGACCATTTATGGAGGGGAGGAGGGATCAAGGAGAGAGAATAACAACGGTGCTAGTGGTGCTCTTGAGTTTAGGTTGCTATTAGATATAATTATTATTATTCTTCTCCATTTTCTCTCTTTTTTTTTAAAGTTAAATTTTCATTTCTCCATTCTATGAAATCTGGTGAATCTGAATTTGATGTTGATTTTCACACTTTCTTGTATGAAATTTTTTTAGTTAAATTTTTTAGTTAAATCTAAATATGATTTTTTTAGTTAAATCTGAATCTGAATCTAAATTTTTTTAGTTAAATATTCATGCCTTCTCATATAAATCTGATGTTGATTTTTTTCCTTTCTTCGTTTTATTTTTCTCTCTACTTTCTTGCTTAATTTTTATGCTACATTAAAAGAATTTTGAATTGTAATTTTATACCTACATGCTTATTGAAGACACAGAAGGATGCTCAAATGCTCTTTCTCTCTCTTCCTGATAGCACCACAAAGATGATGATGAAGATAGGAGCAATACAGTAATTGCATTAAGCATTTTTTTCTCATCATTTAATTGATTTAGGTAGGGCAATACAGTAATTGCATATACTTCTGGCGAGAAATAAACTTTATGGTCAAAATAATTGTCCATATCAGCAAAGAAGCCTAATAAAAATTATATTTTTATCCACATCAGCATACTTGCAACGCACATACCACCAATACAGATAATTAGATGGCATATCCTTCCAATTTATCAAGTTTAAGTATTAAATTAATTATTTCAAAAGAGGCAGAATGACCGAGGGTACCAAATATAAGAGGAGAAATATGCACTAAGCCAATTGAAATCTTTTAAAATCATACCAAAATGGGCTCATTTATTTTTTCCTTTAAAGTCATTTCTTGCAAGAATTTGAGAGAACTGAATTCTATCAATATTCTTCATTCCAAACAAGAGAAATACTTCTAAAAAAAAAAATTTCATTTGGATTGAATTCTTGCAAATTTTAACTTACCATACAAGGGGTTCGAGACTTTGATAATGGTTTAGCATTTTGTAAGTGATCTTCAAATGAAATCATGATAAGGGTTCGAAAAATTTTTAACGGCTAATTTGCATTAGTAACATGTTTATTTTAAGAGTAATGCTATTACCTGCTGCAGCAATTTACTATGTTAACTAATGAAAATATTAATCTGAACTGAATATTTATGAATTTTCTGATCAGCAAAGAGTAAGGCTTCCGCTTATGGCAGTTGCTTTCCCTTTAGAAATGCACTAAATAACACGAGAGATCTTTCTGGCTGTGAAAATGGAGCTTCATGAGATGCACCTCTAATAGTGGCAAAAGACAAGATATCTCCATATATTTGCGTCCACCCAGCAACCTGAAGAAAAATGATTGTTAGTCTTGGCTTTCATATTTTTCTAATATATATATTTTGTAGTGATGATATTTAACTAAACCTGTTTTCCCTCGAACCAGGTTCTATATGGAACAGTTGTGTTGAGTCCCAACTCCTTTGCCAATCCATTCACTAGTGTTCTTGTTCCAGTCAACGGAATGACAGAATCTTGGTCTCCACTGCAGAAAGTTCAATTAAAATGTTACATTATACCATTATTAGGATATTTGATAACATTATAATGTATCTATGCCAGTAAGTTACCTGTAAACTAGAACTTGAATACCAGACTTGATAAGCTTGCCAAGAACAGGAACTGTGGGTATTTCTAGATTTTGCATATTGTATTTCAGCACACTGTTATCAATAAAAGGCAAATTGGTCAAGGCAAAATTAATGGTATAGAAATAAAATTTAACTTCACTTTTCTTCAACAGTGACGGTTGCAAAAGGAAGGAATTGAACTCTTGACTATTTGCACCACAGGTATAATAGTATCCCATAGAGCAACTAAATAAATGTTAATTTGGTATGGCAATAATCAACATAGACCAACAGATGGAATCTGAACATTTGTTGATATTAGTATCAGTAAGATCAGATAATTACTCGCTGCATACAGTCCATCCATCAACTCCAAGAAGCCTAGCATGGAGAGCTTCTTGTACATCTTTTCTGTTTAAGTACTTCAATGTTTTATCTTCTACACAGACATCAATTTGCCCTGCATATTCCTATTCAATACAGAGCATAATGGCCTCAATCAAACACCTTTCCGCTACATTTTTTGGGATTTAATAAGAGTTGGGATTTTTGGTGTTGGGGGGGTTGGGGGGAGGGGGGCTGGAGGTGGGGCGGTGGGTGTGTGCGTGTGTGGAGGGGGAGATAAAGGCAAATAGTAGCAGAACATACCATTCGATTCAACACGTGGGATTGTGATTGGATTGTTAATAAGCAAACATCAAGTGTAATGTCATAAGTGTCAACAAATTTACTAACTTCTCTTGAGACTTGGGCATTCACTTTAGAGCAAGCAGGGGAAAGAAAGCCACTAATTTGGTATTCTCTCCTGATTTGAGAATAGTTACAAATAGTAGTAAAAAGCTCATAGGTTGCATCTGATATTAACCCATGAGACCAAAAATACTCAGCTCGTGAGTTGAAGTCTGTATCAAATTCTAAAAGTGGGTTTCCTATCTGCAGCCATCAAAGTTAAAAAAATGTTATTAAAATGTTATTGCTAACACTTTGGATAAGCACATGGATAAGAAAATTGATTTAGAAAGCATAAGCAGATGGTAAGAACTAAGAACAAGACATGTTAACCATTATATCAAGACTTTTGCTAATGACAATATTTTCTCTCTTTCGGTAGATTCAAAATTCTTAAGGGGAAGGAGAAATGCAAGAATTTTAATCCTAACTATGTGCTATGAGACAGGAATTTGACTACTAATCCAATGGCCAAATAAAACTGAGCTTATGCTTTTTTTTTTTTTTTTGGTAAATTTGGCTTTAACTGGAACTTAGACTCGAGACCTCACAGCCCTAGAAACAACTCCAATATCACTAAACTCTAATTTGTAACTCATGCTTTCTGAATTAAGATCCCACAGAAAAAAGTTCTTGTTACTTACTGCTACCCCTTTCAGGTTGATTTTTGTATTGGACTGGACAATGAGCTGTGCAAGCTGTGGGGCATAGTGACCTAATAAGAAATATAAGTTCATTCAGTACTGTGTCTCATTTTTGAATCCTTTTTACAGATCAAATTGCAATAAATTCTTTAACCTGTTAAGTACAATAGTAAACAAATAAACAACTAGAAGAGTTCCTACCTGCATAGCTCTCCCCTGTGATGAAAAAATCTCTGCCTTTATATTCAGGAAATTTGGTAAACCAGCGTTCAAGAAATGCAAGATTATCTCGGGCTTTCAAAAAAAAAAAGGCTCTTATTTCAAAATCAAATTTTTAAAAAATACAAGCAAAAGTAGAACTAAAACAATTCCAATTGTATGTGAATTGGGATATGTGAAAAATGTAATCAAAATTGTGAATTTAAATGGATTTCTTGATGTAATGATTAATTACAAATAGAAACCTGTAATTTCATCATTCACAGAATAGTAGAATGATTCATTAGCAGAGTAGGAGAAGCCAACTCCTGCAGGTGATTCCACGTATAGCATATTTGCTTCTGTAAGAAGAGAAAATATAAAAAAGAAATACAAAAATTAAAAAATTAAGCTTCAATTATGAGCTAGAAGACAGAAAAAGAAAGAAGCATTAACTTTCATGGTTACCTTTATTCCAGCTAAAATCATTTTTGAGCAATATGTCTCCACTTGGTTTAAAAGGTCCATGCTCACAGAAAGCTCCTGCTCCAATAGAAGAACAACCGGGCCCTAAAACAAAACCCTAGAGCATTAAAACCATTTATAATTGGGTTTTTGATAAAGATGAAGATGAAGAGGGAATTTTGTATATTACCTCCATTTAGCCAGAGAACAAGAGGCTTTGAATCTGGGTTTGTCTCTGCTTCAACAAAGTAGTAGAAAAGTGCTCTGTTCTGCTTTTCATCAATGGTTATGTATCCTGCATATTGCTTGAAATTTACCTTTGGTTGGCCAGGCAAAGTGACAATTTCCTCCGTTTCTGACGTTGAGACTGATTTTGCTACTAAAAAAAACATGAATGCGCAAAATGTTGCAATGATAATCCATTGCTCTGGCTGCATTGAAAAGAGACAGAGAGTTGGTGAGGAAAGAGAGTGCGAATAACAGAGAAAGAAGTTGCTTGAAATGTGTCTCCTTAAGCAAATAATGTAAGTTTATTCTTATATTTTGAAAGCAAATTTACTTATTTATTTATTAAAAAAATTATTGTATGAAGAAGAGATTTTTTTTTTTTTTTTTTTGAGAGAAAGAAGAGAAATTATTTATATTCACTTTTTATTGTATGGAAAAGAGAATTTCAAAATTATAGACAAGTGTACTTACAATGCTTTTTTAGATGGAAATAATGTATTTATAATGTCCACCAGGGTTTGAGTGGTCAAATCACAAGTCTTATAATATATGGTCTCTCTTTATTTAATTTAGGGAATTAATTTTTCCTTGTACCTTAATTAAATCAGGAGATTGATTTAGGAACAAATACATGCACCAAAACAAAAAAATTATTATAATAATTGCTAATATTACCTTAGCACTAAAAAAAATAGGAATAGTAAAGTTTATTCAAGTTAATTATGATCCAAGTTTAGCATTGTGTTTGAAAAAATACTTTTCAATAAAAATTTTTATATTTTTTTAAAAATTATTTTTAAGTAAAAACAGATAAATTGATATTTTTTCTAAAAATATATTTAAAAAAACAGTTTATAAAAAATAATAAAAATCAATCAATAAAATAAAAATATTTTAAAAATATTTTTTTAACTTCTACTAGCAATTTCAAACACACTCTTTATACATTATTAGGTTAAAAATTGGTGTTTAAGTTTAAATTTTTGTAAAAAAGTAAATTTACCTTGACAAAATAACTTAATTGTCTGCTCATAAAAATAAAATTTGAAGTAATTAATAATAAAAAGTAAGAATAAATCTACATCTTGTATTATTGACTAATGAATGATGGGGTTAGCTAGTGGGGAAACAGTGAAGAAAAAGTATTGAGATATATATATATATATATAGAGAGAGAGAGAGAGAGAGAGAGAGAATGTGATTCCAGTTCATGAATGCACAAACAGTCATAAAAGGGTGGGAAGACAAAAGTGACCATATTATTTTGTTGGCGTCTTCTTTAGAAAAAATCTCTCCCCTGCTCGATCACATGCGCTTTCTATGGTAAATGTTTCAATAAGCATTACAAGAGCATTTTAATTTATAAATACTAGTGACGTAATTGAAACGGGAAAACTACATGATTTGAGCAAGTTTGATAAATAAATTTGATAGGATTAGGAGTGTGCATCAATATGGAAGAATATATATAGGATTTTTTTAAAAACATATATAGGGTTTTTTCTCTTGTCGGATACCGAACCTTGAGGTCACATATTATCCAAAATAAGCAGTGTTAGGCATTGGACCTAAACTCGAAAGGTATTGGTGATGCTCATTTTGTATACTTAACTTGGATAACTCAGGATTAAGCTCATAAGAGATTCACCCTCAGAGATTCAGGAAAGACTCTTTGATAACCAATAACAAACACATGAGTAGGCTAATAATTAGACATTAATGGAGGGAGTTACATATATTATAATAATTAGTCATTAAATGTAGCTGTTACAAGACAAGCTCATTAGATGCATATTTGCATCGCCATCATTAAAAGGGTAGCTCATCATTTGTATAGGATAAGTAAATTCTCTTTTCAAATTCTAAATACTCCATTATTCTCTCAACTTTCTGTCTAGCTTAAGCATTGAAGGTGTTGCTAGACAACAAGTCCAGTATCTAGTGGTGTGTATTTTGTTCTTACCAGGATTTAACTAGTGCTAGGACTCATCCAGAGTATCACTAATTTGGAATCATCATTTGGTGCCGCTTGTGGGCAAGTCTTTTCTTTTTGTTGATTTTTAAAGACAATGACTACTATTGGAGATACTTCGGCTCTTGATCCAACCATCTCAATAGAAACCGCTATTAACACACCCCTTCTAATATGTGATCCTCCCATAATTCAAACCCCCAATTCAATCTAAACTTCTCAAGGATATTCATCACTGGCACAGCTCACAAGGCTAATACACTTTCTAAATTTGGAGATAGGTGGAGGATCAACTTCTATCACACCCATCAGAGTTTTTGCTGTTGAGCCATTATCCTTATCCCCAGCCTTGGAGACTGATGTCAATCTTATCACTAATTTCAGACCTAATTATAACATGTCATTATAGAAACTATCATGACCCAATTTCTAGGTTGTGATAGTCCTAGATCTTAAAGGTTACCTAAACCCGTAGAACCCCCATCGAACTTATCATTATTTAGCATTTACCATATTATATTTTATCCCAAGATCAAAACCCAATTACTCTTTATCGTTTTCCATCATTATTTTATATATTTACTTATAGCCAATACACATTAATGCTATTTCATATCCATTGCTTAAATTTTCCTACTTCATATATTTATAAATACCATCCATACATCACTCACTTATTGTGAGGCCTCGCCCGAGCACTGGTCCGATCTGCCGAGGGATCGAAATGCTCTTCAGGAGAAACTCCACGATTGGAACTCGTTGTGAGTTCGGAAAATTGATTTTTGTAATGTGACAGTTGTAAAGTGAGTCGCCACTTTAATTTATTTATTTTAATTGGGAAAATTAAAGAAAACCCAACATGATTGACTCCAAAAATAATTTGATTTTATCCCAATGAAAAAGTGCACCAATCTGCGAGTGACCAAGGAGGGCTCAGGGATCAGGTTTTGGTAGTTACACAGTTAAGAAAATGTATTTTCTTTAGTTTGGCTAAAAATACAAAATAACTCTTGAAAAATGAATTTTTGTGTATGCATGAACGAGAATATAATGATGAATGAACAGATATATAATATGATGGAATGACAATAATAAATAAATAGGCAAAATAAATCCTACTTAATTATTACAATATCAAAATAAATGAAATAAAGGGGATCTTTCCTCCAGCCCTTATGGGTACTAGGAAAAGTACACATTCCCCAAAATAAACTGAAAATAATCACAAGCAAAAGATTAATATGAATAAATCAAAATGAAAGGAAAACAATATTGATAAAAGATTTTGGAGTTGATGCCCTTCAGAATGGCAGCCTGCGTATCCTATCGAATAGGAATCAAACCCCACACAGTTCTCTCTTCTTGCGAAGGAGGGGTTTTAAAAATGTGTTGGTTTGCTTATTAACTTAATTCTGATTCTTAAATTAATAAGTTTTTAGATCTTTTCAGTTTTAGACCTAAAGAAAATCCTAGATCTGAATTTAGAATTAAAATAGGAAAGGGATTATACCTTGGTTTTTTTCAGCTTTCGAACGAATGGAACTAGTTTGACTCTGGATCTCAACTCCACCTTGAATTCAAAGGAAACTTGGAATCTAGATCTAGAAGCAGTAAATGTTTGAGTATAAGAACAAAAATATGCTTTGAAATATGCCTCAAATGCCTTGAAAACTCTTGAATTGCTTTAGAATGCCTTGGAAGTCATGCCAAATGAGGCTGAAGGAAGCTCCTATTTATAGAGCTGCCAGAGGAGGTGCCGGCGGTATGGATGGCGGCGTCGGCGCGGCGCCGGTGGCAGGGGCGGCATGGCCGACGCACCGGCCCGCCAGACTTGGCGGTATGCCTTTGATGCCGCACCAGCGGCACGGCCATATTCCGGCGGCACGGAAATTGTGCCTCCCAACACCACTTGCACGGCGTAATCCATTTCTGTCTGTTTTGGGCCGTTTCGACTCCGATTCAAGCCCTATTTGATTCTGTGGATTCATAACTGTAAAATGGTCCACTGGAGGTGCATTTTTTAGGATTCACAGCTGCCCCTCTTATCTGATTTGGCTAGACAGAGGCCGAATATGAGAAGTGTGAACTAGAGGGCTTAGGATGCCATTATGAGAATTCTGAATGTCCCTTTCAGTATTGGGATTTATGGAGGAGCTTCATGTATGATTTCTGGCTATTCTGATTTGGTTTGGACTATTTTCCAATTTCTAGGCTATTTTTGAATTTTCAGTTTTTCTGCAATTTCAGGAGATTTTGAACTCCGATCGAGACCCCGTCTATTTCAAGAGATGGATAAAAATCCCATGGATTCATTGCCTCAGATGGCACTGAATTTTGATTTAAAATGGGCTTGTTATAGCAAAACCACGTGAATTGGACCTGCGAATCAAAAAAGTGAAAAAGATGTTATGATGGGGGGCCCACCTCCACTTCTATATAAAGCTTAATTTCCTTCACTTTTTCTCATAACTTCATTTTCTCTCTCTCTCTAGCTTCTTTTCTTCTCTCAAATTTTATTCTCTCTCTTTAGCTTTCTCCTTATGGATATCTTCAATCAGCCAACAACGGGTGCCGAAAATTCAGAGATACTGCTAAAGGAGCCGGAGCAGCACATCAGCTTCACTGGAACTCTTCAGGTATGCTTTCCTTTTCCTGCACAGTCAGTAAGAATTCTGATAATAATATATATAATTTTTTTTTACAAAAATTACAGAGGACAAATTTAAGGCCCCGGGGTAGCCGTAGCGTTATGGAGCTGGTCCGCATTTACTTGACTAGTCAAGAGGCTGTCCGTCTGCATCTTGAGCCATCTGGACTGCTCGAGTGGCTGGAGCTAGATGTCAAGCAGCCAGTTAATACCATTATACTCAAAGCATTAGTGGAGCATTAGTGGGATACTACAAACACATTCCACCTTGGCTGTGGTGAGATGACAATCACTCCCTTCGAGTGGAGCATGCTTACTGGTATGCATCTCAAATCTCGTCCTCTCGAGTTTTATTCTTTATGGATCGAGCGCTCTTCTATAGAGATGACCACTCTGATTGGGGTTGATCCCCCTCGTGGGAGCCTGAATGTCCCACGTTCTTGGCTTCATCAGACTTTGATGACTATGGGTCAGGCTCCTAGTCAGTATAGTGTCAATCAGGGTGCTAGACTTTGTGCCTTGATTATCTTAAGCTATACTTTTCTGCATAACAACAAGGACTGCATAAATCTGAATATCCTGCGATCCTTGGAGAATCTGGATGAGATTGGGGAGTTCAATTGGGGAGGTGCTGACCTTTGTGCTATGTATCATGAGTTGTGCTGCATCTCCCGTGGCACGCTTTGCGGTCATGGTGGTACCTCCATTGTGCTTTAGGTGAGTATTACACTCTGGTATTTTGTTGTTTGATCTCTGCCTAGTGACTGACAAAATTTTATTCCCTGCAGTACTGGGTTTATGAGCATTTTTCGATGCTGGCTCCATCACTGACAGAGCCTAATGCTATTGATCCCCCTTACGGACGCATTTGAAGGGTGTCCAATAGGCCTGACTTCATGACGAGGCAATTTGATCAGTGCAGACAGTTCTCTGCTATTGTGACTGCAGACCATATTTCTCCATTGATCTTAACTTGAATCTTACTGTTTTATCTTCTACTGCTGTATATTGCAATCTATTTGCAAGTGAGATGGTCACCATTTATCAGGTTCATGGAGTGGATCCCTGACCGGATCAGGCCTAGCATGGCCTTGGCCTCTTGCCGATTCTTACTCCGCTGTGAGTCCCTGAGGATGTTCTATTTGGGAGAGAGGGTAAGGGCATAGGTTACAGGAGAGAGAGTTGTGCCACTGCCCCCTCCGACAGATATGAGATTTAGGCTGGCTATCTTGGGAGAGGATGAGTGGGTTGCTAGAGTTTCCTATCTGGATTTTCTGTTGCCAAACACAGATTATGATGAGTTCTGTGAGACATCCCCAATGCGGGGGACACCTCCCTTGGACAAATTGCGAGGACCGTCACATAGGAGATCTAGTTCAGCATCTTTCCGAGGTCCTCCCTCCAGAGTCGAGAGCTTTTCACGGGCTGGCGGTATTGTTCTGGTGGGCAGCATGGGTCCAAGGGTTGGACCTTCAGGTGTTATGGCTAGCCATTCAGGTTTTGCAGTTGATCCTTCTGGGGTTGGCCCTTTTGGGGCTAGCAGCTCTGCCCCAGCTCCAGCTCCAGATGTTTTAGTGGGAGGTCCGATTGATTCAGTTCCCTTGCCTACTAGTCTTATCCACTTGCCAGCTTATCTGGATTATTTCTCTGGTGACGACCGATTACGTCGTTACCATCTTCCCAATGAGCGTCTAGCCTTTTTTCCTACTATCCCTGAGACTGTGACAGAGGTAATGACTTTGCTCAACTGGAACTTTTAACCTTTTGACAGTTTTGCCTTGTATTGATTGATATGTCTTTCTTCCTCAGGTTCCCATGGATTTTGTTATCTATCACTACGACCTCTTAGGCCGATATGCATTTGCTTTGACCTCCTTTCTACATGAGAGGGATTTGTTGGAGGATAGTCATGAACAGGATGTGCCCAGGCGAGGACGCCGCAGACCCAGGCGTGGTTGTTAGAGACCTATTTTGTCAGTTTTTGCTTTTTCATGTATACATGTACTGAGGGTGATGGATGTATGCATGATATTTTGAATGTATGCACTTTTATTCTTTTGTGACATTTTGGAAATGTATGACATGTTATGACTTTATGACATAGATGCATGATATGAATGCGAATTTTTGGCTGAAATAAGAACTCCATTACGCTATACCTTACGCTTTTCTCTCGTTTTCTACTTGATTTTGAGAAAAATGAACTATTTTAAACCCGAAATCATGTAAAAACTTGTTTTGAGAGAAGGAGGCATAAGGAGGCAGGGGATGGTTTGGGGCGGCACAGTAGGCATGCTGCCGGTATAGGCGGCACGGCTGTCGTGCCGCCACCTCAGGCGGCACGTCTGTTGTGCCGCCTCTGTAGCGGCACGACCGGCGTGCCGCCGTACAGGGCAGCATGCTTACTGTGCTGCCAGCAGTAGTTAATGCAGGTCAGAATCTGTCTATTTAAATAGCTTTTTCTGCCCATTGTCAGTCCGTACTCTCGATTTCTATGCCTCAAAAAGTCATTTTCAATTATTTTTTTGCTCTCCAACAAAATTTCATTTTTTTTTCTCACAATGGAGCCTTATTTCAGCCATGTGATGTTCTTATGGTGCAAAAACCTCACAAAAGTGGAGAGTATTAATTTAGGAAAGTATAGGGTAAGCGCTATGCCCACCCTAAGAGGAATAAAGGTGGATTGGGAATTTTTGCGCGCCTACTTGCGCTTTTAGGATCCAACTACCCATGTTTTCAGGTTTGGGGCATCTATAGAAGAGATGTGTCCTACATTTGAGGAATTTTCTGTGCTGCTTGGATATGATCCGGAGGCTATGCTGGCTACTCCTGTAGAAAATGTAGGATATTTCAACTCCTTCAAAGGACTTTTTGATTTGAGCACTGAGGTTGCTAGTCCCATGGTGGTGGATGACTGGGTAGATTTGAATGCTGTGATAGTAGAATTCCATGACCCTAAAGATTTTGAGGATGATGGGTGGTTCCATTTGAGGATGCGGGCTTTATCCTTCTGTCTGACTGCCGGATACATCTTTATAAGCCCTATTGGCTGGGGCGATGCTAAAGTTACTGAGTTGATTCCACAAATGGAAGAAGGGAGATCTATTGCAGCCATAGTGTTGGCTGAGACCATTATGAGTTTGGACAGATCTTGCACTTCCGGTGGGCTGTGGTCAATTAGCCCTATTATTCTTCAGGTTAGTTGAATTCTGACTCCTATATTTCAGTTCAACTACTTTCTGTGTTTATACTTATCTCTTCTGCACTTTTTAGATTTGGCTGATAGATCATCTCCGAATAGTTGGACCTCCTACCAAGGTGGATTATTCTGCTTCTTGGTATAGAACTCGGACCATTGTGATAAAATAGAATTCTGAGAAAGAATGGACAAAATGGTTGATGGAGCTGGACTCTGATGATCTATTGTGGAGATGTGAATGGTACAAAATCAGAAGATTCATGACCATGAGTTTTGGCTACAAAATGGTTTATCTGCTGGGGTTGAGGATGGTGACCTTTTACCAGGCTACTAGGGTTATGCGTCAAATGGGACATAGTCAGGGCATGCCCCCAGATGGCGCTCTGTTCGAGTCTGTTTTAATTACCGAGACTGTTGCCTGAGTTGTAAGAAATGGATGGGTAAGGGGTTTTCATGTTGTCCGCCTTGCTGACCAAAGCGGTAAATCCACGCAGTATATTGATTGGTGGATAGCCAACTCCTGGAAATCAAGAAGGCTAAAAGAGCTACTATTCTTGAGGAGATAGAAGAAGAGACATGATTATTGTTTTAGTTTGGGATAAAATTTTTGACCATGTCTATATTTTCTTTCAAATGTTCCAAAGTTTGAATGAGATAAAATAAGACATCATTATTTCATTTTTTATCTCTTTTGTTGCTCTGATTTTTGCCTAAGCCGCCCTTTCGGGTTTTCAACTTAGCGAGCTTTTTTCATTTCATTTTTCAGTGACACAATTAAGAGATGAATGATTGTGAAAAATGAAAATGCTATTAATGAGTTGGACCGAACCCGCATGGGTTGCCTACGTATCTCCTTACAATGATTTATGATTTTTTATTCCTTTTTCCTCTTTATGGAGAATCAGGTCCACGTAGTTCTGACATTGAGGAAAAGAATGTGAATGCTGATCATGGTTTTACAATGTTTGCAAATGCTATGCAAGAGTTACAAGGATGCTTTATGCAAAGTATCTCTTGAGTTGATCCAGGTTGCATAGGCTAGCAAATTCTATGCCATCCAAGTCTGTCAAGATTGCAGCTCCTCCGGATAAGATCTTCTTGATCATAAATGGACCACTCCAGTTTGGTATGAATTTTCCTCTTGGATCATGAACAGGTGCCCTTATTTCTTTCAAAATAAGGTGACCCTCTTACAATCCTCTGTCCCTGACTCTCTTATCGAAATGTCGAGCCAGTTTCTGTTGATAACCTTGCATATGATATAAGGCATCCATTCTCTTTTCGTCGATGGCTAGAAGTTGGTTATGGTAACCTTTTGCCCATTCCACTTCGTCCAATTGGCTCTCCCTTAGAATGTGAGCTGACCTGATTTCTACCTCGATTGGTAGGACGACTTCCATCCCATACACCAACGAGTAAGGTATAGCTCCGGTTAGAGTACGTACTGTTGTTCTGTATCCCCATAAGGCATATGGCAAATGTAGGTGCCAGTTCTTATGGTTGTCAGCCATCTTTTGCAGTATACTTTTCAGAGTCTTGTTTGTGGCTTCAACTGCATCGTTTGTCTGAGGTCTGTATAAAGAAGACTTGTGGTGTTGAATTTTCTCCTTCTATAATAGCAGAGCAACCTCCTTCTGAAAGTGAGATCCATTATCAGTAATGATCTCAAAAGGGACTCCGTACCTACAAAGGATATTGGTATGAATAAATTGGGCTACTCGTTTGGAGTCCAATACCTGGTAAGGTGCAGCTTCAACCCATTTAGAGAAATAGTCAATAGCCACCAGAATGAACTCATGTTTGCTGGAAGACTTCGGACTTATCTTGCCGATGACGTCTAGGCCCTAAGTTGCAAATGGCCAAGGCGTGATGATAGGAGATAGAGGTATAGGAGGTTTCTTCTAAAGTTTTGCGTAGATCTGGCACTTATAGCACCTCTGAACATATCTTGCACAATCTTGATTCATGGTAAGCCATAAGTAACCCTGATTCATGATCTTGCGGGCTAGAGCAATTTTGTTCATGTGTGGACCTTCGCTGCCACCATGCATCTGTTCCATGATCTGTTGGGCTTTTGCTTTAGTGACACATCTCAAATGGATGTTATCCTAAGTCCGCTTATAGAGTATTTCCTCATTTAGAATGAAACTCTTAGACAACTGTCTTAAAGTCCTCTTTTCTGTCTTAGAGGCTCCTTTAGGATAAAGTCCATTCTTGATGTAGTTGAAGATATCCCAAAACCATGGTTTGCTATCAGCCGCTTGGACATTCAGACAATGAGCTACATAGCCTGACTCATGCCTAACTTCAATTGTAACTGGTCTGATTATGAACCCGTCGCTTATATCAAGCATAGAGGCGAGCGTTGCCAAAGCATCAGCAAATCTGTTCTTCGTCCTTGGAAGATAATGGAAAGACAGTTCATGGAAACTAGCTGCTAGTTCATTTAGGCGTTTATGGTAAGGAACCAAACGCTCTTCTTTAATCTTCCACTTTCCCAAGGCTTGGGAGACTATCATATTCGAATCCCTATAAATCTCAAGGCATTTGATTCTGAGCTTTATTGCTGCCTCAAGACCACAGATGCATGCCTCATATTCTGCTTCATTATTCGTTACCTTGAAGTTTAGTTTGATGGCAATGGGTAAGTTTTCCCCACTTGGTGTAATGAATACAATATCGGCACCATATCCTTTGTTGTTAGATGCCCCATCAAAGTAGAGCTTCCATACTTCAGCTTCAATTGTCAGGATGTCTTCATTAGGAAATTCAGGTTCAACCCAATGATCATCTATTGGAGCTGTAGCTAATTGATCAGCCACTATGCTACCCTTTACTGCTTTTCGCTGCACATATTTCAGATCATATGCAGCTAATATAGCCATCCACCTTGCCATCTTACTATCAAGAATTGGCTTCTCCATAAGGAATTTCAAAGGGCTCTTATTGGCAAGAACATGAGTTGTGAAGGAACAAAGGTAGTGTTGCAGCTTGTGGTAGACCCATACTAAAGCAAGGCACAACTTTTCTGTAAAACTATACTTGAGCTCATGAGATAGCATCCTCTTGCTTAGGTAGTAGATTGCATTCTCCTTGCTGGAGTCTGGAGCATTTTGGGCAAGCATTGCCCCCATTGCTTCATCGGTTACTGATAGATAAAGCAACAAGGGCTTTCCAAACCTTAGCGGCTGTAGCACTGGTGGGTTCAGTAAGTACTACTTGATCTAGTGAAAAGCTCTTTGATAGTCATCATTCCATTGCTTAGAGGCTCCTTTTCTGAGTATTTTGAAGATAGGACCACATACATCAGCCAACTGATTGATGAATTGACTAATGTATTGCAGTCATCCAAGGAAAACTCTGATCTCCTTTTCTGTTTTTGGAGGTGGCATCTCCAGAATTGCCTTCGACTTAGCAGGGTCTACTTCTATACCCTTCTTGCTGACCATATGACCTAGGAACACTCCATATGAGGCTCCAAAGACACATTTGGTGGGATTGAGTTTGAGATTGTATTGGCAAAGTCTAAGGAAGAATCGCCTTAATGCCTCTGAATGGTTTTCAACAGTGGTGCCTTTGATTACCATGTCATCCACATAAACTTCAATTTCTTTATGCATCATGTCATGGAAAATGGTAGTTGCCATCCTCTGGTAGGTTGCTCCAGCATTTTTAAGCCCAAATGGCATGACCCGGTAGCAATAGGTGCCCCATTCAGTAATGAATGCTGTCTTCTCTTTGTCAGGAGGATGAACCATTATCTGATTATACCCCGCAGCCAGATCAGTTAAGGAAACCAATTCAGATCCTGCCATGCGGTCTACTAACAAATCAACGTGAGGTAAGGGAAAATCATCCTTGGGACAGGCTTTATTCAGATCCCTGTAATCCACACACATTCTGACTTTGCCATCTTTCTTGGGAACTGGCATAATGTTAGCCAGCCAGGATGGATAACTGATGGGCTCAATGAAATTGTGATCCAGTAATTTGGCAATTTCTTCTTTGATTCGAATAGACCATTCTGTCTTGAGTATTCTCAACTTCTGCTTGACAGGCTTAGCACCTGGATAAACTGGGATTTTATGAACTGCGATGCTTGGATCCAACCCTGTCATGTCTTTCGGTTGCCATGCAAAACAGTCTTGGAATTCTCTAATCATCCTTTCAATGTGATCCCTATCTATGCATGCAGATGCAATGTATGTAATTTTTTGTATGTCATGAGTGCCAACATTGATGGGCTCTTTAATTGTGTCATCTTTTATTTCATTTATTTCATTTTTACTTGATGTCTCATTTAAGTCAGATTTAAAAGTTAGAACATCAAAGAAAAATGGAGACACAGAGTCATAAGAGAAAAGAGTTTGACTTTTATTGATTTCTAGTGGGGATATGTCCTAATTTACATCAAAACAAAAGGGGAGACCCTTAAGGTCAATTACATCATCAACAGAAGAAATAGAAGAGATAGACTCAGATTCAGAAGTCGAATCTATCTCAAATTGGGACTCTGACTCAGGTATGGATTCTGGTTCAGATGGATAGAAGGGGCTCTCTTCAAAGGACCAATTTTGTAGCTCGGTCTCGGTGGGTTGGATTAGGGTGGAAGGGTCAGTTTTCTCCTCCTCAACAGTGAGCATGGATACTTCATCAAAGAGACTTGCCTCCATGTTCTCTTCCCAATCTTGACTGAGCATGTAGATTGGTTCATAATCTTCTATCTCAAGCCTGACATCAGAAAAAATTTCAAATCTAGGAATCAGTTTTCCGGTAATAGGGCAGACCCAAGGCTCAGGAAAGTTACAGTAAGGAACTGTGTCACCCTCTTTTACAAAGTAGCCATTTAAAGTTTTGAAGTAAGGGCGCATGGGCCAGTCATAAACCTCACCTCTCTTAAGGGCTGCTATTATGTCTTTGGCCTGATTTTCCATCTCTTCCATATCCTCATCAGTGGGCTTGTACCCTAGCCCAAATGGTGGTGTTGCCACTGGATAATCTAGGAAAGACTTTAAGCCCTGTTGGCTTCTTCCCAAACCTAGACTAGGAAAGTAATTCATTTTATAGAGCATATTAGCAACAACAATATTTCCAAAGGGGTCAAAATCAAAGGGAATGAATTCTTTACCCTCATCACCCTCAATGTATTGTATGAAGGAGAAACCCGAGAGTGGATAGGAGGATAGCTCAGGCTGAATCTCGAGAATAGGAACAGAACTTAAAATGTCTGGTCTTCCATGCATGTCCCCTTTTACAGTCACAACCCCATTTTTGAAAGGGAACTTGACCTTCTGGTGTAGGGAAGAAGGGATAGCCTTTGCTTGGTGAATCCAGGGCCTCCTCAGTAATAGGTTAAAACAAGACGGTACATCAATCACTTGGAATGGTATGGTGAAAGATGTTGGCCCAATAGTTACATCAATGATGGCTACTCCAAGGACCTCCCTCTTGGTGTTATCATACGCCCTTACAATCTGATCCGAAGGGGTAAAATCAGTAACCTCCAATCCTAAGCAGCTTGTCACTTTCAGAGGGTACACATTCAGAGCTGAACCATTATTAATAAGAACCATTGGCACAGTCTTTCCCTGTGTAACCACTGTGATGTAAAAGGCATTGTTATGGTTAGGATCTCCTTCTGGAATGTCAATTTCTCCAAAAGTGATAGATACCCCTTTAGCAGCAGAGGTAATAGAAGCCACAAGGTTTTTTGGTGTGATGTCAATTAGAGCTTGGCATTGATTCAGTGCCTTGCAAAGAGCTTGGCGGTGAGGATATGAAGATCGGATCAAACTCTAAATTAAGATGTTGGCTTGTGTCTTTTTGAGTTGTTTAAGAATGGGATCTTCATCTGGTTCAAGAATCCCTTTCAATTTATCGGTTGGTGCAAAAATGGGTTGGGTAGGTTGTGTGTTTGGGGTTGGTTGGTTCTGGATAATTTTGCCACTTTTGGTGATGGCATCAATCTCCTCAACCAGGTTAGAGAGGTCCAGGACACAACAATAGCTAGGATTTGACTCTATCAAGGAGACGGGGTCAACTCCCTCATAATTGTTTATGGCATTGACTGTGTGGTTAGGCAAGGGGTTGGTGTTGATGTTAGGCCGGGCTTTTGGGGGAATTAGGTCATTAGAGTCAATGAGATCCTAAATTCTGTGTCTAAGGGCCTTGCATGCATCTGTTTTGTGCCCATGTCCTTGATGATAATCGCACCTCTCATGTGGGTTGTAAATTTTGGGAAGTGGATTGGGGACTAGTTTTGGCTCCAGAAGTTTTACCATGTTTCCCTCAAGCAGCTTCTTCAGGATGATACTCATGGGCACACCCCCAAGGTTAGAAAACTGCCTCCTTTCAATCCGGATAGGCTTATTAATTGTCATAGTATTAACTTCCCCTCCTTTATGATTTGTTGAGGAAGTGACATTACCCTGATGAATGGGTCTCTTATACCTTGACCCCGATGTAGTGTCTTCTTTGATTTGACCACTCTGGATCAAATCTTCAATTTTTGAAGTAGTGGCAATTAGGGCTTTGAAGGAAGGCAAGTACTGAATCTGTAGCCTTTCTTGGTAAACTGGCAAGAGGTTCTTGATAATTATGTCAATTTGCTCATTTTCATGAGGTCGGTTTACCATTTGAGAAGCCTTCTTCCTCCACCTCGTAAGGAATGAGGAGAAGGATTCCTTAGCATTTTGTTTGGTGGTCTCGAGGTCTCTTCTAGTTACATCAACCTCGATATTGTAGTGATACTGCTGAACAAAAATATTGCAGATGTCCTCCCAGGTCCGTTTCTTGGCGACATCCAAATCCACAAACCACTTCATAGCTGTTCTGGTCAGTGATTGTTGGAATAATTGGGCTAGAAGTTGATTATCCACACCCAATGGCTTCATAGCTCCCACATAGACTTTGAGGTGGGTCTTGGGGCAAGTAGTCCCATCAAATTTGTCAAATTCAGGCATCCTAAATCTAGGAGGAACCCTTGCATCAGGGAACAAGCTTAAGGAATCTGTATCAATCAAATCCTCTTTCTTCTTCATCCCTAACAGCATCTTCTCCATGCACTCCATCTTATCCATGCAGGCTTTTATCTCAGGGTTAACCTCCTTCTTTTAGAAAGGATCCGCGGGTTGGGAGGTGGAGGCAGAAGTGATGTTTGTTGCTGGTGAGTTATTCTTGAGGAACTTTAGTGATGGAATTGGTAGTGGTGGGATGGTATCAGTGTTTGTAGTTTCTTTGTCTTTGGATTCAACTCTGGAAGTGGATCCATAGACAGGATAATAGGTGGGTTTCGGGTTAAGTTTGAATGATTTTGGCTCAGTGGGGTTTTTGGTCAGAGAGGTCTGTTCCAGCATGGTATGGACATTCTCCATGATAACCCTTCTTTGGGCCCTCAGCATGTCTTGGAAAAGGGCTTCCTACCTTTTCATGATGGTCTCTTGATGTTCAGAGAGTTTGGAAAGCAACTCATCAAAGATCTCATAAGCCCTGGTGGTATTGGTCTCTTCTCTGGCAATAGACATCTTTTCAACCTTTAGGATAGAGAAATAAAGCTGGGTCAGTTTCTAGCTTAGGTATGGAATAAAGATCATGGAATATATCAGTATTTGGGACCATGGGTTGACATGGGTTTTTGGGACTAGCAGTGTTTGAGTGGAATTAAGACTCTCCAATTTTGTAAGGTTTTATGCATGCATGTATGCATGAATGAAAAAGGTTTCATGATAATGTCATACCAAGTTTCAATATTACGGTACATACAACCCTAAAGGAAGGTTCTATGAGTCATTACATGAAAGGGTTAGGGTGGTTTGAAGGGAACCCATCACACTAGAAATGCGATATACCTATCCACATGTGAGACAAGGAGCCTCATGTGGGTCCAATGGTACGTGTATACTCGTTACACCTCTAAAAGGATTAGAGGATACGGCGTGGGCTGGATGATTTCACTATCAGCAAGCAGACCTAAGGAAGGTTGCCCACTCGATGTTACTTTCTATCCTTTGTTTTCCTAGAAAACTAGGGTTTTTGGACAAGGAGTCCGATGTAGTGATGCATGAAAGAGTTATTTTGCTTTTAAAGCCAAACTTGGTATTATACCAAAAGTAATCCACTTTATCTTTTATTTGAAAAATATTTTTTGATTCCCTAGTGGAGTCGCCAACTGTGAGGCCTCATCCGAGCACTCGTCCGATCCGCCGAGGGATCGAAATGCTCTTCAGGAGAAACTCCACGATTGAAACTCGCTGTGAGTTCAGAAAATTGATTTTTGTAATGTGACGGTTGTAAAGTGAGTCGCCACTTTAATTTATTTATTTTAATTGGGAAAATTAAAGAAAACCCAACATGATTGACTCCAAAAATAATTTGATTTTATCCCAATGGAAAAGTGCACCAATCTGCGAGTGACCAAGGAGGGCTCGGGGATCAGGTTTTGGTAATTACACAGTTAAGAAAATGTATTTTCTTTAGTTTGGCTAAAAATACAAAATAACTCTTGAAAAATGAATTTTTGTGTATGCATGAACGAGAATATAATGATGAATGAACAGATATATAATATGATGGAATGACAATAATAAATAAATAGGCAAAATAAATCCTACTTAATTATTACAATATCAAAATAAATGAAATAAAAGGGATCTTTCCTCCAGCCCTTATGGGTACTAGGAAAAGCACACATTCCCCAAAATAAACTAAAAATAATCACAAGCAAAAGATTAATATGAATAAATCAAAATGAAAGGAAAACAATATTGATAAAAGATTTTGGAGTTGATGCCCTTCAGAATGGCAGCCTGCGTATCCTATCGAATAGGAATCAAACCCCACGCAGTTCTCCCTTCTTGTGAAGGAGGGGTTTTAAAAATGTGTTGGTTTGCGTATTAACTTAATTCTGATTTTTAAATTAATAAGTTTTTAGATCTTTTCAGTTTTAGACCTAAAGAAAATCCTAGATCTGAATTTAGAATTAAAATAGGAAAGGGATTATACCTTGGTTTTTTTCGATTTTCGAACGAATGGAACTAGTTTGGCTCCGGATCTTAACTCCACCTTGAATTCAAAGGAAACTTGGAATCTGGATCTAGAAGCAGCAAATGTCTGAGTATAAGAACAAAAATATGCTTTGAAATATGCCTCAAATGCTTTGAAAACTCTTGAATTGCTTTAGAATGCCTTAGAAGTCATGCCAAATGAGGCTGAAGGAAGCTGCTATTTATAGAGCTGCCAGAGGAGGTGCTGGCGGTACGGACAGCAGCATCGGCGCGGCGCCGGCGGCATGGCCGATGCACCGGCCATTTGGGCGGCACGCTAGACATGCCGCCAGACCTGGCGGTATGGCTTTGATGCTGCACCAGCGCCACGGCCATATTCCGGCGGCACGAGATGGAGGCGGCACGAAAATCGTGCCTCCCAATGCCACTTGCAACGCGCAATCTATTTCTGCTGTTTCGGGCCCGTTTTAACTCCAATTCAAGCCCTGTTTGATTCTGTGGGTTCGTAACTGAAATGGAGGTGCATTTTTTAGGGTTCACACTTACTTACTACAATATTTGTCCATTGTTACAATATAGATTACAATAATTATCAATTTGATTCATTTTAATACTAAACCTTCAAATACCATGGAGCTCTATATTGATTGTTTTCAGAATAATATAAGCAAAACTCAAAATATGGATATTTAGCATAGCAACTTCCAAGATGAGGAAACAACTAAGAATTTACTTTGTTAATACGTCACCCAGACTTAAAAATTTTTAAACAACTATGAAATGACACAAGCTCAGTGAGTACATAATAATACAACATAATATAATGGCAATTTAAGAGATTATAGTTCAGATAGATTCAACATGGAAATGAAGTGATGTTAATCAAAATTGGTCATTTTAAATTAAGAATACATTTTAGCAGAAATGATAATGTCTTAGAAGTAGAAAGCTTCTCACATATAAATATTAAAGAGTGGCAGTCTAAGCCTTGCTCATTTGCATGCATCACACTACGTGAGAGCAATAAGGTCTTACAGTTAGGTGTTCCCCCTTAACAGAGATTAGATACTCTCGCCCTACCCATAGACTTAACCAAGTGCACAAGGTCTGATGTATTTTCTTACACTAGAAAGGATTTGTGCTTGACAATGGGTATCAATAAAAAGACACATGTAATGTCCACATTAGGAATTCAATGGAAAATAGAATGGTATATCAATACTTCTCATTATTGGTCACAATATAGAACCAATGTAGGTGGCTCATAATGGGCAAATGCCATACAAGAAGAATATAGGATTCCAAAGGTTCAACAATCAATGAGCAACATATATTCAACATTAAATCAAAGTGTATGTCAATGGGTGGTAATTCAAACAATGGTTGCAAATAAGTATGGCACAATTACGTCATATTATTTAAGTACTCACTTTGAACTCCTTTGCTCCTATTAGTATTTACTCTTGTTTAAAATAACATCTTGCATGGTCTTGAGCAATGTCCTTGCCCTTGCATTAAGATTCTACACCGATGTTATTTTAATTACATATTAATTAGTAACTAATAATGTTACTAGTCATAACTTATCTATCCTATACTTGTTTCATTATTTCAACTCATAATGGAGGTTTACTAATAATGCTACATTTATACATATTCCCATTTCCAATAATTTCTAAGCTTAATTCCTTATTCAATTTCTTGAATTCAAGTTTAAATTTCAAAATCCCTAAATTGATCCATAAACCCTAGAATTTGGGGAAAACCGTCAATTTCTCTTCCAAACCTCAAATTGATCATAGATTCATTAAATTCATGCTTGAACAATTAATTCCCATTAATTAATTGAAATTAAATCACTATAATTCATAAAACCCTAACTTGTCCCACTTAGGGCAATTTTGGGAAAAACTTATAATTCCTTATCAAATCTTCAAATTAATTATGGAAATATGAAATTACATAACAAAGAACCTATATGATCATTCAAATATAGAAAACAAGCATTAAAACACTAGTTCCCCCTCTTTGCTAAGTTTATACCATTAAGGTTTTTAAGTCTTGAACTATGCTTCTATAACAACCCACACCCCATCCTAAGAGTTCATGGCAATTTACTTAAATTTAGAACTATTAAATCTAAGTGTGTGCTTTTATGAAAAATTCATGTGTTATGTGATTGATGAATATGTGGCATGTTAGATTAGCTCTAATATGCATAATATAGATTATTATGATGAAATAAGTGGTTTATATGAAATGCATAAGCATAAAATAATTTATTTCACATAAATTGAATTTTCATGCACAAAATGATTTTTAAGCATAAAATAATTTTTATGAGCATTTTTAAAATATTTTTAAATAAATATTTTAGGGAAAATTTTAATGAAAATAATAAGAAAAATATTTTATTTTTAATTATTTATAATCAGCCCATAAATTAAATAAAAGGCCCAATCTCCCAAAAGCCCACTATATATATATATATATATATATATATATATATATATATATATATATATATATATATATATATATATATATATATATATATATATATATATATATATATATATATATATATATATATATATATATATATAGCTGCTAATTGGTGCTTTAAAGTGTTCTAAATTGATCTTTGTTATGATTAATGAAAAATCTTGGCTTAAATTATATGTTTGCATATTATTGTAATGAACAGAAAGTGCGAAAAGTGAGAAAGTTCATGTTTTCCATGGTTATATGGTATTCGGCCTACATTGAGATTTTAATCCCAATGTCTATAATTTTTATATGATATATTTTAATGATTATTGGCATATATAAATGAATGATAAATGATTTAATTGCATATTGGTTGAAGGAATAATTCTAGATAAGTCTAGAGATAATTAGGTACCTAGGGTTTTCTAACCCTATTACTATGTATGGTTAATATGATCAAGTGATATGGGAAATAGGTTTATGATGAGTTAATAATGAATTAATGATCTTAATTTGACTATGAGATTGATTTTATGAATTGGTTATTGGAGATAAGCATGACACTTGAAAGGTTACTTATTAAGTTGACATATATGGGAAGTGTTAAATGTACTAAGTTGAATGTTAAATTGAATTAATATTAAGATCATGATATATGGTGTTTGACTTTAGAAAAGTCATAATATGATTTCATATGGGCTTATAAAGGCTAAGTATGTAAGACTTTAAAAATCAACATGTTATGTGCAAGTGATGAGTGCACTTCTAAGTGTATGTGAATGTTATGTATGTATGGAGTAGTTATAGGATAGGATAGCATGATATTAAACAAATACTAAGTACTAAATTAAATATTATGTTACAGCTTGAGGAGTAGTAGGACTTTAAAAAGAGCCACAAGTACTAGGAGCAAAGGAACCACAAGGTGAGTAAACATTATGTTTATTTTACAAGTATGAGTTAGCATGATATGTGAACCTTTGAGATTCTTGAAACCCAAGTTCTTTTTTATCGTAAACTATAATTGTATGAATTCTTTATTAAGCTTGGGTTGCTAAAGGATATTTGGTTTGAAACTATTATTGTTTATTTCATGATAAGAAAGAACCTTTGTGATTGTTGCCATACCTTACTTTCTTTCTGGAGCCACACTATTGTTTATCTTTTGTTCAATAAGCTAAACATCTATTATATTACATGTGATTGCATTCTTCAATGCTATTATTATGTCTCCTTTATGTTATGAGTGAGCAAGGTAGCAACCTTCACTCTATGTTTATGTTACAAGTAGACAAGGCAACAACCTTCACTCTATGTTTGTGTTATAAGTGGACAAAGCAACAACCTTCATTCTATAATTATGTTATGAGTGTACAAGGCAGCAGCCATCACTCTATATTTATGTTATGAGTGGACAAGGTAGCAATCTTCACTCTATATTTATGTTGCGAGCAAACAAAGTAGCAGCCTTCACTCTATATGTTATAAGTTATAAGTTTGATAGCTGTGAACCTCGTTAATTTGCAAACTAAGAACCATGATCTATGAACCCTTATAAAGGGATATGTGTTATTGTTCAAGTCTTATTGTTTACTCATTGAGATCATCTATCTCCTTCCTTTTTCCTTGTGTGGTTTTAGGTGAGTATTATGAGGAGGCAAGGTGATCGCTCAAGCAACCTACTCTGCTTGAAAAATTTCCTTGTCAAATTTTATTACTATGCTATAAGATGATGAGTCTCTAGACATTCTAGGAGTCCTTATTTTAGGAGTTTATATTTGGAATATATTATTTATTTAATGTATTTGGAATCTTCAATGTTCTTCCATATGGATTGTATTTAAAGTATTTTAATATTATGCTTCTACTAGTCAAAGTTTTCCTTATTATTGGATAATTAAGTTAATGCATGAGGTTTTGGTATGATCCTAAGTAATATTTGTATATGTATGAGTGGGTTCTATAGGCATAGGTGACCTTATGTCTCTCTATGTTCTAGGACCGTCATATCTCTAAAGTTAGGATGTGACAGCTTTCCTAATTCATTTTAACACTTTTAAATCATTTTTCTCCACCTAAAATAGCATTAGATACCTTCAAATAAAATTTAAAGCACTTTCTTGATAATTTCTCATGTTGGCCGAAATTCCCTTATGATGAAACTTAGGTGATTTTCATGCTTCCTTTACCTATCTTCACATTAGTCCTCAAATTCTCAAGTTAAATTTCCATATTTCATCTAAGAAGATCCAAAACAACATCTCATATGTACATATCCCTATATAGCCAAATTATATAGATGTAGAATTTGAGGAATTTGTGTAATTAAAACACCAAAATCATACTTAGAACAAAGAAATAAGAGGATGAACATGATTTCTTACCTTGGGTAACTTTGTTTTATTAAGGTTCCTTATTGATTTTGATATGGAGAGAATTTTCTTTTGTTGGTATGAATTTTTGGTGTAAAGATTGGCAAATGGTGCACATGTACATAAATTTGCATATATATATGATAAGTTGAATGGTGAGGATTTGATCAAGCCTAATTCAATGGTTAAGATTTGATCACAATGGATGGCTATGATTTAATCAGGTTGGATGGCTAGGATTTCATCTAAGTTTGTGATGTTCATCATATTGGTGTGGAAATATTAAAAATGCATCTAGACTCTTATCGTCTTAGGCTTACAATTCAACTTAAAAGCTTTGATGTTTATTCAATCATGGGCCCATGGGCCAGCTACCTTTGTTGGGCTTAGGCCTTTGATGTTCAAAAGCCCATTAACAAGCCCATAAGCCTATTAACATACTTAAAAATTTTTCTTTTAACTTTCTTTCTTTCCTTTCATTTTGACTTTCTAATGAATATTCTCTAACTTCTTTATAGACCTCATTAATTTTCATATGAATTATATTTGATTCACTAGAGCATAATTAGAAATGATAATATCACAAACTAGATAAACATTTCAAATGGTGTCACAAGGTTCATAATGATTCTTTTTCATCTCTACACTATGTTAACATTTAAAGATTTTGTCCTATGGCATCATTAGTGACTAGAATGAGCTATGAAATCCTCAAGTGTTATATTCTACCCCCCTTAAAAAAATTCATCCTCTAATTTTAAAAAAGCTTACCTATTAAATGATGAAATAATTGCGTGTACTTCTGAAGCATGTCATTTTCGCTTTTTGATGTACATTTTTCTATGCTGTAGTTACGCCATTGAACTTTGACCATTAGTATCTCCTCATTTCTAAGCTTTTTCACTTGTCAGTTTAATATGGTGATTGGAGTCTTTTCACAGGAAAGGTCTTTATCAATCTTGATTAATTATCATTGTAGCACGTACGAAGGATTAGGAATATATTTCCTTAACACTAATATATGAAAAACAGGGTGAACATGTTCCAATATTGGAGGCAATGCTAATCAGTATGAAACTTTTCCAACCTTGTCAAGAATCTCAAAAGGTTTGATGAATTGTTGGGATAATTTTCTCTATTTACCAAATCTCATCACTCGTTTCATAGGGGAAACTTTAAAAAAGCCATGGTCACATACCATGAAATGGACATCCTTCGTCTTTAGATCAGCATAACTTTTATGGTGACTAAAAATAGTTTTTAGTCTTTCTTAAATGATCTTCACATTTTTAAGAGCTTCTTTATGCAGGAACAGCGGAGCTAAAATGCAGCAAAAGGAAAGTGGTGAGGTGAAATTTCAAACGTTTTAAAATTTCACTTCACCCAATTTGGGTCTAAAATTCATTCAATCAATCAATTAATTTATGTGTAAAACACATAAGCATATAAAGAAGAAGGAAGAGTAATTATATTACCTCTTATGGGTTCCTTCTTTCTTTAACAAAGAGCTTCCTAAGTGTGAAGCCTTTAGATCATCCACACCTAGCTCACCTTCAAGTTTTCTCTTAATTTCTTTAGTGTTCTTGAATCCTCTCTTTTTTGCCCAATTAGATTCAAGATTTCCCTCAAAAATCCTTTAGGAAATTAAAGTTTCTCTTTGATTTATTTTGGACTAAACACATTTTCAATTTGCAAGAATTTATTCTTTCATAAAAAATAAATAAGAGAATTTGAAGATTAAAAGAAAAATTGAAGAAACACTTTCTTCGTATTTTCTCTCTCTCTCAAATCTCTATCAAGATGCTTCAAACTTGAAAATGGTGTTCCACACTTTGCAACATAAAAGCTTGAAGCTTTTATATTCTTTAGAAGACTTAACCCTTAAGTCTTCACAAAGACTTACATGCCCTTTCACATTCTTCTAGCTCACCATTTGGTGAAGGGGCAAAGTTGAACTTTGCTTCTTTAAATGGTGAAGTGACCATTTTATCCTTTAAGGGTAAAATGGACATTTCCACTAGCCAAAAGATGCAATTATAATTTTAACCTTAGTAGAAAATTCTCTAACCCCTAAACCTATCACATAGGCTCATGAATAGTGAATTTTTTCTAACCCCTAAATTGTCTTTAACCATATCACATATGGGCTTAGGCCACATCTCATGTGTTAAGGGTTTTTACTAAACTTAAAATTATGTCTTTGATTTAGTCCAAATCAATTTTCAATTTAATGTTTCTCATTTGCATCATATACAAATTAAGATATAGTTGAATAGAAACCATCATATATTAAACATCAGGACATGTTAGGGTCCTTGTAAATTGAATTACATGTTTAATCATTTTACCACTAATCAATTAATTAAACAGTTTAATTAATTATTATGGTAAACCTTTTACACTTGGAAGGTAATTACTATTGGGTGTGTGACTTTCTAGGTTCATGTCTAATTAGCAGTAGGAATAAGAAAACATTTGTCTCTATTAATATGAAATCCCCACTTCACAAAGTTGTGAGGGACAACTAGCATTCCATATCATGACTACCTAATTAGAAATGAATGTTTATAGCTAATAACTTTAAGCATCACATGTACCATCGATCATAAATCATCATGAACTAGAATCCCTTCATTAAAGATCCTAATCTCGGCTAGGGTAATGGTTTATGTCAAACCCTAATATGTCTTAATTCTATGTCCTTATCTCAGTTCTAATTCTTGATGAGATTAGATTCCTACTAGAAACTCTTTTTAGCGAATCTGTTTATCCTGATTGGGAGCTTTAGTTATCAAGAATAACCATATAGCATAGGATCTTAACCTCATTTAGTTGAGGTAATGAATTCTATCTTGGTGATCACTTACCTCCATACATAATAAATTAGAACCATCACATGCTATATATCCGTACATTAATAGTACATCTATCTAAGCAGTAATAAATTCTAACTTCCTATATATGAAATATGGTATCCCTCAAGTCAAAGTATTATATGCACTATTATGACCTAGATGATAAATAATTGACAAGTAGTAATTCCCATATTATTATTATCTAATGTCATGGTTCGATTATTCATCCTATGGATATCCACATGTTTGTATCTACATCACATGTCAAGCAGCATGAGACTCACTGCCTCTATAATCATTTGTATCACATACTGATTATAGAAAACAAACAGAGGTGATGGTCTTTGGAATCAATGATGCCCAGTGATTAATCCTATGACCATGAACATATTTAAAATATTTGTACAAGAGCGATCTGTCTTCCATATTCTTAACACTTGAGAATAGATCCTCTTACAAATACTTAAGGACTATATTCAATAATATGAAAATCTATTCACATTATGATTATATTATCGTGCCATTGGCAATTTATCTAGTATTACATAACTATTATATAGCTCCTAGGGCACATACTGCTATCAATTTTCCACTTGCACTAGAGCCATTCTACATATTATCAAAAACTCATATTCTTAAGATGAAGTTTAACTGTCACTAATTTTTGACTTTAGTCAATGGATTAACCCAGTTAATGGTTAATGCTTATTTCTGTAAGGCTAGAACTCCTTATTCCAACAATTGATTTTATAATATCTTAATGCCTTATGAATTATTCTGGATTTCAGTGTAAGACTTGAGTTCCCTTGCCATAAGCTAAGGCTCCATTATTATCACAGTAGAGAGATACTCGTGATATATTGGAGAAATTCTTAAACAGTTCATAACTGTTGAATCGAAATTTGCAACATCCTATGTAACAAATTTGGTTTCCATAATGAAGTTTGTAATAACAATTTGCTTAGAACATTTCTAGCAAATTATTTCTTCATCACAGATAACAACAATCCCAATGATAGACTCTCTATTATTTATGTAGTAACATTCTTCATTTCTCAAAATTAAATCTTAAATACTTCATAAGTACTTTAGAATAATTTTGATTATATTTCCAATAATTTAATCCTAGATAGGATTAGAATTTATTAGTCATACTAACAACATTTTTTATGTCCAGCTTGTTACATAACTCTTGTATAATTGTAGTCATACTATAAGGAATCCATGCCAAACTTTCTTTGGGTATCTAGGGAATCAACCCTCAAAAGGTGGATATTGAAATTGTAGGAAATAAAACTTTTGGAATTAGCATGTTGAACTTTTCAACATCCTTTCCAAATATTGACGTAGACGTATTTAACATTTTCTTCAATCTATCTCTATAGATTTGAATTAATAAGAATGTAAAATATTTATCTCAAGTCTAAATGAAGAAAGTAATGATAAAACCATTCTACAAATGCAAATATATTAATACTTTTACAAAGTAATGTGTCATCCATGTATAAAACTTGAAAGTGAGGATACTCCCACTATCCTTTTGCATATTAAGGATTCATCTTGCAATGATACAACTATTAAGGTTTTACATACTTTGGAATTTTCTTAAGACTGTAAGCCTTTAGATTTATTCCATGATTATGTTTTCTTTTCTAGAGAAAGAAAAGTAGTATTGACATCTATATGTCAAACTTATAATCATTATGCATTGGTATATCATATATAGCTATAATAGAATCATCTCATAATTTGCTTCATCATAAATGTATAACTTTTGTGCATTCATATAAAAGATATTATATTTTTCTTAATATTAGATATTTTACTATCTCATGATTTACTTCATCATGAATATACAACTATTGTATATTCATATAAGGAAAATCATATCTTATAGAAAAATTAGATATTTTACTAAACCTTTAGCGGCTTATAAGGATAAAACATTTAGCTAGTTTTAGACTTTTCATAGGGTTGATCAATTTTACTTTGATCAAATTCTATTTAAGAATATTATGCTATTATTTGTAAATTTCTAAAAGGAAATAAACAAAAACTTTTATAGTTCATCATCTATTACATCATATCATATATGTTGTAATTTGTTCTTTTGAGTATACCATCACATATGGTTTTCCCAAAAAGAATTATGATTATATGCCAATCCTTATACTTAGGGAATGCCTCAAAAATTGGTAATTGAGTTCTCCTCACTTCGATAAGATCAAAGGGTTATGATACTCTTTCCCTTTTTGCATGAAATACCCTTAATATTTATTTTCCTTTTCATCTTGAATTTCTTAAATATTTCAAAAATTCAAATGAACAGTTCATTTTATTTACCTTTTTTCGAATGAGTCAATATCACATATATAGGTAAATACAATGAACTAGGAAAAACTCCCACTAACCATTGACAAATTGTATTGATGCATCTGTATGCATAAATTCTAAAACTTCTTTGATTTCTATCCTTTTGTCCAACAAAAGATGATATAGTTATTTTTACATTAGATACTAGACTTCTAAGTAGAAACAAGTTTACACCCTAATGGGTAGTGACACATGTTATCCAACTAAGTTGTCTTATCTTCAGCTAAATAAACTAATCTAAGAAATCATGGTGGTTTTAGATGAGAGTTCTTTATGGCATTATCATAAAAGCACTTGGAGTTGTTTTGTTATTATTAACTTAATAATAATACATCAACCATATAATTCATACTCTTAAGTTTATTACCATAATAAACCATGCAAACATTTTTCTAGTAACGGAATTCACAATTCCTTAAAGTTACAGAATAATGTAGCTTAAGTATGAAATACATACATGATTTACAAAACATGATTTTAAAATCATCATGAAGTATTCTAAAAGCTCTTTGGAAACAAACACTTTGCCCTTTAGATTTTTCAAAATCATGTCATTTAACTCCATGCTTCTATTGCTTACTCTGATCATGCATATGGCACAGAAGCACCAATATCATGAATCCAAGCAACAGATGAACTATATGAATCATTGGAATATAGTAACAAGAGATAGCTTTACCTTTAGATGGTTTATCCTTCTCTTTGTCCTTTAGTATTCACACTACTTAGAATAATTACTTATCCAATATTCATAACATTGATAATAGAAATATTTTCTTTTGTCAACTAAAGCATTATCTATGGACTTGTCCCTTGCAATTTCCCTTTTAGGATTTATAATAGAAACTTTTTCTATTACCTTAGAGTGTATTTTCCATCTAATGGAAATTTGGAATGAATTTGAAGAATTAAACTATTTGAAAATTATTATTCATCATAACATTTAGACTCTCTAGTTGTTTGATGAATTTAATCATCATATGAAAATAATTCCAAATTTAGTTTAATTAAAATTAATAAGAAATAAAAGAGGTTACTCACAATTCAAATTCTTTCACAAAGAATACTAGATAGAAAAATAGAAGAACAAGAAATTAAAGATGAAACATTTTCGTCTTTGATTTCTTTTCTCTACTTTCTTACTCTAGTTGAATAGTAAGAACAAGAACAAGAAGGAAAAATATGGAGAAGACAAAGAAAAATAAAGTTATGAAGATCAAGAAGAAACACTTTCTTCTTTTCTTCCTTAACAATTTCTTTTCCTTTCCTTTTTCTGTCTTTTCTTTTCCTTTTTCTTTCTTTATAGTTTTCTTCATATTAAAACAAAATAACTACCTTAATATCTTATATTAATCAGTGTATTTATACTCATCATACAACTATTGTAGATGATGCATAATTACTTGGAGTCTTGTTATGCTCATATGTTGTTTTTGCAACCCTTCACTTACAAAACAACCATATAGCATCAACCTCATCAAATATTTTGTTTACATTGCACTTAGAGTGATATATTCCTTTGGAGTAGTCTTTTCTCTAAAAGACTAAGAACAAATCAAATTGAATACATACACTATGTACACAAATGCAAGGACCATAGATTTAGGCCTTGTGAGCCTAAAGAATCAAATATATTCTCAAATGGGTTTGTCAATTTCATATTATCAAAAAGTAGAAAATAACAAGATTAATAACTTATGTAATTGAGTAGCAACCATAATGATTTGGTCTTTAATCAAAATGGTAATCCTACTAATTTTGCAAATCCTATACTTTCAAATAGGAAGCGAAAATCCTATTGGGGTGGATTTCTAGTAGGTGACTGAATTCTTATTAGATTATCACAAATTCCTTAGATACACATTGTCGTTATTGGAATTTTGATATCTAACAAGTGAACAACACTTGTTCATCCCAACTCATTGTAAGGTTCAATCAATATGGTTCCTAGTGTTTCCAACCTTAGATACACATTGTCATTATTAGCTTTCACACTAGTCCAGTTAAACCCATTAGACCAACAAGTATAATGATTTGAACATTATATGTCTTAGATACTCATTGTCGTTATTGACATACAATGTATCATATACTTATAACATCACTTACTTTACAATAACTTTAAAAAAATATTCAAATCAAATATATCACCCCTATGTATCCATAATTGATGACATAAGTGTTTGAATTTTCTTGAAATATTATTCCAATGGAGAACCATGACTCGATATTATCTTTGGAAGATTTTTGGGCTTTATAGATTAGTCTCACTTTGCACATTATCCATTTTAAATAAACATCATATGCATTCATATATATCACATATATATTTCATAAAATGGACAACTTACATATAGGTATGATCACGGATTCTATGGATCCACTTCCTATCCACAAGGAATGGATATGGGATTTAGGTTAAACAAATAACAAACATGAAATTACAACACTTGAATCTTCATGCTCTCACTAGGCATCTTCAAAAGTTAAACCTCTTCTTATTCTTGCACCTCCATATCTCCACATGTACATTAACAACCTTGGCATTCCAAGGTGAGATTACAAAAACAAAAGAGCTTATAGGCTCAATGAAATTGATTTGCAACCTAAATGAGTAATTAACATTTAATTACATCCCATCAAATAAAAAAATTAATTATTACATGTCCATATTGGAAATCATACATTATGGTTTCTAAATCCATGATCAACCATTCATGCCTCTCAAACAACAACAAAACATATATATATACAACAATTGCATTTATAGATATATTGTTCATCATTAGAACATTTCCAAATTTTGGAACATTTCTAAAATATCCATTTTGAATATCATATATTCAATGTTTCAGTAGCTCAAAATCATATTTTAAGTCATAGTAATTTATTTGATTGAAAAATTAACCCAAAACAATTTTGGAAAAAATTAAAGTTGGGTGAAGACATAGCGGAAATCTCGACCACCTATCGCGGTCGTGATTCAGATTTCGCAGGTGTGAAATACTAATTGTGGTCATGACTTTCCTAAAAGGACCTAAACAATATTTGTTTTGATCCACTTGATCATGAGTGCAACATCATTTTCGCCTTTGTGATTTACTAATTGCAGTTAAGATTATTGATTCGTAGACATGAATTTTGTGTCTGACAACACAATATTTGTGCAACAACACCTTTTCAACCAAACGACATATACAAAGGTTTTACATAAAAATTAAGTGGCTTAGATACTAATTGAAGGAACAGTGGAGCCAAAACGTAGCAGAAGGAAAGTGGTGAAGTGAAATTTCAAACATTTTAAAATTTCACTTCACCCAATTTTGGTCCAAAATTGGGTGAAGCAATAAATTAATTTGTGTGTAAAACATATATGCATATAAAGAAGAAGAAAGAGTAATCATATTACCTCTTGTAAGTTTCTTCTTTCTTTAACAAAGAGCTTTCTGAGTGTGAAGCCTCTAGATCATCTGCACCTAGCTTACCTTCAAGTTTTCTCTTGATTTCTTTAGTGTTCTTGAATCCTCTCTTGGTTGCTCAATTTGATTCAAGATTTCCCTAAAAATCCTTTAGGAAATTAAAGTTTTTCTTTGATTTGTTTTGAACTAAACACATTTTCAATTTACAAGCATTTGTTCTTTCATAAAGAACAAAGAAGGAAATTTGAAGATTAAAAGAAAAATTGAAGAAACACGTTCTTCATATTTTCTTTATCTCTCTCAAATCTCTCTCAAGATGCTTCAAAATTGAAAAATGGTGTTCCATACTTTGCAACATAAAAACTTGAAGCTTTTATATTCTTTAGAAGACTTAACCCTTAAGTCTTCCCAAAGACTTAAATGCCCTTTCACATTCTTCTAGTTCACCATTTGGTGAAGGGGCAAAGTTGAACTTTGCTTATTCAAATGGTGAAATAACCATTTTATCTTTTAAGGGTAAAATGGATATTTCCACTAGCCAAAAGATGTAATTATAATTTTAACCTTAGTAAAAAATTCTTTAACCCCTAAACCCATCACACAAGCTCATGAATAGTGAATTTTTTCACAGGCTCATGAATAGTGAATTTTTTCTAACCCCTAAATTGCCTCTTAGCCATATCACATATGGGCTTAAGCCGCATCTCATGTGTTAAGGTTTTTACGAAGCTTAAAATTATATCTTCGATTTAGTCCAAATGAATTTTCAATTTAATCTTTCTCATTTGCATCATATACAAATTAAGATTTAATTGAATAAAAACCTTTATAGATTAAACATTAGGACATGCTAGGGTTATTGTAAATTAAATTACATGTTTAATCATTTTACCACTAATCAATTAATTAAATACTTTAATTAATTATTATGGTAAACCTTTTACACTTGAAAGGTGATCACTATTGGGTGTGTGACTTTATAGGTTCATGTCTAATTAGCAATAGGAATGAGAAAACATTTTTCTCTACTAATGTGAAATCTCCACTTCACACTTAGTCCTATAAGTAATAAGGGACAACAGCATTCCATGTCACGACTACCTAATTAGAAGTGAATGTTTATAGTTGATAACTTTAAAAATCACATGGATCATCGATCATAAATCATTATGCACTAGAATCCCTTCATTAAAGATCCCAATCTTGGCTAGGGTAATGGTTTATGTTAAACCTTAATGTGCCTTGATTCTATGCCCTTATCTTGGCTCTAATTTTTTATGCGATTAGATTCCTATTAGAAACTCTTTCTAGTGAATCTATTTGTCCTGGCTAGGGGCTTTAGTTATCAAGAATAAGCAAATAGCATAGGATCTTAACCTCATTTACTCGAGGTAAGGAATTCTAGCTTAGCGATCACTTACCTCCATACATAACAAATTATAACCATCACATGCCATATATCTGTATATGAATAGTACGTCTATGTAAGCAGTAATAAATTCTAACTTCCTATATATGAGATATAGTATCCGTCAAGTCAAAGGATTATATGCACTATTGAATGTGGATTTTGTGACTCCAGGAGTTTGATATTTATAATAGCTTGACGACTAATTCTACCCTAGCTTTAGGCTAGTACACCTATTGTTTAGGTAGTATAGTAGTAATGAGGTCGATCCACAGAGACACCGACACAAGTACTAGCTCAAACTTAAACTATTGTCTAGTTAAGCCAAATTCAAGACTAATTAAACTAAACTATTTAAAACTAATATATGAAAGTAATAAAGGATAGATAACAGAAAATCAATAGTGAAGTTCATCTAGATATTGAATTCCCCTAGCCTCTCATGCCTGTCAAGAACAATGATATGAATCATTCAAACAATGAATTGAATTGGACTCTCACTAAATTAGATAAAAACCTTTCTCAAGTGATTAAATCCATAACTTCCTAAGTATTATAGGGGAATCTCTTCTTAACCTATAATCAAATAGGAGTAGCATTAAGTTCAAGAGTTTAACATCTAAAAAAGTCTTATAGGTCTATCTCTAACACCCCAATCAACTCTCTGTTCCTATGAGTGATCTATCTGTATTAGGATATCTCTACTTGTCTAATATAGAAACAATATCTAATCAACAAAACAGTAATTGCTAATCAGAATAAATATCATAAATCATGAAAATAAAATAATCCAAAGATAAATTGATTCAAAATAAATTATTCAATTCATATAATTAAGAACTAGGGTTCATTTTTATCTAGATAAATATAAAATTAGTTCACAGCAGAGAATTGAAATAAAGAATACAAGAGAAGGTAAAGGAAACTCAAATAATCCATGGATGATGAGAAATCTCTGCTTTGATCTTCATTCCTCTTTAAAATTTGCAGCATATTGGATCTTCACCATGAAAATTCTGCACAAAACTCCTTCTCATCCTTTTGTGAGGGTGGCTATTAAAAACCTAGGAGAAAAAGCTCCCTTTTTCTTATACAAATTATTTCCTTTTATAGTGCTTTAAGGCTTATTAGGGTTTGGATAGGTGTCAAGCATGGATTGGCCAATTTTTGCCATGTCTGCACAGCTAGGCTGGGTGCTAAGATACAATTTTTAGATTTCATGCCAATTTTGGGTTAGATAACGAAGGAATTAGACTTTTTGATCTTTTTGACATTTGTATCTCTTTCTCTTAGCTTTTAAAAGTACTTGAATCACCTTAATTGGACTTTTGTAGCTTAAGTATTACTCAAAATACTACAAGGTGTTCAAAGCTATTAGAACTCTATAGTGTCACATAGCCAGGGACACACCCATGGCTCTTGGGCATGTAAAGCTACTAGAATTGAGGCTCTTATGCGATGCTTAAGGCAATGGGTGTGGCCCTAGGCATGGCTATAGCCAGAATTACCCAAAAATTACATGGTTCCTCGATTTTTAACTACAATTCGAGCTCAAATGATCGTGATATTCCAAAATATGAATAATTTCTAGAATTACTCTGAAAGCACTTGAACAAACAAATTAAACTCAATTTAAAGAGTAAAACATGCTAAATCAAGGGGCAAAATATAGGAATTCATGCATTTATCAAACTCCCCCACACTTGAGTATTTGCTTGTCCTTAAGCAAATTAAATTATAACAATAGTAGGAAATAAAACCCACCCTCTCTAATCAAAGAAATACAAAAAGATTTATGACAACTTGAAATTAATAAGGCTCAAACATGGTAGCCAAATTAAGAAATCTCTAAAACAAATCTCAAAAAAAATGAAACCTAAATTCTAAAGTTACAAGTTTGAGCAAATAATTCCACAGAGACAAAAGTTTAAGCAAAGTAGATTTATAAGGATTTTTTCCTTAGGTGCCTAACTACTCACTTGACTTTTCATTAACTATGCATTTCAAATCTTTTTTTCTTTTTAATTAACTAAGGAGCTTGACTTGTTTGAATTGTCATCCTAGCCTTGTCACGCGAATGTAAACACTTGTGATGCTAGCCCCCGATTACTCAACTAGAATCACACATTCAAATGGCTACTAGCACTATTTATATTCTCAACCCCTTTTGTTTAAAAGATTCAAGAACAGTGGAATATGTAAACAATTTCAAAGCTCCTTTGCACAATCTTTTTTTTTTTTTATATACTTATGTTTTTTTTTCAAGAAAAATAGTCAAGCTACTTAAGGTATTAAACATTTCTACTAAACTAGAACAAAAGTAACAGTGGAATAAAATAGGCTCAAAAAGTGTAACTAAAGTTCCAAATTTCAGGCAAAAAAAAAAAAAAGATTTGCAAAAATTTAATTCCCCAATCATGACCACCACATTCAATCCACACTGCAACAAGTCATTGTGTTAGAAAAATTAGACCAATTTATCACTAGAGAGAGTTAATTTCAAATCAAACTATTTCCACAACTCAATTAACTCAATCTCAAGATTCAATAAAAGATAGGGCATAATAAAATACCTCTCCCCCACACTTAAGTAACACATTGTTCCTAATGTGTTATAAACAATTAAAAGAAAGAAGGGTGAAGGGAAACTACCCTGAATATTTTTTGAATTGATGTTGGGATCTCTTTTTCCAAGAATTTATGCCATGATCAAATCATCCTATAGACTAAAGAGATATAGTTCTAAAGAAAAGGTGAAGATTAGATCCATAAAACAAAAAATAAATAAATAAATAAAACAAATATAAAAGTAAAGTAATAAAAATTTAAATCATCAATGGGTTGCCTCCCATTTAATGCTTCTTTAACATCGTATTAGCTAGATGTTATTATTATCCATTGTCATCGATGGATTCACAGGTTACCTTGTGTTGGACACCTTTGTAGATTAAAATAAAAAAGATTATGCAAAAGGTGTGGCCTTTGCATAGCCTTTTTATAATAATAAAAATTATTTTTGGTTCTCCATGATGTGCAAACCTGAACTTGAGTTATAGAACCATCATTGAAGAACTTTACCCATTGGCCTAGCATGGGGAATTTTGGTTGGGGTGCCAGGAGATGGAGCATGCTGTGTTTAGCATCCACCTCATGTAAATCTTTGATGCTCTACCCAAATCCACTAACTGTCTGCTCTAACACCTTCACAAAGCGAACCTCCCTCTCCAAAGAAAATTTAGAGACTATAGATACTAGCTAAATACTTGAGTCTCCCATAAAGTAGCACTATGAGAAGGGTGGCAATGGGTTTAGATTGTATGTGGTGAGTTATGGAATTGCTAGAATTAGGGTTATGTTACGGGTGGGTGTTTGAACTATAGGTGGATTATTGTTAGTCTCCTCAAAAGGTGAGAGGTTTGGAATAATAGGAGAGGTGTGATTTTCAACATGCATAGCTTCCCCCTCCATGCTCTTCTATAGCTCACTATCATCAGAAGAGAGTTCGTCAACATCTGACTCCACTCCATTCATGTCCCATTGCTGGATTTGGGGTTGCTCACTTAAGCAATCATCAAATTCTGTATGCAGTAGCCCCAAATTATCCTTACCATTCTCTTTTTCATCACTTTCATCATTCCACAACCAAGTTGTGGTAGTGGTCCTTTGTTGTTCTACTAGAATGGGGTAAGAATAGCTTGGCAAATTATCTTCTAGTTGAGCACGTAGAAACTCTAAAATCTACCCAACTTGAATTTCTAAGTTGTTAAGAGATGCCTATTGGTTCTCCAAAGTTATTTCAATGCTATGAAACCTTTTATCCGTTGCTGATACTAAAGTCACAAACATCTCTTCCAACCTCTGCTCTTCTTGTGCATGCTTGTCATCCTCCAATGTGGTGTCTACTTCTAGTTTTTGATGTCTTAATTTTGTTGCTCTCCACTTCCTTAACCCAATTCTCTATAGACCATGTGAATGTTTTGTAACAACCCACATCCACCCTAGGAGTTTCCATGACAATTTACTTGAATTTAGAGCTATTATGATAAAATGTGTGCCTTTGTGAAAATTCAAGTGTTATGCGATTAATGAGCATATGGCATGTTCGATTTATTCTAATATATATAACATGAATTATTATGGTGAAGTAAGTGATTTATATGAAATGTATAAGCATAAAATAATTTATTTCACATAAAATGAATTTTCATGAACAAAGCGATTTTGAGGCATAAAATAATTTTTATGAGCATTTTAAAAATATTTTTAAATAAATATTTTAGGGAAAATTTTAATAAAAATAATAAGAAAATTTTTTTATTTTTAATTACTTATAATCAGCACAAATATTAAATAAAAAGCCCAATTTCCTAAAAGCCTACTACACCAAAACACTCCTCACCTAGCTCATTAAGGGTAAACTTGGAATTTGCATCCAACCCCTAATATTAAGCTAAAATTTGGCCCCCATGAGTTTAGACAACCACCATTCTATTTCTATCATATTTCAGCTAAAAATTCCCTTAAAAATATTCTCTCAACTAAAAATCACAAGGTACCTTAAAACTTGCGATTTCGCGATCGTTTTCATAAGTTTTTCTCTCCTTTCAATTTGCTATTTGTTTTCTTTTATGAAACTAATAATAGAAAAATTATTTGGACTGAGTATTTACTGATTTCTATTGATTAAATTTGGCCTAGGTGAATTTTTGAAAGAGAAATCAAATTTTCCACAGAAAGCACAAACCTCTCTATGCGAATCCTCCAAAGGTGAATCGTAAAGCTCAAAGCCTAGAATTTTCATGCATAACAAGGGGATAGGCTACCAATTTGTGTTTTATTATGTTCTAAATTGATTTTTGTTATGTTCAGATAGAAAATATTGATTTAAATCATATTTTTGGATATTATTGTAATGATCAAAAAATACAAAAAGCAAAAGAACTCTTAATTTTCACCCTACAACCTAAAATTGGAATTTTCATGCATAAGGATTACAAAGGGATATCGATTTGTATACTTTGGATTCTAGACTAATTTTTTTTTTAATGTTTAGATGAAGAATAATGATTTAAATCATGTGTTACATATTGATGTAATAACCAAAAAGTACTGAAAAAGAGAAAGATTCATGGTTTTCATCCTAAAACTTAAAGTTGAAAAATTTGCATGTATACATATATATATATATATATATATATATAAATATATTATATATATATATATATATATATATATATATATATATATATATATATATATACTATATATATATATATATATATATACATATATATATATATGTATGTATATATATATATATGTATATATATATATATATACATACATATACATATATATGTATATATATATATATATATATATACATATATATATATATATACATACATATATATATATATAT